>CM029531.1:49949204-50549204 GCA_017141395.1 Laodelphax striatellus
GAGAAATGTACTGTTTTGCTCCTATTCTCAAGTTAACTGAAATCGATGGTACGATGTGTACTTGATTGATTGTTGTTGTTGATAAGGCTTTTCTCCTTGCTTCCTCAACATTGATATTCTCGAAAAATATAGCTTTCTCAACTATATTGTTTAAAAAAATCGTTCTCTTTTAAAACCACCGGTAAAGTCATTCTATAGCGTCATTATTCAGATGGTGTTTGTCAACATAGATACCAATACCCAATATACAGTAGAAGACTTAGATACCATAGAAGACTATACATAGATACTATAGATACCATACCCAATTACCTGCTCATGTTACATACTTGTGAAGGCTATGAAGACTGCAACATTGTATTGTTTCGACGTGTGAGTAGTTGAGTCTCTCTAATGCAGTTTTGATCAGCGCCGAAACGTCTAGACTTCAAAGGATTTGTACGGCGATTTTTGATTCCGCCTTCATCTCAAGTCTTCCCACACACTCACACATGCAGTTGTTTGGTATTCTTCTCACCTTCTCGCCGCTATCTTGATGCATTAATGTGCTGAATAAATCAACTGCCAAGGTGTTCAGTGTGCATTGTATTTCCCACGTTCTTTTTCCTACCGTCAAGTCCGCTGCATCAACTTTACGAAACCCGTCAATCGGATTTTGAGCTTAAGCTTCATCTGTATTATTCCACAGTGTTTAGAATAGTAGTTTGAGAATTCGAGTTAGTCTTTAGTGGCTCAAGAAACGTTCATTCACACTTAATCTCTGCTGAAGTTCGAAGTTGAAAGCTTTACTTTTTATGGAATTCTTCACAACAGTGTTCTTGATTGTAACTGATTAGTTATGTTTAATGTGTTACAAAATTCGAATCGAATGATTTCAAGCTGAAAATCACTGAATCGACGATTCTTATAATATTTCAATTAACGAATCAGGTATGAAAGAACACTGTATATTTGTAAGGTACTTTCAAAAAGAGGCACTTTTATTGCTAATTCCTCCTGCTGGTGAAATTTCATTCTAAAGACTACAATATTAAGTAGTTCAAGCAGTTCATCTCTACTTTACTTTGCTTTTGTGATTTATAATTAATTTGTTCTATTCTAAATAATCATTAATTTGTTGAAAAATATTTTATTAAAACTAGTCACTTGGACTAACCATTAATTTTTTACTCTCATTTCTTATAAACTAAAAATAAACTTCATGATACTAAAGTCTTCCATAGAAGCCTCCAGCTCTGTTCTATGATAAATCATTATTAAATGAATCATTATTTAATATCAGTTAATGTGAATCAGTACCGTAGTAGTTTCGAGAATACTAATTCTCCATTCATCATACACTTGGAGTTGAACTTTTTTACGTTTTTAGTCCACAGACGACCTTCTAATCTTCTGTGAGCCTGTGAGTTCACTGCAACGCTTACAGATTCTAGTATCTACTAATACTTCTCTTCAATACATGAATTATTATACAGTATCATAAATGCGCCATGTATCAAAGCATTTTCAAGACTGTAAGTGCTTTTTCTTCGGTTGCTTTTCTGATTCCGAACGGCTTGTGTGTCGCTCGCTCGGTACCACCTATCATGTTCCATGCGAGTTTTACTAGTGCTCATAAAATTGAAGCTTTACTATGGCAGCACTTAGATTTTCCAGGAATTTATTCCTTATTCATGGCGTTAAAGTATCTGTCATATACGGATAATTTATTGTCCCCGCCTCCCACTGCTGGTGGATGGAAATTGATGCTTTTTAATGGATGCACTTTGCGTACAACGACCTCCTTAGAATATATGCACTTCCAATATAATCTAACAATGAATAGACTGATTTAGAAAATATGGCAGACTGGAACAGATAAAATTTATAAGGGAAGAACGTGAGTGTGTGAGAGTGAGACGTAGGAGCGTGGGTAAGAGCGACAGTAAGAATAAAACAGCCATGGTGGGGACTGGTAGACGGGTGTGGTTGGGTTGATACAGTACTTAGGCTCAAGTTGACGTGATGAATACACCTTCCGTCGGCTGGTCGCTTTTGCGGATAGGTGTGTGTGTGCGCTGCGCACCGTACAGCGTTTGTTTTTTTATCGCCTATGCATAGCAATGCGATTTGATCCTTTTTACACCTAGCGACAGACAACCATTTGTGGAAACACCCATTCTGCTTGGCTCGGTCCATACTAAGTCATCGTGTTATGTCTTTACCTGTGTGTGGGGAAAGCTGGAGATAAGATAGCGTTACCAGTGCAGCAGGGTGCAGGCCCAGCAAACAATTTCTTATGTTGGTGTGGATTTGTATGTGTCTTACTCCTTACTAGCTGTGTGTGTATAGGCGTTGTAGTTGAGTTTCATCACGGTCTTCGTAGAAAATGATAATACGATTTAATTATCATAAAACACTGGAAGAAATTGAGAAAAATAAAATGAATACAAAGTAGAATAGAATAAAATTCTATAGGCCTATTTTCAAGTACACAGAGCAATTTTTTTGTGATCGTGGGATTTTATTTCCTATTGTTGAAGTGCTGAGCCGTGGCGAAGCGTGTTATACTTATTTGGTCATCGCTGGGTATATTTTCTATAGGAAACCTATTTCCTATAGGAAATATACCCGGCGATGACCAAATACGTATACCACGCTTCGACACTAGTGCTGAAATAGAACCTAGGAAAATGCATGGAAAATTACGAAGTTTGGTTATGGATTATTATTTGGATTTGATGGTTATTGATTAGGGATGTGTGTTACTTGAAAGTGGGAGAAAAGTATATTTGCAGATTTGCTAGTGAAAATTGATTTTAAGCCATTTTAAGCCCGGTAAGCCATTTTTTTTTTGCCGCGAAATCAAACCAACGCTTTTTATCACGAAAGTTTATAATATGTACTCATGTAATTAACGCTCCAGAATCCTATCTATATTGGCATTGGCGAGAAATACAACTTAATAGATCTTGTGGATGTGTAGGAATAAAGATCATAGAAATGTGTACTTTGACGATCTTCATCTTCATGTTCCTAAGAAATAACTAATAATAATTGGTATTTACCTCTCAAATGCCCCGTTTTTCAGTTGTTCAATAAACTTATTGAATCAATAACTTTTTTTTGCATTTGAAAACACATGGTTATTGATTCAATAGTGCTATTGGATCCATAAACTGTCTATTGAGCGACTGAAAAACCGGGCAAAAGTCAATCAAATCACTTGATGAGTAGTGGGAGCGCAAAGGGATATGGAACATTCAGAAATTTGTAGGGAAACTTGATTTGGGAAAAGTTTTTTGAATCGAATCGCTCGATGAGTAGTGGGAGAGCGATCGGATATGGAACATTTGAAAAGTTGTAGGAAAACTTGATTTGGGAAAAGTTTTTGGGGCGTGATTGAATTCAATTCAGAGCGTAAGCGTGTCGAACGAAACATGTTGACTGGTGTGGAATGATGTTTGTACTTGACTTTCAGGTGGCAAGATATCTTCAGAGATATCTTGGAGGTAGAAAGAGTAAGGCACGTGTTGCATGCCATGGCCCGGGGCATATCGATGTCACCACCTGAAATCCCGCTTATTGCGTTGAAGTTGACTCGTACGTTGGGAGGAAATGAAGCAGTAATTACACTTTGAGTCGAGCATATTCATGTTGGCCGTGCTCGAAATTACATTCGACGAAACGACGCGAGAACTCATTTCTGAGTCGCCCTCGCCACTCGAATATTGCCGACGCTCGCCTGCAGTCAATTTCGAACGGACTTCCTCAATTATTTTTGGTCTCCACTTGTGACTTTTCCTTCGAACATCGTCAATCGCCTAAAGTTTCAAGTCAAAGTCATGATAAATAAGTAAATAAGTTTATTTGTTTTGAGCGCACGCTCATACACAAGAGTAAGTCAAAGTCATGATTCGGATTGAATAGGCTGAGATATAAATGTATAGAAATTCAATTAAAACTTATGAGAGCTTTTCTTGGTGTAGTTCGGAAAAGCTATTTTATAGGTGTAATTTGACACCTTTTATTTAATAATACATCACTCATCAATCCAAATCAAAATTTATCAAATCGAATCCCTCAAGTGTTACAACATTATCAACATCATTATTATGAGTATTATTAACATTATCAAATTTAATTGCACAAAAAATGCAATATTCCATAATATTCTTGAAATGAAGTAAACTCCTAATGAACTAGTAGAGCTTTAATCGATTGGAAGCTTCACAATAAACAACTAGATTATCTTGAACTTAGCAAAACTATGACAACTTAATGTCGCCAGGCAGCTGATAACATCATATCATTTCTTTTCTAAACAATTCCCATGATTCAAGTACAAAAATTCTCTTTTCAACCAAATCGACAAGTCGGTTTACTAGCTACTATCGGTTAAATCTACATGTCGGTAAAACTTGTACTTGTTCATCAATCCATCACAATTGTTTCTCTCTTCCTATCTTATTAAGCTTTTCAGATTTGATCATAATATTACAATGATCACAATAACATGATTAAAATAACAATTTTACCAATTTGAAATGACTGTCAAAACAAAAATATCAAATTTAATGCTGGAGTGAAAATTATATCAATTCAAGATAATTTATTGTGTCTCTCCCTAGTAAGCTTTTCAAAATTGGTTTAGTAATGGTGATCAGTTAGTGAAAACACATTATCAAATAGAACAATTCCCATTCCCAATAATAAGAGTAGTGAAAAAGAGATTGAATGTATTCTGCGCAACAAAGTTAATTTTTGTGCATATTATCAAACAATTATGATCTGATTTTCCCTGATTGAATATCGTATTTGGATGATTATTTTGACGAAGGATACTTTGGAAATTAAATAATTTGACTATAGACTTTCCGTGTTGATGTTAAATAGTAACATTGTGTTGTAATATTCTTCTGTATATGTCTTTGTAATGTAATTTCATTTTAACTCATTAATGTTAATGTTTGTTTAAAACGGAGTATATCTTTGTCCGTTTCAGGAACTCAAGGAAAGTTTCAACTATGGCCTTTTTTGTCCTCCAGTCAATGGAAAGGCTGGAAAGTTCCTGGATGAGGAACGAAGACTGGGCGATTATCCCTTCAATGGCCCAGTCGGTTACCTGGAGGTGAGAACAAATTCAGTTTGTGTTGCTCTATTTCAATCATGAATGACAGAATTAAAATTGGAACTAAAACTAAATAACTAATTAATTTTGAATATTTAAAAAACTTTCTTGGATCTAAACTATTCTAATGGAATTTCAAGATGTGATTGAAAATAATCCAAGGTGAAAAGTATGTGTGCAATATATTTAAAATATTACATTCGAAACAGTTATTCCAAACTTTAAAAAAGTAGAAACCCAATCGCAATCACTTAAAGACTGTGAAATTAAATAAAACACTAAAAGATATTGTCATATTCCACTATTTTATTGTATAAAAACGTGGAATTGACAATATCTTTCAGTGTTTTATAGTTTTATTTCATTATGAAGCTCCACAATAAGATTTCTACAAATAAGTCAATCTGTAAAATTTCTTGAGACACTTTAATTACACTGAAGACACTTGAATTGAAAAGACACTTAGAAGACCGTACAAAAATATTACTTCCCATTCAAGAGAAGAAAACAATGAATCTATAACACAATAAAATTGGAACTTTGAAATGATACAAAATAAAAAAAAAATTATTATTATTGTAGACTGTAGAGCAATATTATATTTAGCATTAGAGTATTATTGTATTTTTTTTACCTCGAATCTCCACGATTACAAAAACACTCCAGATTGAATTCAGACATAATTTTTGAATTTTTATTCTCATGTGAAAAATTCATACATGCCTTGAAAATCAATATGTATTGAGTAAATTTTCCATTGAGACCTCTATAATTTGTGTTGAGAGTGATTAATTTATTGTTTCTGTTATGATTGCAGCTCAAATATAAGAGAAGGGTCTACAAAATGCTCAATTTAGACGAGAAGCAGTTGAAGGCTCTGCATACGAGGGCCAATCTGCGTAGGTTTCTAGAATATGTAGCCAATGGCCAAGTAGAGAAAATCAACAAAATGTGTACAAAGGGATTGGATCCCAACTTCCATTGTCCGGAATCAGGTGGTGAGTAGCACGGAATTTATCCAACATTTATCATGAAAACTCCTCTCAACTTCTCTTGTCCAAGTCTCATTCTATACTGATCATTTTAGAAGAATTTGTACATTCTAAACTCTGTAGAATCTCTGTCTAATTAAGTTGTGTGTTATAATTATTGTAGACTAGATAAACCAGTTCTATACTATTCTAAATACTGTAACATTGATGAAACTGTTATGGAGAAAAAAAGGATGTTAATGTTTGCCATTCCCAAACATATTGTATGCACAGATCATTTGAAGAGGGTCTTGATTAGAAAAACATTACAGGTCTAACAAAATAATCTCTAGTTTTTTAATTAAACATATAATTTTATTGGTTAATTATTTAGGTACCTATAAAATTGGTAAAATTATTTTCAATTAAGTTTTCAAATTATTGTCAGGATTCATTTACAGTAGATTGCTGCAGTGTGAAGTGCTGCAATGCGCAAATTACGATACACGTTTCAATTTCCATTTCGAAAAAGCTACTGTTTCGATTTCAATTATGAAACTGATGATTGCGTTATAAAAATGTCGTAGATAAAAGATATTTTTAGTTGAGAGAAGGTATTACAGTAGTACTGACGAAATTTAAAATGACACATATAAATAACTTATATAAGGTTTAATAATATATAGTTTTATGTTGAATTTGATTTTATAACAGAGCATTCATGTAATATTTTTTGAATTCTTACTTCGTGTTTCTGTTTACTCTTTGCTTTCTTCATTCTTTTATTCTTTGATGCTTCATGCACTCATATCCACTTCTTCCATTCTCTTTATTCATTCATTTATCTTCTTTCATTTGTTCATGGGCTGTCCATTATCATTCTTCTCAGTCATTATTCATAACTTAATATAAAAAGAATTATTTTTCATTATTGTGAAGAACTAAAGATAAGAGAAAATTATATTATATTATCTACAGTATAATATTGAACTCCCACCCATGTATAAGGAAGACTTGTGTCTTACCTTTATTGGGTACGTATATTTTCCTAATAAAAAATTGTTTTGTTTTGTTTTCACATTTCTGTAATATTTTTGAGGAAATAAATTTTTTTTTCATTTATTGACTGTATTAAATAATATTAAATTGACTGTAAGAATAACAAATTATACTAACCTTGTTCAACTTATGCCAATAACAACTTGTAAACAAGGCAATGGCAACGTCTAAACAAGTCGTAATTCATACATTAAGTTAGTAATGTACTTGTGACGAAGTCATTGGAAAAGGGTAAACAAGGCTTAATTGTGACGAATGTGTGTTGCAGAAACGCCGTAAACAACATGGTCGTACATAAACGTGGAAAGGCAATATTACAACGTCTAAACAAGGCATAATTCATGTTGTTGATGTACTCATTTGTGACGTAGTCGCTGGCATAGGTTAAATAAACAAGACTTAATTGTGTGTAATTTCAATAATGAAACTAATGATTGCGTTATAAAATGGTCGTACATAAAATATATTTTTAGTTGAGGAAAGGTATTACAGTAGTACTGACGAAATTTAAAATGACATAATTCATAACTTATATGTACTTAAATAATATATTTCATGTTATAGGACACGTCTACTCATACAGAGCATTCATGGTCGATATCGAGCTTAAATAATATTTAATTGACTATGGTATTAACATAACCTATAGGTTAACATAACCTTGGTTATTATAGGTTATCGATATCGACTATTGATATCTCTAGAACGTATAACAAAGCACCTGCCAATAACAACGTGTAAACAAGGCAATGGCAACGTCTAAACAAGGCATAATTCATACATTAAGTTAGTAATGTACTTCAATTGTGACTAAGTCATTGGCAACGTGTAAACAAGGCTTAATTGTGTGTTGCAGAAACGCCGCTAACACTAGCGACAGGCATCCAGAAGCCGGGCAAAGTGCTGATGGCGCTGGTGAACGGAGGCGCGCTGCTCGACTTCCGCACCAAGGACGGGTCGACGGCCATCCACCGCGCCGTCGAGCACAACAGTCTGGAGGCGGTGAAGACGCTGCTCGAGCTGGGCGCCAGTCCCAACTACAAGGACGCCAAAGGCCTGACGCCGCTCTACCTGGCCGTCACGCACGCCTCCGACCCGCTCGTCTGCGAGGGCCTGCTGCACGATCACGCCATCATCGGCGCACAGGACTTGCAGGGCTGGCAGGAAGTTCACCAGGTCACTTCATTCATTCTATCCTACTCTTCATTCATTCAATTATTTGTGTATTAAGTAATGTGCAAATGATGGAAGAAGGTTAAACAGATTTTGCCCAAACTTTTCTCATTTCCCAATATAATCTAGGTTATGTCGAATCTAACGTTAGCCAATAAGCGTACATCAATCAGCTGTTTTCTAAAAAGTTAAATGGATCCTGCTAAATGAATAGCAGGATGTATCAATTGTTAGAAAACAGCTGATTGTTGTAATTGAGTTAAACATCAGTTGTAATGAGAACGGTCAATTGTATTTAAATAATCCTGAAATTGAACAAAATGATGAATTGTAAATGAGAATCATCACTTTTAAATGAGAAGTTGAAATAATGGAAGAAGGTTCAACAGATTCATGCCCAAAACTGCCTCTTTCCCAATACAATCTAGGTTATGTCGAATCTAATTTAAGTCCGAATCTAGGTTATGTTAGTCTATTAAGCTAGGCGTACACCGGTTAGTCAAGACAAGACAAGATTAGATTAGTCACGTTTAGTCACAGTAATTCACATAGTTGCTTATGAAGCAGCACACACTGATGCAATGACTAATCGGTGTGTGTTGCTTCATAAGCAACTATGAGAAGTACTGTGACTAAACTCGTCTTGTCTTGTCTTGACTAACCGATGTACGCCTAGCATTATAGTCGATTTAGGTAAAAGAATTAGATCAATGTTGTCTATCCCACAATGAATTTATTTGAAAATTTACTTAAGTTTCTATGCTCATGGTATCATCTTCAGTGTTTAGTCTGAACTGGGTTTAGGGCAGTTTAGGCTCAACTCTGAAGATAATGCCATAAGCATTGAAACTTAACTATATTTGTAAATAAATTCATTGTGGAATAGGCAACATTGATCTTAGGCTAGGCGTACACCGGTTAGTCAAGACAAGACAAGATTAGATTAGTCACGTTTAGTCACAGTAATTCACATAGTTGCTTATGAAGCAGCACACACTGATGCAATGACTAATCGGTGTGTGTTGCTTCATAAGCAACTATGTGAAGTACTGTGACTAAACGTAACTAAACTCGTCTTTTCTAGTCTTGACTTACCGATGTAGTCAAGGCAAGGTAGTCAACACACACCGATTAGTCATTGCATTGGTGTGTGCTGCTTCATAAGCAGCTATGTGAATTACTGTGACTAAACGTGACTAAACTCGTCTTGTCTTGTCTTGACTAACCGGTGTACGCCTAGCCTTATAGTAGATTTAGGTAAAAGAATTAGATCAATGTTGTCTATTCCACAATGAATTTATTTGAAAATTTACTCAAGTTTCTATGCTCATGGTATCATCTTCAGTGTTTAGTCTGAACTGGGTTTAGGGCAGTTTAGGCTCAACTCTGAAGATAATGCCATAAGGAACTTAACTATTGTAAATAAATTCGTTGTGGAATAGACAATGATTGATCAAAGGTATTAACAGACCGGTTAGTCAAGACAGACAGATGAATTAGTCATGCTTTTTAGTCACAGTATTCAATATAGTTGCTTATGAGCAGCACACACCGATGCAATGACTGATCGGTGTGTGCTGCTTCATAAGCAACTATGTGAATTGAATTGTGACTAAAGCAACTAATCTCGTCTTGTCTTGACTAACCGGTGTCCGCCTAGCCTTAATTCTTTCATGGAGAAATTCTACAATATTTCAATATCTCTTTGATCGATCATCTGTAAGCTGTGATTCTATTGAATCTCACAACTCTTCAAGGAAACTAACCAATTCATGCTGGCAAAAATGATAATTATATTGAGTTCCAAGCTGACTCCAAACATTGTGTTAAAACTTCCTCTTGAGATATTATTCACTCGCTTGAATTATTACTATCTAATATATTTATTTATTTCTTATTACCAATTGGAACTATTCAGTTTTCATCCTTTCTCCTGGATACCGTGTGATGTAGCCTATTTTTCAGTAATTTTAATTAGATGAAAAATTGTTCATTTCAACAAAGATACTTATAATTTGTGTGGTACCTACCTAATCATTTTTTTGTTTGTTTTTGAAAACATATTCATTGATTATTAGAGTCTATAATGGGTATTCGAATTGTGATTGCAGGCTTGTCGCAACGGGCTAGTACAACACTTAGAACACCTGCTCTACTATGGAGCCGATATGAACGCAAGAAACGCCTCAGGGAATACGCCGCTCCATGTCTGTGCTGTAAATAGTCAAGAGTCTTGTGCTAGGGTATTACTATTTAGAGGTATGTAACTCAGTATGCATCAATGTAGCAAGATTATATTTTTCATGTTAAATCAGAATATCTTGGAAAAAATGCACTTGAGTTAGCAAAGGAAATTATGTGATGTACATTGAAAATACCATAGTAAGTTTGTATATGTTCAAGATGGATACATCTTGAACATACGAATTTGAATTGTTGAAAACATCTGTGTTCTTTTTTAAAGAATACCAGATTGATTCATCACAATAATCCTATTTGTCTTATGAAATATGATACTGTCATTCTCTCAAATGTTCAAAAATATGGTTTGGACCTCAAGATCTCTTGTACAACTTGAAAAGAGTCTCACTAGTAACGAGAGAAATCTGTCTGAACTTGTATCAAAAGTTCAAAATTGACTCAATAAACCTAACATGATTTATTAAATACATATTGAAGTTTTAAAAAAGTACGATTTCCATCTGGAATAAGCTACCAGGATTCTAAAGTTCTTCTACCAAGTTGTATACTGCAATTTTTTTAAATTTACTCTTTATCTTCTAGATGTGAAATTTATTCTTAAAGCTCATGAGTTTCTTGAAACATTACAATAAACAATGTAATATACTAAATTACATATTATTACATACATGAAATATTATTATATAAATTACGTATTTTACTGTATGTGATAATATACAATACACAATATAATAATATAGTACTTATTGTAGACTTCCACCTCTTGTTATTTCATATTTTTAGATTCTATCCTGCACAAACAACGTTCAAATATTTCTTAGCATATTGCATATCCTATTTATTTTGGAATGGATTAATATATAGTTTTTGCAGCCATCTATTTCATAATAATTAATATATTGTTTTTTGTCAGGTTGCCAGAGAGACGCTTTGAATTATGCTAATCAGACGCCTTACCAAGTAGCTGTAATTGCGGGGAATCTTGATTTAGCCGATATCATCAAAGAACACAGGCCAGAGAATGTTGGTCAGTACTCATGCTTGTTTCGTCCTTCAGGATTTTCAGTACAACAATTGGTTTTTGATGGTGGTTGGGTAATTTAGACATGTATTGTATACTTTATGTATCTTTTAGAATGTTTGTTACAAGTCTCATTCAATCTGCATGCCAGTGAGCATTTAAAACAAAAAACTTCAATACATTTTATTATAATTTGTTTAATTTTTCTGTCTATTTGCATCCTCTGTAGCCTACTACTTGTAACGTGATCATATTCTCAATATCAGTTCTCATTCATCTGGTTGCAATTACCACATTATTCACACTGACTCAAATCAAACCCAAATCGGGGGGGGGGGTGGGGGGGTGGTTGGGGGTTAATATTTAAAATTGAATAGAAGTTTAGTATTTCCTAATGAGAGTCGTCCAATTGTTAGAATGCATATTTGAAAAACAGTATAGGCCTACAATTGCTTATTCATTTTTTCGGTGAGACCTTCGTATCTCCGAAGGTCTTACTTGAGAATTCTCTTGGAAGCAATTGTGTTATGACATGACAAGTGGGAGAAAATGATGCTATTCAAAGGAAAATTTATAAATCTCAACCCTAATATTATATGCTGCCAAATATTGAATAATTATTGATATCTTTTATCACCTGATGGTTGATAATTATGAACATTATCACTTCATCCCCAATGCTTAACTCACAAGAAACTGACATTGATATTAGGATTTTTAATACTACTCAACTTCATATTTAACGGACATTGTTGAATGTTCCATACAATGTTACAATTTAATGTAATGTAATAAATTTTATACAGGTTCAGGTACTTAATTATTCATTAGTGGAATGCTGTATTTCAGTTGGTTTGTGCATGCTAGATCTGTTTCTGTATTGAAAATTACATAGAAAATTTGATATTTTCCAATTTGGAGGCCAAGGTTTGGTTTATATTTTGGACTAATTTAGTTAGATTTATAATTCTAATTAGACCATATTGGGTTTATAAATTAACTTATTATAGTTGGAATATTAATAATACATGGTTTCATTTTCTCAGTAATATTAGTTTTAAATCAGGCACTTCTAATAATTAATACTTCTAATTATTTTTCATTCTAGTGAGCTCAGTCATTTTTAATTGTATCGAGTACACTCCATATAATTCATAATAAAATAATTTATAATTCGTTATATTAAAATAAGTGGAACCTCTATAATGTATTTATTATTCAATAATTACCGGTAGTCTAGCTGTCTAATCTTTAACCGTTCAGTATTACTAATGAATTTTTCATAGTTTCATTAAAAATTCAAGTATTCCAAGGCCACATAATTATTTATTTTATAAAGTAATTTTAAAATTGTGGTAGTTTATAAAACAGTTATATCTATAGTCCAGTAAAACCCAAGATTTGCCTCTAGTATCAGAATGTTATTGTAGCAAACAATAGAATAATGTGCATTTGTCCAATTGTTCGAGAGCAACTGTTGATTATAATTTTCTAAAAGCATGAGTTTTGCATAGCAATTCTTTCCCTTGTTCACAAATTCCATTTTGTATATGTGTAAATGTTTTGTATTTTAGAAGATTTTGTGGTGAATTTGGTGGTATTGTGGTGGTTGACAATTTATTTTGTTGGTGATTGTTTCGAATCCTTGGCAATCCTTTCTTCCATGTTGGTCCATGTTCCCTATTTGTATTTCAATCATTCACCGATATTTTTTTCATAATTCACATTAATCACTCGATTTTTTTGGAGCATAAGACTCACTCACAGTAAGACCGACTCATTTCA
The DNA here is from genome assembly GCA_017141395.1 of Laodelphax striatellus. Classification (NCBI taxonomy): domain Eukaryota; kingdom Metazoa; phylum Arthropoda; class Insecta; order Hemiptera; family Delphacidae; genus Laodelphax; species Laodelphax striatellus. Next base: position 49,962,526 of record CM029531.1, read on the forward strand.
TAAATTTCAACATAGCCTACATTGAACATATCACTAATTAAGTTACTCATTTCTTAAAATTCAACATTTTAATCTATTTTCAAAATTTCCCCATCAATAGAATCGAGTTTCAATCATTAAACCTCTTCTATATTTCAATCAGATATTAAAGCAATGAAATTACTGGCTATTAGAGATAATTTTTCCTAGTTTCTGTTTCAAATTAATTTTACTATCTTCTAGCCAGATAAACAATAAAATATAGTTCAGAAATCCTTTTGTGACTATTTTTCTTCCTCTAAAACCTTGTGCTAAGAGATTCTCAATCAAGTTGAAGATATCGATCACTGAATAACCTCCTGGTAATTTCAAAGGCATGACCATTTATGTAAGTTTTAGTTGATCACTTCTACCTCTGTCATCAAACTATTCTTAATTTGCTATCCTTCTTTAGAATTAATTTACAAGAAGTACAGTAATGGAATCACATTTGGGACTGACAATACCTAATAAAGTAATACAGTAATATTATGAAGTAAACACAATGATAATTTTGGAACAAATGAATTTACATCAGCCTAGACCTACTCACACATTGTATCTACTCACAAATTATTACAGTGACTTACTGTAATTGTAACTCGAATACTAAAATAATTGCATGCACTCATTTTCATTTCAACTATCGTACGTAATTCTGTTTGTTCAAAATGTGTAAGATTCTACACATTCATTTTATACGGTACACATTGTTTTGATCTTCATAAATATCTTCCTTCATGATATCATCCAATAAGGCTATTTATATTTTGTTTAGATTACAAGTAATCTCCATATTTCATATGCACTTCACTTACATTATTATATAGTTACTAGTACTATATATATATTTTAATTTGGCAGATGGCAAATGACTTTCATTTAACGTTTCTATGGTAACGGGTGATGTTATGTTGAATTTTTTCCACACAAAAATACAGTATAGAGAACATTTAAAAAATAAATCAACAGAACATCACCCGTTACCATGGAAACGTTAAATGAAAGTAATTCGCCATCCGTCAAATTAAAATAAAAAAATAGTACTATACACAATAATAGCATACTAATTTATTCATGATTCAATCCAATTACATTCTACGAATTTTGCACACATTATTAGGAATACGCATTAGTAATACAAATAATTATTTTGATACATTGTGATAATTACAATTTTGTACAACTCAAACACTTTCATCATTTTCATCATCATCATTATCATTCATTTATGATAAAGTAACAATATCAACCTCCATCTAAATCCAATAACATAGCTACCACTTTTAAATTTCACAATACATCTCTACTGCATATCATGATCATGAGGTTGAAAGCCGTTAAAACTACACAGTATCCTACAATTCTAGGCCTGCTACAAAATATTCAGTCTAGTAACATAATGAATCTACCTGACTTACGTATGCATTGCTGTAATACTATACAATACTATACGACTGTAACCCGTGGGCCGCACTGCAGGTGGGTATAGCAGGATTCTCTTAACTTGTCAGAAAACAGCTGATTTAACGTTAGTAAACGAGCGTACATCAATCAGCTGTTTTCTGACAATTTGAAAGAATCCTGCTATAGATGGTGGATGGTTTATCAAGTAGTCCGTGATCATTTCCTACATATTCTATTATTATGGAAGTTGTAGATAAATGTGTATGTGAGCTATAGATCAGCCATCTACCATTCAGGTAACCAAATCAAGAGATTCTTGCAAAGCATTCTTCAAAAACCTAAACATTCTAACGCTGCCATCTATTTTTATCTATCAATTGTTGGTTTTTGTTAAACAGAATATAGATAAATTTCAATTCTGTACAGATAAACACGAATTATAATACACGTAATAGTAGTCTCATTGCTTTTCTAGTACATAGGCACACAGCTCTAGAAAAAACTCCATTCTACTCTGGAATACGTTATTTCAATAAATTGCCTGCAGCCATCAGAGATCTAGATTCAATAAACAAATTCACTCTGTTCACTCTGTGACTCTGTTGCCGAATTTTAATTTGTAAAAAGGAGCTGTAGAGAGTAAATTAACTTTATTTTGTGACTTTCATTCCATGTGAATTTGATGAGATACATCACAGGGAGTATTTATTTATTTTACTATCAAGATGTTAGAGCTAAGTCGTTCAAATATAATTCTGTTTTAGTATTGACATGTCACCAGTCAAATGAGTGTTACTCAAAAATTGATGTAATGACACACACACACACACACACACACACACACACACACACACACACACACACACACACAATACTTCATTGGGTCATCATCATTCAAACTAATAACATCACTCGCACTTTGTGTAGTGACTAGTCCCTTGGAAACTCACACAACCCGTTGCATGCTTTTGAAACACATAATCATTTCCGACGCCAGACGTGCGATCTCGTTGCTTATTTTCTCTCCTCGTTGCTACATCGGCCGCATTTTCTGTTATGTTTTCAGTCCCATTCAGAGAGCCTCCCCGCTACAACCCCCGGCGCCGCAGTAAAATCCTGCCCCCTCTCCCCAACCCACCCTCGCCCTCCCCCTCCAACCGGTCCCTGCCGCCGTTCAGTTCGGCGTCGAGCGAGGCTAGCTCCTCGTCGCACAAGGCGAGCAGCACAAGTGCCGAGGACTCCGCCAGCTATGTCACCGGTAAGTCAGCCCTCGTCACCTCACCGGTACATCACCACCACATACTACCAGTCACAACTGCTAGCAACTCATTCAAATATCACGTTTATTCGTGTACTTTGTTGATGTAATATAATGTTTAAATATGTATAAAATACTATGTTGGGTTGCACCAAGCGAGATCAATTTTGATCCAGGATCAGTACATTGCTATAGCAGGAGCCAATTAACTTGTCATAAATCAGCTGATCCAGTAATAATTAAACAGTGATTTCGACACAATAATCAAAAGGCTTGAAAGTCTAAAGTAATAATGTCTTTAAAGACCTTTTTAAAGAAGACCTTTCAAAGAATAACTTTTTAAAATACCTTTTCAATAATCTAATCTGCGGGATTCATCATTTGTAGGTTAAGTATTGTGATCATATGCTTGTCGATCATATGTTTTATGTCAAGTTAAATGGATCCTGCTATAATCAAATGAGATCAGCTGATTTAAAATAGTTGATTCTGCTGGTTGGTGCAACCCATCAAGCATTTTAAAATGAGCTAGGGGGTCAAATTTTGAAGAATGTCTTCAGTGTAAGGTGAGAGCAATGTTCAATTATAGACTTTACTCTATGTACTAATACTAATACCAACTCTATATACTCTTTACTATAGTCCGACCACAGACAAAAGATCCTTTGCGCATTACATCACTTTAGTGATATCTCACTCGCTCCACTATACTGCGTATCGTGCGCTTTCTCTCTGCGCAGTAGAGTTCTTATTTTGGAGGTTCTTTTGACTGTGGTCGGACTATAATATTCTTGTTTGTAGGATTTGCAGTTGTCACTCACTCAGTCGTGCCAAAAGCATTGCAAACTGCAAATGACATAAATAATGTGTATGAAAACTGCTAGCACAGACTAGTTATGACTCCTAGGTATATTCGTTTTATTTATTCAAATAACAATTTTATCAGTTTTCTTTATTAATATAATATAATGTTTGAATATGTATAAAATAAAAGGGTGTTTCTTGTCTTGTAGAAAGTTAGATTCCAACAATTTCTCTATTGTGAGAACAAGTAAATTATTCCACAGAAGTTGAACAACAACCCCTGAATTGAGAATAATTATTTTGAATTGAGTATAATTTTGTTATTAGGTTAAAAATTCATGAACCTACACTATACAAGTTTCTCTTGGGAAGCTCATTATAAAAGTGAAGAAATTAACTTACAATATAGAACATTGCTCTCTCCTGATCTCTTCAGACTTGAAAATATGTTTCTATCAAATTCAAATCGATCTGTTTCAAATCACAACCAATTTCATAAGAATTCATTGTATTTTGTTTGTTTTTAATGGTTAGATGCAATGCACTATAGGCTTAAATGCTGTAGATATTTGTTTAATTGTTTCGCATGCTGTCTCGCAGCATCTGCAATCTCTCTCTTTGCTATGTTTTGTTCTGAGCATAGTTTGTACTAAATTTTTATGCTTCTGAATTTGTAATGCTTCCTGTATTAAGAATTGAAAGCAAAACACCAAAGCTATGTTCAGTCACACATTGTATTGGTTCTGTTGAAATTGTTTATTAAAATTTAATGTAGAAAAGTTTTATATAGAAAGTTCATAAGAATGATTTTTATATGAATGAAAAGAAATTGGCTCATAAGAATAGAAATAAAAGTGATCCATTACCCTACCTACTTTATTATGTGGACAGTATTTAACAGTACAGTGAAAAGCGAAAAATCGTGCTCATAAGAGTAATGCATTTACATTATTCTTCTTGATGTTTCAGAACTCATTAGGAGACTTAATGCATTCATTTCAACCGTCCAATTATTGCCATGATAATCAAACATTATTATATAATTTACTCGATATAATAACCAGAATATTATGGGGTTATTGATGGAAGATGGATTTTAAAAATTCTTATTCATCCAGGACAAATTTTTAACAAACAACCTTAATAAGCATGAAAAGTGGAAATCTCAAACTTGCATTATGTATTACATAAACTTAATTGTATTAAATTATAAATTTTTCCACCGTATGCTTCACAATGACCATCTATGCGGTAGGTAACACATATGCGGAAACATTTTCCGCTGAAAAGGTTTGAGGGTAAATTAAGATAGGGGCCTGTTTGATTACAATTCAGAAGTCCTGTGAAACAGGAAAAGGTGAAGACACACTAGACTTTCATGTTTATTTCATAGTAGGCTTTGTTGTCTAAGTCTATTGTCCGTATTTTACTGTTTTACAGGACTTGTGATATTTTACAAAAAATACCCTGTACTAAAATCAGAAGATCTTTCCTCTTTTGTGTTCTCATTCATAATTAGTTGACTAATTTACAGTACATTTTATTTTTAACCCTGTCAGAAATACGGAGAAATTAAAAAATACTCTCCAGCATTTTGAATTATTCATCTCTATTGAATAATAAATATTATATATTTTAATTTTCCCTTATTTCTGTCAACTTCTTGAATTGTTTTCTTGACGTTTTTAGATAAAAGCCTCGGAGACACTAGTGATATAATTAGTGACAGTTCAGGTGTTGGCACATCAAATAGCGACACGACAGCATCAGTCAATCTTCCCGGCACCACTGTGGTGTGTGTAGAAAACTATAGTTCCACGCAGCCTGGTCACCTGAGAATCTCTCAGGGCGATATTCTAGAAGGTGAGTTCTTGGATGATTTGTGGGGATTCTGAAGTTTAGCTCGGAGAGAGAAAGCCTTGAAAATTTAATAAACCGATCTTCAAAAAATACTAATCGGTTCACTTCTTTAAAATTTTATTTCAAATCCATTGAATAATTTAATCATTCAAGAATTCAATATTCGTAAACTAAATTTTTATTTCTTCCAATTTAAAAAAATATTGGGTATACAGTATAATACAAAAAAGTTCTCCAGACCTTTTTAAATCCATCTTCAAAATCGCTGCTAAAATCAATTTCATTTGAATTCAATTCTTATTCATCCTTGTAACGGGTTAATAAATAATTCTTGAATAACTAAGTTAATATTAACAAGTATTGAATCTTGAGTTTTGAGGAATGAAATTTGATAGAATTTTAAGAACAATTTACTATTACTAGACGATAATATTGTATTAGACAACTAGACATATGGTAGTAGGCAACTAGTATTAGACAATAGTATAGACAACTAGTTCTAGAATCTAGATAGTATACTTACTGCTGTACTTACTAATGTAAGACAAGATTAATTTAAAACTTATTATAGTCAATATGGGTTGCAATTTTTACGTATCAAATACTTTGAATCACTAGCCTAGACTAGACAATATACTTGTAACATTGTAAGAAGGCAACAAAACATCAGAACTATTCTATTCAATGTAGACTGCTCCTATTATTTGTATTCAGATAGTAATAAGCTAATCTTGGTATCAATAAATACCAAGCAATATCAATATTCGAGGGTTAAGTGTAAGAGAGGGCCGACTGCGCCCTAACTTTGCCCTCCTAGGTTAAAATAAAGGCAGTCATTCAATTCAATATCGAAAAATAATTTGTCAATAATCTCTTTCCAACTTCAATTGAGATATTTCAAATTCGAAATACAAATATAAAATCGCTCAACACAGATTAAGTAATTAAATTTATATTCATATTAAAAAGTATTCGAAGAGCAGTAAAAGGATTTAATATTAAGAATAGAAGATAATAATGATTTCTTCAGAATCATCAACATTACAAAATGCCATTTTTATAAAAATAAATTTCAATAACACGTATTTGTTGTTGTTCTAGTAACGGGTGCAACCGACTGCGGCTTATTGGAAGGCGTTCTTAGAGGAGAAACGGGCCTCTTTCCTCCCGAATGTGTCCAGGAGGTGAGGCTGCGTCAGAACCTTGTCCCCCCTCCCCCTCCTGTCACCTCATCACTGCAGAGGAGGAACTCACGAGTCATCGGCAGAAGGGAGTCCTCAACCTCAGTCAAGCATTTTGCTACAGCGCCCAGGCATAAGAAACAGTAAGCTCGAATTTTATGTGGCCAACTTTGGAAATGACAGTCATTGGTGTATATATCCTCACAATATAATCTCTTAATGAGAATGCTAGTTACTCTGCTCAAGTGCTTATATTAACACGAGTAGTTTTTGGGTTCAGGCTTGGTTCTCTATGTATTTTTATATGGAGAAGAGTTGCTACTCCTTATGAGTTTCCTTTAATAGGAAGGAGATTCTATAGAAAGGCTTCATATTAAAAGTCCAACATTTTAGGCTTATGTTAAATGTGATAAACTTCATCACACTATTAAAATTGATCCACATTATGTGAGTTGAGCGATTAGAATGAATTCAATTTAATTCATATCGAGCTTTTTTACGAATTCAATATCGAGCCTGACTAAAACCATAGCCCCCTCTAATACAGTTAGAATGTAGTTTAGAGGGGGCTATGCTAAAACTCATTAGAATCATAAATACGCTGCATTTTCAATATCATTTCCTTAGATTCTTCTATTCTTAAAATTATTATCAGGGAACTGTTATTAATGATGTAAAATCTTTTATGGAAATGTCCGTGCAGTCTTGTTTGTTGTAATGTTTCAACGCTCGTTTGTATTCATAAATTGCAATTGACACTGTTTTTTTCTAATATAATCGAATTCAATGTTTGTAATTCCACATCAAACATTCTCGCAGTCTGTATTTGAACGATCTTATTATGACATTAATGATTTTGTGACTCACTAACTGCAGAAGATTCCAAATTATTATTCAATATATTTGTTAATCTCCAATAAATTATTCTTTGTGAAAATTGATTAATTTTTGGTAGGTTCAGTCTTATTAGGCCTACTGCTTTGACTAATTTGATGGGATTGGGATAGACGAGGAAACTATACAGTGATAACTGGAATTGATAAAAACTCTTCAAATGTGGGCGTATGTTATAGAGAATAGAGAAGGATAGTGTTAGAGATGCGAGAAAGAGTGATATGCATAAAACTTAATTTTTTCCCCTGATATTTAGACTGTCAGTCGGATTGAATTTTCAATAGGGTTATGTGAGATAGTGAGATACACAGTGAATTATTCTTATTAAGTCTTTTTGTTACTACTAAATCGTGCTATATGACGCTTCAATTCAGATACTATAATCTAATATGGGTTCCACATTACATTTACAATGAACTGTTTATTTCTCGCAAGATTATTTCAATAAGATCATTTGAAAATCTCGCTTCTCATAGGGATTCGCCCATGTGAGGGACCTTCTACAAACTATTTTATAGTGTATTTTTACAATTGTACATTGAATCAAATAATCAATTATAGTTAATAAAATTTCGATTTCAATCAAATTGGTAGTTCATTGTTGAAAAATTTACAAGTCGTAAACCTTTCAAGTGACAAATAAACTTACATAACTCACGTATGTGTTTGAAACTTGAACAAACTTTAGTGACCAACATCGTACATGTCCATTCAGAATACAAACAAAACTCTACCATTTAACTCTAAAATTAAAAACTCCTTTATTGTAGTTTTACATTTTCTGAGAAGCAAATACTTGTACACCTAAAAATTGAAAGAACTATAGGCTATTCAGTATTCAGTCTTGAAACCAATTTTCTCGTAAACAGTTTGTTTTAAATTATTCCTTCAATTTTCATACTTTTAACATTTTCCTCGAATATTATTGGCATCTCTATCTAATAGTTGAGAATTATATAGAAAATATTACTTTTGTGAACAATAATCAAGTGACCGTGTAAAGTGAAAACCGATTAATTTCTAGGTTCAAGATGTCTTGCTATACATTTCACACGTAGAAGCTCGTCTACTGGCCACATAACGACGTTGCTGGCGGACTACTATGGGGGGCCACCACTTGTACGACAATCCCCTTGTACGACACTACCCCCTGTACGACAAGGGGTGGTGTCGTACAAGGGGTTTCTGAGGTTGAACGTTTTCGTAATTGTTGGTGTCGTACAACTGGTTTGTCGTACAAGGGGTAAAACGTAGTTTTCTCAATTTTGAATGTGTCGTACAGGGGGTAGTGTCGTACAAGGGGATTGTCGTACAGAAGGTAGTGACCCACTTACTATACTGCGTACCACCAGAATACTTACTATACTAGACTACTCACTATACTAGACTACTCACTATACTACTTACTACTACTACTACAGACTACTTACTACAGTAACAACGTTTAGTTATCAACTATTTTTAACAGTCAAGTGACTGTTACTTACTACTACTACTACTACTACAGACTACTTTCTACAGTAACAACGTTTAGTTATCAACTATTTTTAACAGTCAAGTGAATGTTGAATTCCTATCTAAAGCAACTACTGGATCCTCTGAACCATCAAGTGACAGTTGAACAGTTGCAATCTAACCGAACGAATGTTTAGGTTACCGGCAGAGCCGCGCACGGTGGTTCTGCACAGAGCGCGCCGGGGCTTCGGCTTCGTGTTGCGGGGCGCCAAGGCCACGTCGCCGCTCATGGAGTTGACGCCGTCGCAACGCTGTCCCGGCTTGCAGTACCTGGATGACGTCGATAAGGGCGGCGTCGCCGATTTGGCTGGCCTCAAGAAGGGCGACTACCTTCTCAAGGTCAGTACAGTTGTTGGAATCTAATCTTTCATTTATCCTCAATCACAAAGACTGTTCATGAAATAAGGCTAGGCGTACACCGGTTAGTCAAGACAAGACAAGACGAGATTAGTCACGTTTAGTCACAGTAATTCACATAGTTGCTTGTGAAGCAGCACACACCGATGCAATGACTAATCGGTGTGTGTTGCTTCATAAGCAACTATGTGAAGTACTGTGACTAAACGTGACTAATCTCGTCTTGCCTTGTCTTGACTAACCGGTGTACGCCTAGCCTAAGCATGCATCAAACATATATAGTCAATTAATTAATTATATTTCTATACTTGAACCTGGGACCTGTTTGATTACAATTTAAAATTCTTGTAAAGGAAAAATTACAATTTCAATACAGCTTATTTTATATTTGAAACAGAGACCTGTTTATGCAATTTCTATTATTGGCTGTGAATAAATATGATCAATTATCAATTCTTTTTACAGGGACTTTGAATTTCTATGGAATAGGCCTCAGGCTCCAATATGCATATTGTATATTCAGTGTGCATGTTGTCCACTATATCTGTAGATGGTTTCCCATGTGGAATAAGCTTTTCTGCTAATCAATTCTATTATTAATTTTCATTATTCTATCTACAAATCAAGGTGAATAGAATGAAAACTTTTCAATTGGTATAATTTATGCAATAATCGCTAGAAATTACTGACATTTTCAAGTTTGATTATTCTATACCTAGTATTTACCTTGGTAAAAATAAAGCACATGGGAAAATTTAAGTGAATAAACAATAAATATTTCAAATCTGAGACAGTTTTGAGCTGATAAAATAATAATGACACTTGATAAAAATTGAAATTATCGATCAGATGTCAATACAAAATCCTAGAGAGCTTTAACCTAGAGAGAAATTACACAATGATATTATAGGCTACATCCTTTCTACATCTTCTTCATTGATATTGAACAGAAAAGCCTTCAAATTACGTTTGAACAGATTTAAATATGTATTAATTTAGTCTCTATTTAATTTCAGTTGTCTCTCCTTTTTCTGAATAGTGACTTAAGTAGGTAATAAGGCTTATATGTATATAATTTTTTTTTCACGGATAAAGATTTTGTTGTAACCTTCATTAGAATAGATTATGGTTTTCATTCAGAATTCAGGACAAATGTTCATGTTCTTAATTGAATTTTATTATTTTTCGCAGTCTCTTTCAAAACGTTTGTCTGATTGGGTTCTGCTTTTGATTCATGTGTTTTCTATTGTTGCTATTATTGTTGGAATTGGATTTTCCCGACTTTCCGGCTGACGATTCTTAAATCAAGCCGTAGATGTGTGTTCTTTCTTTTATTGTACTGTACAAAACAAGATTGGAGATTAAAGAATTTTTCTATTCTATTCTATTTCATTCTATTCTTTCTTTTATTGTACTGTACAAAACAAGATTGGAGATTAAAGCGGTTTTCTATTCTATTCTATTTGATTCTATGCTTTCTTTTATTGTACTGTACAAAACAAGATTGAAGATTAAAGCATTTTTCTATTCTATTCTTTCTTTTATTGTACTGTACAAAACAAGATTGAAGATTAAAGCATTTTTCTATTCTATTCTTTCTTTTATTGTACTGTACAAAACAAGATTGAAGATTAAAGCATTTTTCTATTCTATTCTATTCTATTTTATTCTATTCTTTCTTTTATTGTACTTAAACAAGATTGATGATTAAAGCATTTTCTATTCTATTCTATTTTATTCTATTCTTTCTTTTTATTGTACTGTACACAAGATTGATGATTAAAGCATTTTCTATTCTATTCTATCTAAATATGTAGCTTTGATTCAAGCATTCAATCTAATTTCATTTTGTGTACTAATAAGAGTTTTTGATGATTAGTTTATATTTCAGCATTTTTCTATTCTATTCTATTTAAATATGTAGCTTTGATTCAAGCATTTAATCTAATTTCATTTTGTGTACTAATAAGAGTTTTTTGATGATTAGTTTATATTTCAGCATTTTTCTATTCTATTCTATTTAAATATGTAGCTTTGATTCAAGCATTTAATCTCATTTCATTTTGTGTACTAATAAGAGTTTTTTGATATAATCTCAGTTGTATTCTGTTTCGATGAGCAGATAAACGGCGAAGACGTGTCGGCGGCGTCACACGAGCACGTGGTGGATCTGATTCGCAGCTCGGGCGACCTCGTGTCGATGACGGTGGTGTCGCTCGGCTCACTGCCCTCGTCCAAGTCAGCCGCCGCCCTCGGGGGCCAACCCGCCGAGCCCGGTCAGCCCACCCCCCGCCAGTACGCCACCCTCCCACGCAAACACACCAACAATGTTCCTACGCTAGGTCAGTACAGTGCCACTGCTCACGATTTCAATGTACATTTAGTTTTTACAGTCGAGAATGAAAGCAGGTGGGAGGTTCAGCTGAATTATTACGATTTTTCAACATTTGTTTTCAGTTTAACGTTCATTAACTTATTTTTATTTATTTAACACATTAATAAAAATTCACAACGAATAGAGGTTTACAGCTTGAGCCAAAACAAACCTCATTGAAAACTAATGTAATTACAAAAACGAGAAATTCTAATCTACGTAAAAATAAATGGAAAAAGAGAAACAATTTAATAAATCGATTCCATTATTGAAAAAGACAAGAAGCAACTTACGCATTAAATTAATAAAGAGTACATTAGTACTAGACGAGAAAAAAAAATTATATGAATAATATAAATACTAAAACATTGCTTATAACTGGAACAAACAGAAAGAAATTGAAAGACTGATCAACTACATTGATTTCGCATAAATGGAATGTTTCCAAAATACCACATAACTTGGAAAACGGATTCAGCTTTTGCCCAAAGTAGGTGCCCAATAATGGTGATAATAAAATTGTATGTTGGAGGCATGAATGCTCTTGTACTTATGGGTTCGGCATTTTTATATTACATATTCTTCTTCTATTGTTAAGAAGTAGCGATTGTTCATGAAATGAAAGTATATTTCAAAATTGTTTTCAGGGCGAACGCCAGCACCTTTACCACCAAGAAGAGATCCGAAAACAACACTGAGTGTGGGAAGAGCACGAGCCAGGTCGATGGTTGCCGGTCTGGGAGAAGGGAACGAGGAAGAGTGTGGCACGGGAAAGAGTTCTAGCGCCGAGTCGATTCACCAGAGCGGCAACACCTTCCGCCCGGACGGCGTCCATCCGAGCTCGGCCCACCTCCAGCCGGATAACCGCCGCCGAACTCGAGGAACTCTTCCAGCGGCAGACTGGAACGCCCAATCATATGATGACAACATCCAATTTCCAGGTGGGAAAATTGCAGTTGAAAAATTATCAAGTATAAGGCTAGGCGTACACCGTTTAGTCAAGACAAGACAAGACGAGATTAGTCACGTTTAGTCACAGTATTTCACATAGTTGCTTATGAAGCAACACACACCGATTAGTCATTGCATCAGTGTGTGCTGCTTCATAAGCAACTATGTGAATTACTGTGACTAAACGTGACTAATCTAATCTTGTCTTGTCTTGACTAACCGGTGTAAGCCTAGCCTAAGTTAGTCCATGATTTTGTTTAATTTAATTGTATTATCCATTTTAGAAACATGACCTTATGTCAGTTGAATAACCCTAAATGAACAGGGAGAGCGGTTGCTGAGTGTTCATGAGGTTAAGTCACGAACACTCAAGACCGCTCTTGAATGGGCAACCGACCCAAAAGTAAGGTGAGGACCCATAAGGTCTCCCCACCGATAAAAATTCGACGAAAATATAATTAACAGTAAACATCTTTCTCAGAGAACCTTACAATATTTCAATCAGTTAATTTAAAAATGGCTGTATAAGTCGATGAACATGGAACAATTTTCATTCATTTTAACCATCAATAAAAAATTGATAAGCTGTAATAAAATTTTAAGGTACAACAAAAATTCTAGCAATGGTTACCTTTATTTAAACCATTCTTACTTTTTAAATTCTTTACATTCTTACCTTATAAATTCTTCACATTCTTACCTTTTAAAACCATTCACACATTTCTAGCTTCAAAAATAGCGACCCAAGGAGTAAACTGCGGTGTATCAGTTTCCAAGTTTTTTCCAAAGGTATTAAGGCCTCTTAATACTGTACAAGTGTGCTTGAAACACTTCTATATTTTAATTTCACATAGTTGTTTAGAAATTCTTTAAAAAAATTCAAGAAATGTAATTCATAAATAGTTTAAAATGTATATGTTAAATGTAAATGTTTAAATGTAATGTTACAGTATATTCATGAATACTGTAACATTGTTGTATTCAAATTCAAATTTATATTACACACTCAAAAGAATACAAAATATAAATAACACAAAATTATTACATATATTGTAAGAATATTACATATTAATTGTATTGTAAGAATGTTGAAAAAGAGGTTTATTTGATGTATTTTAAATATGTATAGTATAAAGTCAACTACAGTATTTTAAAGTGAAAATAGTAGAATTAATTATTGTTAAATTAGTATTCTTAAGTTATTCATTGATTTTTTGTTGATGTAGTGCGTGCAGGGCAACACAAGTTCACAGCCATCGTCACCAGCTCGCACACCGCGCGTCTACGCCAGTGTTGCCGAAATGAAGCGCAGCAAAGGCGGCAAGTCAGCACAGACGCGTGTCCGCTTCAGCATGGCCGGACTGGGCGGCCTTGGCGGCCTAGGCGGCACCTCCGAACTGCATCGCGACTTCCACAGCACACCAGATCTGGCTGCCGCCCTGGCGGCTGCCGCTGCGGTGCCGCGGACGCATCGCAGCCAAGAGGAGCTGCGGCCCGCCGCCGCCACTCTGCCGCCTCCCACGCACCCGCCTCCGCCGCCCCCGCCTCCCTTGCCGGCTCTCGTCAAGGTCGATGTCAAGGACGGCGCCAACACGCCTAACGGGGATGGGGCGCTAACCAATGGTAACTACCCATTTCAATTATTCACAGAAAAACAATGCAAAAAGAAATCGGTATAACACTAGAAATAAACGCAAACATAGTTGGAAGAGCTTTAATAGTTGGAAGAGGAATGCCAATGATTTTTTTGATTAATTTCCTTATTCAAAAAAATACAATGAAATAAAGAAATTTTGCTTTCACTCATTTGCATATATAAAAACATAGTTGGAAGAGCTTTCATAGTTGGAAGAGGATTGCATTTGATTTTTCCTTTGTATTTATTTTTTGTATAAATTGTACCATGAAGTGAAATAAAGTATTTGATTTGATTTGATTTTGCTTTCCATTCTCCTCCTTCTTTGCACCACTTCTCCACGCTTAGCTTTTTCTTTTTGTTCACTTTTGCATTTTATTCAATCTCACATTTGTACTTGTTGCTTGGTTTTTGTAACCAAGTGTGGATAAATAATCAAATATTACACAAGAATATAATGATTCTTGGTATCAAATCTTATTCTATTGTTCACATTAGTATAACATAAATTCACATTACATTTTACAAAAAAAGAAATATCAGATAAGCCCTAACAAAGGAAAACATTTTTTTTATATATATACAATTACAATAACAATGTACTATCAACAATTAATAATGTTATCACACAGTATAGGAAACCTGTCCGCTAGGTGAGAGTATCAGTTAAATTAATAAGAATTCATAATGAACTATTTCAATGTTTCATGCAACTGTTTCAATTCAAATCGAATCAAATTATTTTATTGCCAAAATGTTCATGTTACAAAGATGCACAACATATTACAGTATTGCATTTGGCGCTGTTAGCCAAGCTTAGCTTGTTCGCCAACGACTAGACGAGTTTTATGTATTACTATATTACGTATTTCATTTATAGAAATGTAGAGGTCGCACATCATACAAAATTATATTGCTCAAATATTCCCATTCACAAAAAAAATAATGAATTTATTTCCACTCTTGACTCAACATTAACAATTAAAAAAAAAAAAATATCACAGTACTGAAAATGAATGTTACATATCTCACACAAATGATGTATTATGTATATTGTATATACAGTATTTTAGAAATTGAGTATACATTCTATAAAATTCTATTCTTTACAAGCTAATAAATATGCAGTAAGTTAATTGCACGTGATACATAACAATCAAGATTCCAAATAATAATGATAAGATGCTCACACAAAGTAGTTATTTTCCGTAGTTATACAGATTAGAATATTCACTAATACGGTCAATGCAAACTTGAGATTGCAGTGTTACCTTCTTGGCTTACAGAGCTGTCAGATTGCAAACTATCATATTCAACCAACCATATTCGCTAATAAACAATCAATGAAGTTCATCTCTTTTTATGCATTTATTATGCAAACTTTTTGTCAAAGAATAGATGAAATATTGAATAGATCGATGGAATCTATAAATCCATCACTTCTTTTAATGATATTTATTTATTTAGTAATGTACACATAATACTAAATGAAAGGTTCAACAGGCTTAAGCCCAAAACTGTCCCTCTTCAAATTTAGAAAAATTTTTAAAATTTAGGTAATGATCCATATCTTTCAAAGTCACAATTTTTCACTCCGAAAACGAAACAAGAGGATAAACATGAAGGAATCTTACTGGATTTGTCTTTCTTATAATGTTTGCATACGTTTTGATGTTGCAGGTGGTGACGGTGTGATGTCGAGCTTCAGGCCGGCAGATAGTGCCAAACTGTACGCATCTCCCGAGGATGTCAAAACTCTTGGTTACCGATCCAGGTCACTCCCGGCTCACTCTGCACGACCACAGGTAAAACAAACCCATCAGATATTGCGCTTTCTCTAGTGAAAGATCCATTAAGCCTGGTTTCATTAGTAGAGTTAGTGGTAGAGTTCCTCTTACTAACTATCTTGTGAACTCTCCCAATGAAAACGTTCATAGTAGAGAGTGATGGTAGAGTACTTGTTTTGGTGAGCTCTTTCTACTAATGAAAACCAGGCTTTATCTATAGTGAACTGTCAAGATTATAGTCTTCTTCTTATGAATTGGCCCTTCAGCTACTTCAATAAAATATTGTATTAATTTTTATGTTTGATCGGAAAAAATAAACTTTTCTAATAAATTATACTTGAATAGATATAGCCTAACTTCGTTATCGGCGCAGCACGTATAAGATAGGGAATACAATGTATAGTAGCCTATAAGGACGTTACATCTTTATTAGTATCATACATCTATTCGACATACATCGTGGTTAAGTGGTAGAGTGGACATCATTGTCCAAACTTCGCCACGTCAGTAAAATAAAGAAGTCATTCTATTCTATTCTAATATAGTTCCTTGTGTATAGGCCAATCAAATAAATTTGAGCATTCTTTCATAATAGGTATAGCTGTTCCTATCTATTAATTTGTTTCGACATTACAATATTATGAAGCAACGTTTCGGTGTCAAATTCTGACTTGAATTCATGTTAGACTCATGCCACCATTTACATTAAGTCATTGGCGACTCACATTCAAGGTTTCAATTGGGAAATCCATTAGCAAGAACATTTTAAAATACAGAAAATTTTAAAATAAAGTATAATAATAATGTATTGAATTTTCTTCTTGATTAATCCTACCGTTCTCATGATATGACTGATATCACTGATTTTTTGAAGTCACTGGCAACTCACATTCATGTTTGTGAAAGGAAGTCCGACTAGCTTTTTGTGCCAAGAAAACTCGGAAAATTATGAATAGTATGAAAAATATATCATGATTTTTGTGAATATGTTGCTGCATCAAATATATGAACGATTATCTAAACCATAGATATAAAGATTTTTGTGGATACGTTGCTGCATCAAATATAATGTACATTGTTTTACATTGTATAATATTATTGTTGTATTGTTAACCAATTTACTTTTTGGCAATAAAGATTGATTGATTGATTGATTGTATTTTGCTTAGGTTCGCAAATCGCACAGCCTGCGATCGCCATCATCGGCGTTGAAACAGCCGGCCAGTGCACTCTACGCGCAGCCAATGCGAATGCAGCAAGGTGCAGTGGCTGCCGCCCCTCCCATCCCCGACCCCGACTACTCGCTCAGCGAGGGAGAGAGCGACGCAGAGAGTCGCATGGAGAAGACCGTTGTCAGAGTGAGTCAGAACGAGGGCAGCGGTAACAGCACTTCCAGTTCGGGAAGTTTGCCGCATAGCTTCAGTGTGGATGAGATTCAGAAAGTTCGCACACAGTTGAAGAGTTCAAAATCGTACCCGAACGACTTCATCCCGGGAACCGAGGATGGGGATAACTCTTCCTCGGGGGTAAGCTCCGATCAAGAAGTTCAACAAAACAACTTCGAAGCGCCTCAAGAGTGTTTACCCACTTCAACGGCCACTCTACCGCGATCATCTCAACAACGCTCCCTGCTCACCCGCAACGCCGTCTCCCTGGCTCAACTCCCGCCCCCCATCGAGACCGAAGCCGACGACCCCGTGGTCGAGATTGCCGTCCCGGTGGCAGTGCCGCCCCCGCCCGAGTTCACCGGCCCCCACCCGCCCGCCCCCCTCGTCGAGGAGGTGCTCGCGCCGCCGCCGCAGTTCTCCGACTCCAGGTTAGTCACTCGCGTACGGATTGTCGGCGCTGTGCCCAAACACGCCAACCCCCCGCCACCCTCCAACGGCCGGTTGCACAGTCAGTAATCAACACACAACTAATCAAACTCACGTTCATGCATTTTTAGGCCTAGTAATCTATCTCTTCTATTAAGTAACGCTTTTGACCAATACTGCACCTTCACTGTTTTATCTGGGATTTTGTCTGTATGTGTCATCTTCGTTTAAACTACTATAAGATTAACAAAACGGTAGTTCAAATATTGTGTATCTTATCAGGCCAATTTTGCATAATCTCCGTTCAAACTTTTTCAACGAAACAATTTTTCAAACCCATAGTAGGCTATATTAGTTCAAACAGCGTATCTAAAGTTCATACTATCGTTTCATTGAGTTTTAACGGTTTAAACTTGGTTCAAACTGTGTATCTAAATTTTAAACTATCGTTTTGTTGAACTAGTTTAAACGGGAATGGTGCATACTGGCCTGAGACCAGTCAAGTCTTATCAAGTCGATCCCTATCAAGTCCACACTTGGTCTGTTCTACTTAGGTAATTCAAATTGGTTACTCAAGGTCAGTCATTTATCTCGATCCTTACCTATCAAATCTAGGATTCTGGTCTAAAACTGTTTGTTTTCATTTATATTGTAATAGACACGAAAAATTACATTCCAGATGGAAGTATGCATTTTTAGGCCTAAAGAGAACTTTCTCGAGTAAGATTTTTGATCAATTGTTTTTTATTTTCAGTCGTATTATAACTTAATAGCCTAAAATGGAGTTTACATTCCGATTGGAAGTTTTTATTTTCAGGCCTAATAATCGATCTTTTCTGTTCAGTAAAGTATCTGACCAATTTCGTAGCTTCTCCCTTTGATCTGGAATTCTTTCCTATAGGCCTACGTATAAGGTATACTGTTTAACTTATATTGTAAAAAGTTCACAAATTTCAATTTATCGAATCTTCCATCCCAATGTAGTGGCTCAAAGATAGAAAGGATCAGTAGATAGATAGAATCTTGTTTTAATACTGGCGATTAATAATTATGTGCACTGCATCCGAAAATAATTGTCAATTTTAAAATTGTCATAAAATAAAATGTTACTATACAATAAGAAAATATCAATCTCTATATTCGACTTGTAAAACACTTTTGTAAGTTGCGATAAGAAAAACGTTCGGATTGTATGATGGCAGCTGGCTTATCACGCAAGCTTGTTTAAAGTTCCAAAGATAATTTTTTGTGATACAAGCTACTGGAAACAGAAGCACCAAACAATAAGAATATCGAAAAATATTATTCATATTTCTGTTACAGACTGACTCAGTAAAGGTTCATGGATTGATTACCAAATTCATCTTTTACTCAAGATGATAACAGTCCTCTAGCAGCTTGCATGGAATGCTTAGAGGAATTCATATTTTCACTACTGTATTTTTGTTCAACTACTGTGTACGGTATGTAAGTTGGAAGATCAATGGTGCATTATGGGTGCATTTACACATAGGCCTACTCTTTGAAGAATTGCTCTGGCATTCAGTTAATGTAACTTCTATTTCATTCAAGCAAAAGGTTACTTTGTGTCGTTACCTATAGCGAAAAAAATCAAAATTATAAGTTATTAATGCTTGTTTCTCAATGAAATTCCAAGTTAGAGTTATTGGAATATAATATACTGACACATGCGATTACAATGAAATATCGCAATATCTTCCAATTGGTATAGTAACCAGTTATTTGAAGAGTTTTTAAATGTCCAGAGGTTTTAAAATTTCTAATAAATTTTTAATGTCTAAGAGAAAATTTGGATGGAGTATATATTTTATCAGTACGTTACTGTACATCATTACGTGATAATTAATTTTTTGAGAATCGATCTTCTCATAATGAAAAATGAAGATAATATAGTCACCCATGTTGATTACTTGATGTATCATTCCAAAACAGTGTAGTCATTCACTCAATTTGAAGCTATGTGAATTGGAAAAACTTGAATCAATTCTGTATTTTTTATGAGCTGAAAGGAAAATTTCCATCCAAATGAATAAGCAATACTAATCATAATGAGTATTCTCTGCATCTATATAAATTAATCGTTGTCATCCTGTTATAACAATCAATATGTATTGCACTGTGGTGCAAATGTAGTAATATTTATTCTATAATCATTCCAGCTTTTATGGGAACCTAGATTGCTTCAATTGTCCAGTAATTCCAACTGGAAAACTTATTCTAAAATCACCTTAATATCACATTGATTATGGAAACTTGATTTTCATACCCTCTCCTTCCCTTTTCAAGTGTTGTATATGAGAAGGCAATTTACAAAGAAAAGCCTTGTATAGAATTGATAATTATGATTCAAGGTACTAATATTTTCTCGCAATCACTGCCATAAGAACAGATTAATGTATTGTGAAATATATGTCTCAAATTTTCCATTCCAAAAAATTTATTTCTCCGTTAATTCTCTCAGATCTCTTGTCAATGTTCATCTCGTCATTCAATACTTAGAGAAAGACTGAAGTTGAACCCACAAAAGACCAGAATATTTCTAGAATGAATTTTGTTTTCGTTATCAATCATCTTTGCGAAACCAAATTCATCAATCAATTATGAAATGAATGCGAATTGAATATGTCAATCTCATTATCTAGTAAGAATTCTCATATTGAAACTATTTTACGACCAGTAGAATTAATACAAATATGTCGAGTTGAATAATAAACTATTATCAATCATTTTTATAAAGATACTGTATTGTAACTATTGTGTTTGTAATCTGAAGTTTTAGAAGACTTGATGCTTCATTAGGTTTTATACTTCCAAAATTCTCGAAATACCATATTTCTAAGATATTTACAATTTAGTTAGCGAGCTAGAGCAACAATTAATATATAGTCCGATATCTGTTGATATCTTTTATTGGTCTGAATGTGGCAGTATATTTAAAATACAATAAAAGTATAATTTAATAATTGTGTTTGTTTCACACATTGTACAAATTGTAAATTATTATGTGCCAACCTAGTTAGTCTGTAGTAAAAATCACATATGTTTGAAAGGTTCCTTAAGTTTTTAAGAAGATAATTTTTAGCTTTAACAAGTGCAATGCTTAATGTTATTTCTCTGTTGCAGTGTAAATGCTACATTCCGTATTTGTCAGAAAATTGTAAATAAAATTATTCAGTATTATTTAATTTGTTGTATTTCAATCTGAATAGTTGAGAATTATTATAGAAAGATGAATTGACGTCCAGTTTTTGCAGAATAAACATCGATAACAGATTTTTCTGTGTTTTAATTTGTTTTTCCACCTTTATTCCAAAATTATATTTATTTCTGTTTTTGATTGGTTTTCTAAGGGATGACTCCCAGAGCCAACTACAGTAGTTGGCTCTGGATGACTCCTATCTTTATGCATTCTATCACAGAAATGAATTACAGTATTATTATTAAGCTTTATGGCTTATTTGGCGGAGAGACCCTTTCAGGTATTCTGCCTCGCCGAATCATACAGTTTTCCCTAATGGGAGATATGGAAAACATATAGGTTAAGAAATGAATAAAGAAGTGACACTCTTCTTGAACATTCAAGAGGAAATATGAGAAGGCTTGCTCATAGTATTATTTTTGTAGATGAATGAGTGTGAATTTTGAAATGATTTTCAACATTGAAGTTTTATACATTGCATTATTATTATATAATTGAGAACAGTATAATACAATGAACACTCCTGCCACAAATTAATTGTAATTTTATTGTAAATAAATGAAGTAAATGATTTCAATTATAGCCTTTGCTTTAAATTAATAATAAATTATGTATATGCTGCATACCTTTGTGTAATAGGACAGCTTCAGAAATGTTCAGATTGTTGCAATAATTCTCCTAATAAATGTAAATTATTTATGTCTACCTTCGGGAATTCCTTTTTTATTGGAAAATTAAATCAGTTTCATTCTATGAAATTGTATTTAATTGCAATTGTATTTATGTTACTTGTGCATGTAAGAAAGGATAGAGTAGCCCTGAAATTCTTGCATTTTATCATAATTATACATTCTTGCATTTCATGAACTACATACTTGAGTTGTTACCATAAAAACTACTAATAAACCAGTTGAATGTTGAGAAATTGTCGTTGAACATAATTCTATGAAATAACTCTTGAGTTATCAACAATAAAAATTTTGAAATTTTCAATAAGTTTCTCAGTGCTGTCACGCGATTTTTTTTGTGTGGTACCTAGCCAAAATATAGTCTTGCCAAATATGTAATGTAACTTATTGACAATTATGCCAATTATTTCTATAAGAATAGCAATTAACATCACAGTAAGAATGATGGAAGTTGTGTGGAAATTATTCATGTGTAAAACATCAATAAACATAGTTGCTAATTTATTAACAGTGGATTTTCGTTTATTGTATAATATTGTTCCTTCTAATGGCTCTATAAAATAGAAACCGGTAGTAATGCAGTGTAGGCTTATAGTTAGTAAAATTTCCTCGGGCTTCTCTTGTCTTTCGGAGGAGACTTTTTAAGTCATCACACCGTTCGCCTAAATAGCAGTAGTTGAATTTATCTCTCATCATCACTCCTCCCATTACACACAAGCAAAGAGCTCATGTGGGCATCACCCTAAAAAACTTCATATTCAGACGATCCACCTCCCATCAAATCCGCATACACAAACTTATATTCCTTTCTTAGACATTTCCATTATCATCTTTTTTGGAGAAGTTTTATTATCATCTTTTTATGGAAAAAGAATCATTATCATATTTTTATGGAAAAGAGTTGCTGCCGTGCGATAAGGTTTTAAATTTGCCCAAAATAGTGTATCAAATCTATAAATGAATAGGAAGACCTCAGTTCCCAAGAGGTCATTAGCTTATCTTCAAATAATTTACCCCAAAACATAAAGCAAGTATTTTGAAGTTTATTATCACATCGTATATTATGATAGCCAATTGTATACTTTAGTATGTTGGAGAAGTATACATCAGATTGAGAAGGTATAAAATTATGACTTATTTTCAACTAACAGCTTCAAATTCCACCAATCTATTGAATGTACTTTTCCAAGAACTTGAGTCCTAGTTCCATAAAGGTCTCTGCGCAATGTGCGCATTTTCCAATTAATAGTGCTTTAATTAATGCTTATATTTTCTTTGGCAAATAAATTGGATTGGAATAGTGTTAATTCAATAAAAGTAGTATGGTGAGTCTACTACAAATAGGCCTCAACCTGAAGAATATCAAGTGGTAGAACTAAGCACAAAAATAGACTTGATGTCTCTAAATTAATGTTATTTTTACTACATTATGTAACACATACACATCTATTCCACGTGTAATGGAAATTTCAATTCTTATTGATGGGGTGATTCGATTGAATATTGTAAGATTTTAATAATAAAAATTCATTTATTTTACTGTGAAATGAAAGCTGATCGTCTCAGTTTAGAACAGAGTTTCAGTTTCAAAAATCTAATACAATGCTTAACATACTTCTCTGTTACCGGTACACGTATTTCAAATTACAGTAGCTATTTTTCGCTTGTAACTATCTTCTTGCTGAGTCTTACGTTCATCATATATCGTGCGTATGGAAAGACAGACGGACACTGCTACGATCGCGAAAATTTTTTTTAAGGGTTCTTAATAAATCATTGTTTCTTTTCTGATAATGACTACTGGAGCTATCGAAAACATCATGCTATTGAGGATTTTTGGTAAATCATGTTTGTTTATTTTTAAAATATGATAAAAGTCAAATAAAATATTTGTCAAAGTTAAATAAAAGTCAAGCTTCTTTTGCGTTTGAATAGATGACTACATAAGTTTCTAGATTCTTTGTTGACCGAACGAAGAGATGACTGAGCGAAGCTCAGTCTGAACGAAGTGAAGTCTTGTTTCAAGTCGATTGGCTTTTGTCTGTTTGTTTGTAATTCATTTACGGCTAAACGCATTGACAGATTTCAATAAGATTTGGCAGGAATGTTCATTTTGAGACTGCGCGACGATGTATATGTAAGGTTTTTTTTTAATTTTGCATTTTGAGGACGAAATAGAAGGGAAAGAGAATGGCTGTATGGAATATAGCTATATGGAATATACAATAGCTATATATGGAACACGTGATAGGATTTATTTTGAATTGAATAAATGAAATTTGAATTGCAGTCAGAGGGACGCCGCGAAAGCGGTGGCTTGTGGAACGTCGCGTATCTTTAAAAAATAAAATAAATAAATGATAGAAAAAGAAATGAAAATTTAAAAAAATTTAAAAATATAGAATATTGAAAGTAAAAAATAAAATTTACATATCGTATTTTGGGGGGCGCCTGACAACATCTCTCTCGATACAGTTGACACAGGGGCGGATTAAGGTCTGTGTTTTGGGGGGGGGGCGGTTTAGGAAGGTCAGTTCCGGGGGGTGGGGGGTATGGAATACTTCCCAGGCATGGGGGGGGTCCGGGGGGCCTCCCCCAGGAAAATTTTGAACAATATTAAGAGTGAAAACCGAAAATCTAGGCTCTAAAACTACAACGTTTTTCTTACATAAAAACTAAAATTATGTGATATTTTTATAAAATTAAGTATTTTTCCAGTGTAAATCACAACAAAAGTTCAAGTTAACATGAGATGAGCAAATTTTAAAATGAAAACACGCACACTGATGAAAAGTATGTAACAACCTGTCAACCTCAATACAAAACCTCAGTATGAAACAAACAGCCTCAATAGTCCATTTGGATACATTGAGATTTGAAGCCAGTTTATGGATTCGAAATAATATGTTAATAATTTCATGGTACTCAGCAGCATTTATGGATAGAGGTTTTTTACCAAAAGACCCTCTTCTGTATGGGAGCCTACCATACTACCAACGAGCATCAGACAAAAGGAAGGAACGGCATCTGAACTTGAATTGAAGAGGTTTTTAATATTAGTGAGTCTCTGCTCATTGGTACTTTTTTGTGATCAAGAAGACAGTAATATTGCAACTGCAATAATTAGAATATTTTAGGAGTTATTGTTCAGATTTGAACCATCAATAATTGGACTATAAATAAATTTAAACTATCAATATTGAGAGATAATTGTTTTTCCAGCAAAAATTTGTTTGTTTCATTTATATTGACACTGTTCATGTTGTATCGTACAATGCTAAATAAATATTTTTGATTTGAGAATAAATATTGTATGAATAGTTTAAAAATTTTGGATGGCCTGGCACCGCTGCTCTATATTTTTGCGCCAAATCCACGGCTCGCATGTACCAAAAAACTTCCTCGGACCAGCACTGCCGACGTGCCGACGTTGAACAGAAGCAATGCTTTCTACGTTCCTTTTTAAAATATAACCATTTAAATCCTCATTTTGTTACAAAATAATACTAACGTATCTCTACTCTAATAATTATAAAACTACGGAAACTATAATCCTATACATGTTAGTTTTTGACAAGTAATTGGAAAGCAAAGTCTTCAATCTCTGTGGTCGGGTCGCCAAACCGCCACTGATGGGTGCCTAAAGGTGAAATTTTTGGGACAGATCATCTCACAACTGGTTGCAAATAAAATCATAAATTTTTGAGCAAAGATGCCTGAATGTATTGTCTCTTCACCCGCGGACAGCTAAAAATCTAAATAATTCAAAGATTCTAGAAATAGTCAATATTTATTTGAAATTCCCGGTCGATAACAATATCGATCATACTGTATCAAAAGCTGACGAACGATTCGAAGTCTTACGAAAGACTGACTATTAGATTGATTTTCGAATTATTACAATAAGCAAATTGATAATTGAAAATTTTATCATATTAACTAAATAAATTATTTTATCGATTGTTGAATGTTTTATGCAAATATAATATCTTGGCATCACTGATTGATCAGCTGACTTGCTAGTATCAGCTGTGAGATGAAATCCATGCTCACTCACACTTCATTTCTGCTTCGTAACCAGTAGTGTTAACAGCGGTCGAATTATTTTCTGAATTTTTCCAAATATTTACGAGTGCTTTCAACCACAGTCTATTTTAAACTAATACAGTGAAGCTCTCAATTATAACCAGTGTTCAACTTCATAATTTGGTGGTTAAATGAAGCAAATTATACTACAGTTTGAGTTTTTGATCCGGCAATTCTACTATTGAGGTCAGTTGATCTTATTTATTTTCAAAGTGAATAATATTAAAGTTTTAAATATTTTCTAATCAGTTGAACTATTTAAAATTTTCAAATTTCTTTACATTTGAGTATGGTTGATATCTGAAGTCTACTTCACAAATTGGTCGAAGTTATTGAAACCGATATGGAGTCGTCATTCTCAACAAATATTCCAAACTTTAATATTCATTTACTCTTAGTTGATTTGATTTTGATTTGAGATCTCGTTATATTCCATTCATCAATACAATATATGTAGTTTTTCACAAATAGTTTTCATGAAATTTATCCAGCCATTTCCCTGTGCTAATCTAACAATTCATTCAATAAATCCTATGGTTCTTTATTTTATTTAATCAATTCAAAGTGAAGCAGGTTTTTACTTGGTTCAATTATTCCAAACTTTACCCTTCATCTTAGGAGATATTGAAGTGCTTGTTTTTCGAAGTCTAGTTATCTTCACAAACTCATTGGATGAGTATGCTTAAGGGTTTCATCTTAACATTGTGAATATTAGACTATTATTTAATATCATAAAAATATTTAGCCTATGCATAGCAATAATTATTAACAAATTGAAAATACAAGCTAAACTCAAGTTTCATTTGTTTCAACAGGATGAATTTTTGAAAAATACAAAAACAAACATGAACAATCAATTATTGGAAGGCATCAATTATGTATTGAATGGTAACCCCACTACAAAGGGAGGTTGAGGGTCAAGTTCTCAAGAGGGCCGGATGCGCCCTAACTTCGCCCTCCCAGGAATCAATTAAAGGCAGTCATTCAACACATTCAATACAAATAAAGATGTGGAATCAATCAAACCAAGATGAATCTGGTATCAGGTATCTTTCCCTTAAATTACTAGTTGAAGAGTTAGGCTAGAATTATCTAACATTGTCCCAGAGTAGCGGGTGGGGTATAGGGGGTGGGACGTTTATGGTTGTTAGTCTTGTAGCATACTCTGACACAATCCAGTGCAGTACCACGTCATCATGCTAGTTTTGCGATGAGGGTGTCTTCTGTCTTGGTCGGGCGCTTTAATAGCAGCACCGCCATGCAGTGCAGATGTAAATGTACATGTTTTCACCATCGTGCAATGATGGGATATGTGGTACTGTGCCTGTGATTGCATAGTTGGATGTGAGTCAAGATAACAGCCATAAATAGGGATTGAGCTAGATAGGGGTATAGGGGGTGGGACGTTTATGTTTGTTAGTCATGTAGCATACTCTGACACAATCCTGTGCAGTACCACGTCATCATGCTAGTTTTGCGATGAGGGTGTCTTCTGTCTTGGTCGGGCGCTTTAATAGCAGCACCGCCATGCAGTGCAGATGTAAATGTACATGTTTTCACCATCGTGCAATGATGGGATATGTGGTACTGTGCCTGTGTTTGCATAGTTGGATGTGAGACAAGATAACAGCCATAAATAGGGATTGAGCTAGATAGGGTGGGTCCCCGTAGGATATTTGCAGATTTCAGTCGAGTATCGTAGTGTCCTAGTCAGTGTTCTGTGTGGTAGTTCCACTGCGTTGTCACTATGATTGCGGACTCGATTCAGCATCATTTTTATGACGAGGTGGTAACTGTTACACTGTAGCCTGTTGGGATCTATTACACAGGAGACTGGGAATTGCAAGTATAAGATTGTAGTGCCTTCAGCAAAGGGGTTAGAACTTAGGGAAGGGGGTACAAAAGATATTTTATGATAGCTTTTAAGCTGCATGTATATTATATAAGAGTCATTTCCAATTTAAAATTTATACTTATTCAAAAATTTTTGATCATAGCATTGCCTCCAGCCTTTGCTGGTTGGCATGGGGAAGGGGGGTTCAAGCTATTATGGCTTTGGGGCTGTATTTATTCTAGCCTTTATCATAAGTATTAACTTGCATGCTTTGATACGCCAAAAGGCGCAGATATTCTTGAGTTCTAACTCAAGAGTTGAATGATTTGGTACTTTTCTACACATGCTAGAAAAGAAAACTGCTTAAGGCACTCTCTCACACACGCTGAGAGGTGCAGATTCATGATTATTATTATTCTACTAATAGGATTTAAGTTACAGACATCAATGAGAGTTAGAAACTCGTAATGAGTGATGTAAATGCAGATATTGAAATATCTGTTTATGAGACGCTCTCCTACACACGATAGGAGAGCGCAGTAGTTTAGGGCATTCTCTCACACACGCTGAGAAGTGCTGAATCATGATAATATATTATAATTATTATTAAATTGATTAGTTCTAGTTTAAGGAATATTTCACGTATAGTACTGTTAGAAAGTTAGAAATTCTTATAGATGCTGAAAAGTGCAAATATTCTCAAGATATTGAAAAATCTTCATTTAAGACGCTCTCCTACACACGCTAGGAGAGCGCAGTAGCTTAGGCATTCTCTCACACACGCTGAGAGGTGCAGTTATCAATTGAAATCAATATGAATATCGATTGATTTTTATTAGTCAAAAGTTATAGATTAGACCACTCCTGGCGGTTCAGGCGTGAGTACTTATAAGAGTTTAGTTATAAGTTCCAGGTCGACTACTCAACTTTAATCTTGAAAATTTACTCAATTCTTCATTTTCTAAGTGTGTTTCAGATACAGCTTCGCTTTTCCAAGGGATCCAAGGCCATGGACATTCTATTTTTATGATATACTGTGTGCATGGATTGAATATTCTGTGTTGCATCTATAACTGTGTGTAGTTACATGTTGGATGTTATTTATTCGCCTTCTTTGCATGTTAGATTTGGTATGGTGCATCTTTGGTAGAATTCAGAGCATACTTCACGTATTTAGCTTGATCCAATATTAAGATTGACACATAAGTGTTTTGTTTCAGGATTGTGTTTTATTAGAGCCTACAGAGAGTATATAGTCATGTATTACTATACACCTCTGTAGGGTAGCCTATGTATTTCATCTAATGAAAGTTTTTGTTACAGATCACCAAGTTTAAGCATTCACTTCATTTACGCTACATTGCAATTAAAGAGTGAAGTTAATGGACTGGAGGAAGGACGTCTACTGCATATTTGTTAAAGTTGAAGATTGTCCACAGAATAATAATAATTTATTTATTATCATTCTGTTAATGCAATCGTATAATATGTTTACTGGCTTCACCAACTTATACCGTAAATTGTTTCCAAATTCAATTTCCACTTTAAAAATTCTTATTAATTATATTAGATCGTTTGGTAATTTTCCATTACAATTTGAAATTTTATTAGCAAAATAAACTTCCTCTTGGTTTTCTGCGGTGCAAGGAGGATGCAACTCAGGTCGACTTCATCTTCAAAAGGCATCCAAGAGGTTCTGTTCTTCTGGAGCCTTTGATGATGTTTCTTTTCTTGTTGGGTTAGGGATGGGGGGGATTGTAGAGGTCTTTTTGAACTTCGTTGTTGTAGGGGGGGGGGGTTGTTTGTATAGGCTCTTGAGGTCTATGAGAGTTACTTTAAAGTATTCTCATGTAGGCTTTAACCTTCTTGTACCGCAGAAGACCCAGAGGAAGTGATGTTATTTCAAATTTTTTATTCCAAATTGGGATACTGTTTGGTTGGCAGGAGAGAGGTGATCTGTAGCGGTACCCCATGGATTGTCTCTCGACTCCAACCCTACCGCCCTCCGTCATAGGGTGTGTAGCAAGACAACAGTATTCGCCTTAGGTCGCGTGGCCCACAAGCCTTACGTCCTCGAATGGTGATGGTCTGGCAAGGTAACACAGAAATTTATCTGTATTTCCTTTGCTGGTACTACTCCGCGTGTGGGCCGGGCAACGTATGTCATGGGTTCCCTCGGTCTGGTGACATCTTTTAACTTTGAGTTTTAAGATGTCCCCGGACGGTGGGTTAACATACAGTGACTGCGGCTAACAAGGCTATGGCTAAGTTGAGGCTCCCAAGGCTATTAGATACTTTCACCTTCTAGTAACCTTAGTAGTCTCATCTTGTCTTCTTTATTGATAGTATACTCATGGCCTATTTTAAAACTATAATCAATTGATTTTTTTTATTCAAGACAGATATGAGCTGTGCATATGCAGTAGCCTAATATGTGCGAAATTTTAGTTCTTAGACCATTGTGCCACGTCCAAAAATTAAATCATTAATCTCATTCATTAATCTTTAATAATAGATAATCTTTGAATAATAGTGTTTAATTATATATTAAATTTTATTATATTATCTTTATTTTTTTTGCTAGGATGATGCCCACCTAAGCTCTAAGCTTGCCCATGCGCAATGGAAGGATGATGATGGGACATGAATCTTTAATAACCATACTCTTTGATAATCCTATTTTGTTACATGAAAAAATGCAACTATCTGTTTAGAAGTTTTCTCAAGCTGGAGTAACAGGGACAAATATAATGCTGTAAATGTTCATTGTAAATAGTAACATGATTATTTATCAATTTTGTCAAAAAGATAATTAAAAGCAAAGAATAAATTAAATTTGAATTGTGAATATTTTTAAAATTCATTTGCTAAGCTCGCCATCCTCCATTTTGACTTGTAAAAATATGCGAACATAAAATCTAGAACGTGTAATTGAAAAGTATGCTGCTTTTCTTTCTAGTAGTTTAGGGCCTGGTCACATACGATTGTGGTTTGCTTTACTTCACTAACAAAGCTAACTGGTTCACTTCACTTACTCGCATAGTAAATCTTTATAAATCGTATGGTATAAATAGTAAGTGAAGTGAAGCAAAGCAAACCACAATCAAAGTAGCATTGTAAGTGAAGTGAAGTGAAGCAAACCACAATTGTATGTGACCAGGCTCTTAATGATAAGAAAGAAGAAGAAAAAAGATGAAGAAGAAGAAAGGAAAGAAAAAGAGGAAGGGAAGAAGAAGAACAAGAAAGAAAAAAGAAGAAGAAAAAGAAATGAAGTAGGATGTGGTGGTGGAGAAGAAGGAGGAGGGGGAGGAGGAGATGGAGAAGAAGATGATAAGCTAAAGAGAAAGAGACCGAGATAAACGCAGTGCATGTCAATATTCGGTTTCTCAGAAATTGTTTTCAGAGCATTGCAGTGATGAGCGCCTGTTCTCAGAAAGAGACCAGCTTTATGTGAAAATACTGTTTATCTACGTCTAAACATTGTTTCAACAGTTCTTGGAAAGGCTATTCCATGTGGAAAGCACAACAATCAATATTCCAAGTCCTGAGTGGACAGTAAACAAATTTTAGGCTTTTCTCATCTGCAAGCGGTGCACGAGGACGGGATTATATTCGCTCTAATATAAGGTCTACTGTTCACAGAACTACTAGTACTAGTAGTAGCTGCAAGCGATCCATCAGTTATTGCTTTTTCTCTCGCAAAGCGCTTTTTGAGCGCTAGTATCCAATATCTTGTTTCCTATGTCTGGGTCTCGCTCCAGACTGTTTACGTTAGTCAGCTGTTTTTTTAACCTATATACTGAACTGATACTGAATAATGAAGAACATGTCAGATTGTCAATTAGATTTCAACTGCATGTAATGTAATAATTTATCATAAATTGCGACGAAATTTTGATAATGTGATGTTTGTAGTTGAATTCCAATAATCTCAGGCCTGGTTCAACGAAGTTTATAACATTTGGTTTTGACTGTTTTCATAATCATGGAAGTTCAAACAGATTCACCAAAAGAAACTGGTAACTTAGGTCAAGTATATAGAGACGTAATGCTATAATTAAGTTAACTTATATTCTTGAAAAATTATTTATTTATTTCGCATTAAATTAGTCATTTGATAGAATATGAAACTGTTCAATGAATACTTTTGACAAAATATTCAAACCAATTTTGAGTGTGTCGTGCTCATTATCTAATTCAATTTCACTGGATTCAACCTTCTGTAGATTGATGTCTACCATCAAATCAATAAGTATGAATAACGATCATTCTTATCCAATATATTGCTTCTACTTATTCATATTTGAAGACCGTTCAGAAGCTAGGTTGAATAGTAACTTAGTTAATCAATTGTTTACCGTAATCAATAATTGATAATTGAATAGTTTTGCTCATTTTCTGATGAACAGTTTATATGAATTGTTCCCTCATTTGAACTGTTATTTTTATTCATCTTTTGGTTGCAATATCATGTATTGGTATTATACATTCTTATCATTTTTTTACTAAACTTACTAACTTACTTATTCATATTTGAAGACCAGTCAGAATGTAGTAAGTAACGCTTACGTCTCTCATGAAAGATGGGAGTGGTCCGAGAAAAATATCTTGCAGACAACTGGGATTGAACCAGGAACCTTTGGCTTATCAGGCTAGCGACACACAGTTTTCAATTCAATTCATATTGAAAAATTTGGCAATGAATTTATTTTTGTTTAATTTTCAGCAAAACCAAAAGTGAAGCGTGAACAAGAAGTTAGTGCACATGTTACAGTGGTCACAATAGTTTGTGTTTTTATATTCTACTTGGTATCATTATGCTACATATACATGAACTTCCCGGCACTTGAAGAGTGAGTATTTGATAAGAATTAATGTTATCTCTTGTCTTTTTAATTAGCAAATATTTAAGAAAGAAAGAAATTTTACTTTTCAAATCGACAAAATAAACAAGGAATATTAAATATTACAAAAACGAAAAATGAAATGGATTCCACCCCTGAGTAAAACTGTGTGGGGTCGATCTAATTATAATAACATAATTCATAAAACTATTAGTATGATCCAATTAATTAATTTAAGATAATAAAAAGACAGTGCAGAGCTTCTTATAATTTAAAATTTAAATATTTATAAAATTTATACATAGAGCTTCTTATGATTTAGACGAATTTGAATTACGTTGGTTGACAATAATTTAGATGTATACATATGAAATATTCTGATAATATTCATTCCTTCATTCGGAGAAATGACTATCATTATCACTTTTCATATTAATAATTATTTAATTGAGAGTTTTTGTATCATTTTACATTTCTATCAAATTCTATTAAAAGATTGAGATTATGATTAGAGATCAATGGGATTGAAATCACATAAATTGGAATAATTTTGCCTTGTTGTTATAGAAAAAATCCTTTTTATAAGTATGTAGACTACATTAGTCCTACCCAGACGTTACTCTAATGACATGGGGTATTAGCCGGCGACACTCAAATAATATATATGTATAATAAGGAAATTGAAGACTTTGAAGTATACATTTGAAAAAACTATTGCACTGTATTTCTTATTCTCATGTATTTCCAATTTTAAAGTGTTGTAAATAAAGGCTATTCTATAGACTACATTGGTCTAATAATTCAAGTAGTGTTGTACTTTGCAAGCCATTTGTTGTTCTGTTTTTTTAATATAAATTTTCATTTCTATCTCGTTAGTGTTTCTGAAAAATTCTTCTAATCAATCGAATCGAACTCATACCAAGAACTTTGTATACTGAGGAATTATTTACTACTATCAATATTCCAAAACACTTTGAAGGTTGAACTTTCTTCCAGTAGCCTAACTTATTTGTTGTGCCAGTTTGATTATTTTAATTCGTAATAGATTACGTCCGTTTAAACCTCTTCATATCACCTTTTTCACACCACATAGTATGTTTCATAAGTTTGTATTTTTCAGGAACGAGAAGCAATATGTAAAATTGCCATACGATATTGAAGCCGCTAAGAACTTGGGGAGAGTTCTTGATAAATACAAAGATCGGTACTACTTCACGGTTCTAACAGCAATATTTGTTGTGTATATTTTGTATCCTTCTATTGCATCTACTGTACACTTGTAAAACTACAAATAATTATTCGCTATTGTTTTAGTGAGTTCAAAGATTAATTACTATCTTATTAATTTTCACAGAATTACTTACAGTAATGCACTGCTCGAATGGTAAATGAATTATATTTATAATAACATTTGATTGTTTGTATTGGTCTAATTTGATGTCTTCAAAGATGTGAATCTTCAGTTTCCTTAACAAA
Organism: Laodelphax striatellus; assembly: GCA_017141395.1. NCBI lineage: Eukaryota > Metazoa > Arthropoda > Insecta > Hemiptera > Delphacidae > Laodelphax > Laodelphax striatellus. Next base: position 49,996,531 of record CM029531.1, read on the forward strand.
CTTCTCCAGCCTTCAGACATTCGCGATTCCTGGATCGATATCGTTATCTGTTTTGTGTGGATTTCTTTTTCCCTTCCCCATTGCTCTCTGCCTTATATGTTTCTGTTCTGCGACAGGAGCTTCATTTTGCTACTTAATATCAAATTTTGTCGGCCGCAAAGTTGTTTATCGATTCTTCCCCGATCAAGCTGCTAAATACTCTGATGTGGTGAGTAGATCTATTTAATTTATTACATAGAATTAATCTCCTCTATTAGTAATTTTCCATCAATTTGCTGCTTCAACAGATAATATTTTTTGTTCAATGTATGTTTGAAACCATGAATATTAACTCTGAAATTTAATTTTTGTGGTGATGAACCTTGACAATAATAGAAGGTAGCAACGTAATTAGAATACATTAATGTATTCTTTTTACTTAGGAAGGTAGTAAGTCGTTCATTCTTTTTGTGAATATCATCTGATGTAAGTCATTCATTTTTACAATCAGCATTATTGATTGAATATAATCTCCTACTTATTCTATTAGGAACCTGTGGTTTATTAATTCGAGTTGTAACTCAAAAATTCAGATTTTTTTTGTCATTTGATTTAGATTCTTTCGAACATCTATTAATTAAAGTATTCAAGATTACAACTGTACATGGATGAAAAGTCAGACAGAGCTGAAATCCTCTTCTCTTCCTAATAATGTTGATGAATGTTTTGTCTTCAACCACAATATTGGGCCCATCCTCTTTTTTAAGAACGAAAACATTTCTCAAATTCAAATTTATTTCAAAAGTGGTTACAAAATATCTTCTAAAATAGAATTTATTCCACTCCTATGATTACAGGTGACAAGGCATCGAGATAACATATTCAATTACATTCTTTTTCTAAGGATGACTCCATTTTTACCAAACTGGTTCATCAACATAGCTTCGCCAGTGATAAATGTTCCTCTAACTCCATTCTGGATTGGAACGTTTATAGGTAAGAACGTGCATTTTATTATCTTTGAACAAGTTTCTGGTTTGTTTCAAATTATTGACGTTTATTTGTTCCGTTGAAATTTATTTTTCGAATTAGATTCTATGATAATTATGTTTAGAACTATCTATAATTTTTCAAGAATCATATTAAAACGGTTTTGTAAACCGAATAAAAGCCATTGTAACTTTTATATTGGGCTAATTCAGGCATAAATATGTTTGTCAAAGATCTTTTATAAAACATTCGATAGTCTACTACGGGCCTTACGTCTGGTTGGCCAAATAACGGCGTCAGACAAGTCAACGTGCTTGCGAAATTGCAAGTGACACAATACTTTGTAAAAATCATAGAGAACTTAAACCATTGACGATTATTTGTCTTATTTACATTTATTTATTTGATTTTTTTTTGTTCCGTTAGGAGTAACGAATAAGTTTTTTGATAAAAGAAAGACAAAGACATTTTCAAAACACTTTTGTCGGGTTTCACCAAGATTGGTCGAATATTTAACCATGTTCAAACGCATCAACAGGTGAAAAGGTTATTATCACACTGTGCGAAAATTTGATCGACAATTTTTCAGTTACCGCAGAAAATTGATCTGTATGCATTGGTACATTGCTATATTAGCATTTTATCCGGCTGTTTATGTATGAGAATTCCAATCACTTGAAATTCATTAAGAAAGATCAGCTGGAGTTTGCGTTTCTTTGCAACATTGTTTTTACCGTGTGTGCCTTTTTTTGAAGATCGTCAAATTCTATTCGACCAAGGTTGATGAAGCCCAGAATTATTTGTCTTTTTTCTTTTATTATGGAGAAATACCAAACATCTTATGACACAGAAGGAATAAGCGTTTATTATGTTACAGGCGTTGCACCGCCCTCGTTCGTGGCAATCCAGGCGGGCCAGACACTGCAGCTGCTGACATCTGAAACGGGAACGTGGTCGTGGAAGTCGATGATCATCCTGGGCGTTTTCGCTGTTCTGTCGCTGGTTCCTGTTTTGTTCAAGGGCAGGCTACGAAAGAAATTTGCTTAGGGATCGAAACCCGACACGTGTGCTTCAACTGCGTCGCTGGACGTAGATACGCCGTCCGATGCTTATGCCATGGACTCGACTATTCGCGTGTTCACTGTCCAGAATACTATTCGACCCAGTCAAGAATGTGATTCGGAGCAATGATCAGTGGTGTGTTATGACTATGTTGAAACATTTAGGCTAGGCGTACACCGGTTAGTCAAGACAAGACAAGACGAGATTAGTCACGTTTAGTCACAGTACTTCACATAGTTGCTTATGAAGCAACACACACCGATTAGTCATTGCATCAGTGTGTGATGCTTCATAAGCAACTATGTGAATTACTGTGACTAAACGTGACTAATCTTGTCTTGACGAACCGTTGTACGCCCAGCCTTACAGGGAGATTGGTTGTAATTATAAGAGGAGGCATAATCAGTGGTGTATTCACTATTTGGAATGATCAATGGTGTATTATAACTATGTGTAGACATTTACAGGTAAATTGGTTGTAATAGTGTATTATCACTATTTGGAATGATCAGTGGTGTATTATCACTATCCTATTTGGAATTGTGGTGTATTATCACTATGTTGATACATTAACAGGGAAATTGGTTGAAATTGGTATGATCAGTGTTGTGTTATCACTATATTAATTCGTTGTAAATTGATAGACGGACTCATTCCTTATTGTTCAAGTGAGAACAGTATTATTAGATAGACCTACGTATTTGAATCAAACCAACGAAAAATTAATAGAATTTGCTGTCCTTTGTTGAATTACCGGTGGTTATAATGTGATATGAAGTGCTAATGTTGAATAATTGGTACTTTTTTGAATAGGCTGACTACGAAATAATTGGTACTTTTTTGAATAGGCTGACTATGAAATAATTGTAACATTGAAACTCTTATTGCAAGCTTCACTTATGTTTTCCTTGAAATATCTTGAATCATCTCTTTGAAAAGATAAACCACTTTCCGATGAAATTATTATTAGTCAGTTTTAGTATTATAAAGCATATTGAAATTAAATTGAAAGAAATATACACATTTTAGTGAAACATTACTCACGTTTTTTGCGCGACAATTGTTTTGTGCTAGTATTGCACATTTACAAGCTGGACAGTCACTCACTGTATGTGCAATACCAGCACGAAAGAATTGTCTCGCAAAAACGTGTGTAATTTTTTCACTAAAAAGTGTATACTTCTTTCAACTTGAAGTACCAGTGAAAAGAAGATGGATCAACATAAACAAAAAATAATATAATATCTCAAAATAGTTGGAAACTGTCCACAGTGATACGTTCTCCTATTCGCATGAAATTATAGGCAGAAATGTTTTTCAATAAGAAATAGTGTTTCATGGAATAATCTCTAGTGTTAATTAATAACCTTATACCTTCCCAGGTTATACCATCGCAGGTAGAACAAGGTTGTTATTGGTTGATAAGTGAAAGCGCGATAATGTTGTAACTAATTTTAGTTATTTTTATATGATGAATGAAAAGTGAATATGACATAATTAACTAGGTAAAACTCATTCATCATTATAATGAAAGTAATTTGTCACCGACCTCGAATTCATGGTAGTAAAAATAAGTCAAATAATTATATGCTCAATGTTACAATATTTTTAATTTCACTGTACAAATTATTCATTGTACAAAAAAATGGATAATTCCTGTAAAACTTGAGCTTAGAAAATGCTAAAATGAGAATATTCGAGATTTGAATGGTTAACTTATGTTATTATCAAGTTTAGGGAAGAACTTAACCTGCAGCTGCAGGACTCTAGAAGAACTTTCTCCCGTAAAACTTTACTGGGGAAAACATTATCAAAACAGTCTTCAAGAGGCCAAATACTACTTTTAAATATGAATTTAGACTCCATTAAATAAAATGATAGTGTTCTTATTATTTTCTTGAATTTATTCTATTGTAATGTTGGCATAGGAAAGTTGATGAAATTGAAAAAAAATAGATTCAATTGAAGTGTTTTTGGAAATGTTAATACATTAATAGGGTTTATTGTGGTTGCTGGTAACCTGCGTTATTATTACAGGTTTGGAAATGTCTTTGTGTTGAGGTTCCTCAATGAAACGTTGATATTATCAACGTTTGCAGTAGTATTGTGCTAAGTAGTCATGTTAGAATAATCCTTATTGTTCTTATGCCTCTTACTAAAAGAAACCAATTGTTTTGAAATGAATTGTATCTTAGGCAATTATACTCGTATAAATTTAGTAATAAATTAAAGTTTACTCCAATATTAAGAATCTTAAACTTTGAATTTTTATAAAAAAATGAATTTAATAAGTAAAATTGAAAAAGGTGCATATGATAGCAAACGATTTTCACTTTTGAATTACATTCTATTGAATTGTATAAAATACTTTGTTATTTTATTTTTATGTTGAAAGCTTGTGAATTTAATTTCAAATTTAAAGATTTCTACTACTTTTGAAGTAAGGTAGGTTGTTAGTGCATGAAAAAATTTCGTTATTTTATTTTATTGTTGTCTAGATATGATTTCTGGTGATTATAAAATAAATGATTATTTTATCTTGGGAATATTCTATTGGTTTGAAACGTTCAGTGACTTTCGCGTTGAATCAATAACCTCGTTAATATCCTGTAATTATTATAAATAAGGAACCCTATCAATAATGGTAATTATACGATAAATTGATCCTTATCAGAATCTTCTTCTTCTTCTTTTCCTTTAGCTTTTCCCTATTCGGGGTCGCTATTCCTTATCTTCCTCCTCCACACCATTCTCTCGCCGGCTTCTTCATCGGTCAGCTCCTTTTCCCTCATGTCCCCTGCAACACAGTCTCTCCATCTCCTCCTTGGTCTCCCCACTGGTCTACACCCCTCCACCTGCATTCTACTCACTGCCTTTCCAATGTAGTCCTCTTCCCTCCTCACACCATGACCATACCACTGCAACCTTCTTTCCTGGACCTTCTTTGAACACTCCACCACCCCAGCCATCTCTCTTATCCTTTCATTTCTGATCCTGTCCCTTTTTGTCTTCCCAAGCATCCATCTCAGCATTCTCATCTCTGCCACATCCATCTTCTTCTCCTGCGATTTCTTGACTGCCCAAGTCTCACTGCCATAGATCAGTGCAGGTCTCACTACTGCCTTATATATTCTTCCCTTTGCTTTGCTATCCAGCTTCCGGTCACACAGCACGCCCGACATCCTTTTCCAGTTCATCCACCCCACTTGGATTCTGGGGGGATAACTCAAAATCGTTTAGAAAAGTATTAATGTACCGGTAATTGAGCACAGGGTTTAAAATCCATATTGCATTTTTCTTATTTTATTCTAAACTTCAGACTTTTCAACTAATGCTATAGATTGGAGAAAATCCGAAAATATTAAGGTATTAATTTTAATTTTTTGCTATGTTAAAAAATCCTATTTGATAAGAAACGAACCAACGTAGAATTACAATTTTTGACATTCTGAAATACTAATAAACATTCCTTGGTACCTTCTATAGCAGCCTACTTTAATTTTTGTGAATGCTGTGTGACCAAGTACTGGTTGATCAAGGTTATTAGAGAGATCTAATATATCTAATAACCTTGCTGGTTGATAATTGGGATTGAAATGATAAATATCAGGGAAACAGTTTGAAAAGATCAGGTAAAACGAGATAATGTCTTGGAAGAGTAGAATGTCTACAAGAAAAGGTTCTGCTCATGATGTAATTGGAGGTGATAAAATAAATGTTAATTTGAGAGTTCCTGGTTATCTCAAAGACTTCTCTTTGAATGTTTCAGGGAGGATTTGAGGTTTCTAGGAATTACATTCTGAAATATTTGTTATTTAGCCATTGATTTGTTTTTTAAATAATTGATCTTATCCTATTATAGTTTTGTAGATTAAAAATTATTTATCTTATTCTCTCAAGGACTATGTTCCTCAGATTTAAAAGAACCGCTGTAAAATATTGATTGACCAGTGCCATCAAAGCAACCTGTCCGAAGATCACACTGGGAACATCAAAATGCGATTTTGAATGATTTAATATTAGATATTTCGATAATTGTAAATAAATCGTTTTTAAGTAGTTCAATTGATGTCAAAATAATTTATATTTAATGCAGAATGGAATAATTTGACGTTATCTTAGTAGAGATGTAATTTAGTAGGCACTGTAGCAGACAGCATAACAAGGGAATGGGATGGGTGATAAACATTTCAACCTCAATCATCAAGTCTACCAATTCAAATTTTGTATTATTTGTTCAATTTCTTAATGGAAAAGGTTAATTGTAACATGAATTCACTCTTAGATTACAGTGCCAAAGTAATAGATAAGATATTCTATAAAGTGAAAAACCTCTCGTCTCGGAAAAATTATTTCCTGTTGATAACTTAGTGACAGCAAATCAGAGAAAATGTTGAGGTGATAATATTGATTGATCAGTTTCAAAGTGAAGTGATGAAGTTATTTATATTAGTATTACGATGCTTACAGTCCAGACTATGTGCTTTGTTCATTTTTATGAGCTTTTTGTTAATACTGGGAAAATTATTTCACGAAAGAAGAGCTCTTGCATACAAGTCAATGTTCAAGAATGGTGAAAATTTTATGTTTTTTCATAGACCTTACCACCGTTTTACAAATTCATCAGCCTTCATTCCAGGCATGAGACTGAAAGATATTGAACCTAGCCAAAGGAACTTTTGCAATTTTAAGTTTGGAGATACAAATTCTTTTAAAATTGACGAAAGTGATATATCGTTAACTCCAGAACATTCTGAGAACGGTATTTATAGAGTTGTATATAATGTGATATATGGAGATAGTTACCATAATACTTCAGAGGAGAGTAGAAATAATGTTACTTACTGTACACATATTACACCAGAATTCTTCTATTACATGGCAGAGATTGTTGACCGGTGGGAAGGACCAATAAGTATTTCTGTATTCGTTCCAAGCACAGATGCTTCCATGACTTTATGCCTGATAGAAAGATTATGCTTCTGTTTACCTGGAATGTCCAGAGTTGCTGTTCATTTCATTTTTCCTGTTGAATATCCGCCAGACCACTGGAAATGTGAGCCTTCACTAATAGTGCCTCAAAAATGCTCTGTACCTGAAGTAGTTGCCAAAGAAAAATTGGAAACATTCAGGAACCGCGAAGGGTTGGTGTACCCGGTGAATGTGGCTCGAAATGTGGCCAGAGTCAGTGCCAGGACAACGTTCGTTCTAGTCTCAGATGTTGAACTCTTCCCTTCTCGCCAGTTGGTTTCAAGGTTCTTAGCAATGCTGCAACGGCTGAAAGAGAAGAGCGGCAAAGACTTTCGAACATTGCTGAAATATTTTGTCTACGTACTGCCAGTTTTTGAAGTAGAAAGTGATGCTTATGTGCCTGAGACAAAGTCTGAACTCTTGAATCTCCATTCCCAAAACAGAGCTGTCTACTTCCATCGCTGGGTGTGCCTTCACTGTCAGAGATTCCCTGGACTCCAAAGATGGCTGCACCGCAAGCTTCCGCAATTAGATAGAATAGTCCAGGTATGAATAACTTAATAAAATTTAACCTACCTTTAGAATTAATTGGGCAAATAAAAAGTGCCCACCTTGGGCAACTACCGCTAATCCATGTTCTGGTGATCATCTCTGAGGTAACTCCACTGCTGCAAAAATAACACTATTTTTTCTTTTGCCAAATAATTATAAATTACAATCAATAATTATGTTTTATAGTGCTAAACTTCACAGTCTATGATTATAAACGTGGTATTGTAAAATTAATTATGCACACAAAGAGGTGCAGAAAAGATTGCCTAATGTCTGTGCTTGATCATCCCTTCAATACAAGGAGCAGTGGCTCGATCCTCGGTTACCCGGTGCATAGATAGACTGTCCCTTCTAGAAAAAGGTCCATACTATTGTGGGATAAAATTACTTAATACCCTCCTCAAAAGATTCAAAAATCCAACTAACTTTCCGGACAATATCAAGAGAATAAAGATTGTTTTATTGGAGAGAGCCCCATACTAGGTTGAAGAATGTCTTAGATTTTTGAGGGAAGAGAACTAGTTGTATTATTTCGCTTTCTTTATTTTTATGATCGCTGCCTTGAATGACGTCTTCTCCCTCCAATTTTCATCTCAATAAAAATTTCATGTTATATTATCTATTGTTCTTGTATTATTATATATCATGACACTTTCAATTTTGTTGAGCGTTGACTTGTAAATGAAACTTATTGAATAAAAATTATTTGATTTGGAAAGGCTTTATGTAATGGCAAATATAGATATTGTAATCAGTGGATTCCAGAACATATTTTTGGGTTCATATTTTTTCGGTTGTATTACCTATGTATAATGAACAGATATGTAAATACCAGGATTTATTATTCCAATAACTAAGTTGAATTCATTCTTGTTGCATCTTTTAGGACCCACAAACTTCGCCGAAGAAAAGTATTCCTCAACTTCTATTGTGAAATTCAAACCATTCACCATCTCTTTATAATTATTGTGGATTCTTCACACATTATTCAGGAAAAAATCAATTTTTATTTTAAATTTCACTTTGGATAGTTCTCTTTCAAATAATACCTTTGCTTGTGTTGCAGCCATTTCTAGTGGTGAAACGGGAATTCCCTTACCATAGATGGGAACCTGTGTACATAGGAACTCATCAAGAGCCTCTCTACAGTGAACTTTTGAGTTGGGAGGGTCAACAGGATAAGATGACTCAGGTTGGTGGTGAATCAATTCAGTTGGATTATAAAATTTGATATTCAAGATACATATTTCTATTTCTAAAAATAGCTCGACATTGATATGTTCACTCAGTCATGAATCAATGATTGATTGAGCTTAGAAGTACTTTGGTCGAAAAGTACGAAGTAGAAGTGGAAGCTATAGTGCGATTCACGTCAAGAAGTCAGCATTGCTTAGATGGGAGTTTGCTATCCTTGTTCAGCACAAGGCAGTTGCTGATGTCTCTATCCTATTCGCACTGTGCATAGTTGCCGCACTGTGCATTGTTGTCGCACACAGTCCCAACAAACACGTTTGGTGCAGTTTTCTCTTTCTCTCTCAATGAAACTTGGCATCAATGCTCCTCATATAAACAATGCTGACTTCTTGACGTGAATCCGACTATAGGGAATTCGTGCAGTTTTATTTCTGAGGGTGATGCATGCCTAGAAGAAGTATTGCATTACATGTGCGTGGGTAATGAGATGAATGGATGAAATAAATGTTGTAAAATTCAATTAATAATTACTAGTACAGTAATTAGTAATTACTAAGAACTAGTACTTCAACGTTGTAAATCATCAACAAAATTTGAGGAACACAAGATTATAACATTTAAAAATTCAAGGATGATAAGGTATAAAATGCCAGGCGGAACGGGAATCGAACCCGTTGGACGTCGCAGCGATAGCAGACTGAAGGTATGACCATAGATTAACCAAATATGAATGATCATCTATGGTGTGAGGCTCTAGCCCACTAGCTGATTCTTTAATACGTGTTGATTATAATGGTTGGCTATAAACAAGGCAGTATTGTTATTCTCTGTCGCAGATGCATGAGATGTGCCTTCTCGGGTATCGGTTTGTGATTCTGGACGGCGCTTTCCTTGTGCACGCACCTGGCATGAAGAGACGCGACAGTCTGCAGGAAAAGAGCTGGCGACGCACCCATCAGACGCACAACATGGCTCACTATGACACTGTCATCAGTAAGCTCACCAAAAAGCACGGCGCCAAACAGAACTGTAAAATTCATTAGTCTTCACCAAGGTTAGTAGAGGGACTCTACAAGGGTTTCTCTAGTAACCTTGAGTTTTCACTATCACATCCAAGTCTTCTAAGTTGACTTCCATTGTTAACGATCTCATCTGATTTGATATCCTTCTACAACAAGACTATAGCAGGATTCTTTTAACTTGTCTGAAAACATATGTTTTACTCGGCCACCAGTAACCTACAAATGCTGAATCTCGCAGATTATTGAAAAGTTATTTTAAAAAGTTATTCTTTGAAAGGTCTTCTTTAAAAAGGTCTTTTAAAGACTTTAAAGGTCTTTAAGACTTTTAAGCCTTTTGATTATTGTGTCGAAATCACTGTTTAATTATTACCGAAACAGCTGATTTCTGACAAGTTAAAAGGATCCTGCTATATATAGGGTGTTTCTAAAATAGACCGACAAACTTCGTGAGCGGTTTTCTGACATGGAAATTAAGAAAAAAGTTCCAACAAACATGGGTCCTAAAATTCTTTGTTTCCCCCCTAGTCACCATTTTGTTTTTTCACTTTTTATTTTTTTCTCCAGAATGGTTTGACTAATCTTCGTGAGTGGTTTTCTGACATGGAAATTAAGAAAAAAATTCCAACAAACAAATATTTCAAAATGGCGGGAAACAACAAGTTTTTGAGTTATTTCAATTTAATATTTTAAATGACCGCCATTTTGAAATATTTCGTCAGATAAGGTTCATTCTTTTACAACCGTTCATCTTGGCCTTGACCACACAAAATTTCAACAAAATTAGTCAAACCATTCTGGAGAAAAAAATAAAAAGTGAAAATCAAAATGGCAACTAGGGATGAAACAAAGCATTTTAGGACCCATGCTTACTGGAACTTTTTTCTTGATTTCAATGTCAGAAAACCGCTCACGAAGTTTGTCAGTCTATTTTAGAAACACTGTAAATACCCTATAGTGAGCTTAACAATGTCATCAGTAAGACACTGTCATCAGTAAGCTCACCAAAAACCAAACAGAACTCTGTAAAATTCATTAGTCTTCACTATCACATCCAAGTCTTCTCATTTGACTTCCATTGTTGACGCTTTTATCTTATTTGATATCCGTCTACATTAAGACTATAGTGAGCTTAGCAATAGTATTAAAACTGATTCATTCTCTTATAATATACTGCTGTTGTTTTTATTTTCGACCCTCGAAATAAGTTTGAAGCACAGAAAAGGGGGAGGACAGAAAAAGTCTGAATTTTCTCAGGTTGAAGTTTTTTTTTTTTTTTTTTGAGGGTGATGCCCACATGAGCTCTAGGCTAGTGCCTGGGTAATGAGAGGGGTGATGATGAGAGATTTTACAAGTGAGTTGTGGATCGTAATATTATATAGAGATGAATCCCTTGGCAATAGTTTTAAAGCCGATTCATTCTCTTATGTACTGTTGGTTTTTGTTTTCGACCCTAGAAATAAGGTTGAAGCAAATAGGGGATCGCAATATTATATGGATGAATCCCTATGTCCACACTTGGTCGATTTTTGTGTGACGCACAGCATGCTGCATGTGCTCAAGCATTGGTAGCATGCTGTGCAACGCACAAAATTCCCCAAGTGTGGACTTAGGGAATAGATTACTAATTTTGATTGTAAAATTCAAATTGTCATTGAATATTGACTTAATAATCATTAATATTCAAATGAATACTATTGAATTCTAAATTCATGTTTCAGAGGTCCTTTGAGTTTAATGAATGTGCTTGCTTCAATATTTTTAGATTACATTTTTTCATTTCTACAGAAAATAATTGTAGCCCGATTCTAAGGTTATAATAGGCCAATTCTAAGTATTATTCATTTTCTCAATCAATTTTTTGTTTGAAAATACGAAATTTTAAAACCCTTACCCTTCACGCATACGTTGTCATTAAATTAAAAAAAGAACACCCCTCCCAAATTTGAATTAAATCTATAATGGCGTTAGGCTAAATGCGTTGCAAACATTCAAAACAAAATTAATTCGTGTTGAAATGTAGACCTCACTACTCACTGAGAATTAGGAAAAAGTTTGACAATTTGAAAATAAAATGTTGGTTGCAATGTCGTTTGTCGCTAAGTTTGAATTTCCATTTTCATTTTTCAAGTACCTACCTATAAACATCACTTGACTAAGTGACCTCAACTAAACATCACTTGACCAAGTGACCTCAACCTGTGCTACAGATAGAATACCTATATAATTCAAATCAAATCATTTATTGTCAAAAAACACACACAGTGTCATAACAACGCCAAAGGATTAAATTCCAACAATTGAACTCCAACAGATAATAATAATTTCTATTCTGTATTGTGTTGACTGTTGTCACTAAGCAATTCGGATATATGTTATGGCCCATAAATATGAATAAAACAAATATGAGGAAATAAATTTGTAGAAAAGTGGATTTTTGTTTTCCGCATGGGACAGATGGAGAAAGGGCAAGGCTATTGTGCTCGGATGTCACACGTGCTGGATTCAGTTGAACTTTTATTATCAGCTCAACAAGATAATCTTCTAGAATATGAGAACAGGCATATAACATCTCCACTAAAAAGGCAATTCGACGATCTGACGGCGAAAAACTTACCATCCAAGCAACTAAAACTGGATGAAAAGCGTTCCTATTATAGAAATATTGTGTAAAGGATGTACCAGTATAATTAAAGCTATTTGATAGGTAATAAATTTGTTGAAAAGTGGATTTTTGTTTTCCGCATGATTGATTGATTTTTATTAATATGCCAGGTCTTGAAAAAACCTATTACATGTTAATATTGCAGGAAATATATAGACTAAACATAATGAAATCACCATTATGTAGTCAAATATGACTCATTTATTAAACTAAATTACAAATGAATGTTTTTTGAAATTAGTTATATTTGATATTTTACAATTTTTATATATAGTCAAATATCACTTATTTATTAAAGAAAATCATTATGTTTGTATTTAGAAAAAGTAAATAATGAGTGATATTTGACTACATTAAGCTGTCCTTTTAAATAAAAATACATGTATTAAAATAGCCTACATTCCTTTGTTTTTGTAGGATCAGAGACTAAAAAGACTTCAGCATCTATCACTTTATTTTTTTTCAATAAGCATATTCATTCCTTTGGTTTTGTTTATGTCTCTTGGAGTTCTTTCTTGCGCCTGTACAACTCATCATGATTTTATTTTATTAATGAAACTTCTAGTTCTAGAAGTGTTGAAATGCTAATGAAGCTGCCCTACTGCTTCATCCAGTTTGTCTACTATATTGTGTTATATAACTCTCAGAATTTTCCAAGTTTATATTCATTGATAACTCCTTAAATGGTGAATGTATTAAAAAATATCATAAAATATGTCATACTTGATGACCAAACAGTATTGCTAGATTAGTTTTAAGGTTGATTTTTTTTGGCTCAGATCAGTTCTGTTTGAAAAAGTGAACTTGATTGTTATAAAATCCATATTAACATCAGATCAGCAGAGTTGTGACAAGAATTTCAGTCTGTAGACGGTGACCTTCCAAAGTGTCATTATTACAAATTGAAAAAATTATAGTCCATTGTTCAGTGGATTATAAAAAATATTCAACTTTGATAGGACAAGTTCAACTTCTTTATTTTTACTAGAACTACTTTTTTATAGTTATTTCAGCTCTCCCCAGCTCACAAGGGTGAGTGAAGAATTACATGTTTCGATTAGTTTCAATTCAATTAGTTTTTAAAAAATTCATTGATTAGCCTATGGGAATTGAAGTATAGCATATGCGCTTCAATATTGGAACATTGAAGTTTTTTTAGTTTATCGATAGATAATTTGACACCTTGTGAGATCGGACTCCCCAACATTGAAACATTGCTGAATACATATGTATCACATATGTACAATGCGTAGTCCACTTTGCCTCTGTATATCCTACGGAATTTTATAGTAATTTTGATCTTGAATATGAAAATATAATGGGCTGAAAACACGACTTCTATCTTATTTATGAGATGTCTCATGCTGTGTATGCAATATCATTCCCTACTTTGAGATTCTGTGTCTCGAGGCTAAGGCTGTGCACTTGCAACATAAAAAGCTAAAAATGCGTATAAAAAGGGATCGAGCTTGTCTTATTCACTAAAACTGAATACTCTACTCTAGCCTACAGGATACAAACCTACCCCTGTAAGTACCGTACCAAAGAGTGAGTGAAGTTTTTTGAGGGTGTGATACCCACTTTAGCCCTAGGCTAAGTGCGGGCACTGACACAATACATCGTAAACCGAATGGGCAGATTGTGGTTTTTACCAAGGTTAGAAACTTTTTTAGTAGCTTGATCATCTTATTATTGATCATTTTCCACTTTACCATGATAGGACCATAATGATTTTCTTATTCCTTTCTCGTGCGTGAGTTTACTTATTCCATTTTTCTGCGAAAGCTACCCTCTACACTCTACAGGAAATACAAATATTGAGAAAGTTTTGAAAATTTTAATTCAGGCTATCCAGTGACATTAGAAAAATAACGCTCAAGAAATTAAAATAAATTAATATTTTACTAGAAAAAGTTCGTTTTCCTAGTAATCGCTCATATTGCAGATGGAAACCATAACCATTTATTAGATTCAATAATGAAAGTACCGTATTCCTTTTAAAGTCTTGAACAATACCGTACAATGTAGTTTGGAGTTTTCTCAATTATTCTACCTGCTGATAACTCTGCATCTTTATAAAAATTTGCACCAACTATTATACACTGCACTCTTATTATAGTGAGAATCGCTCCGCACTGCAGTAATTCCTAATTTCATTTTTTTCTCATGATGCTGATTCAAAATAAATCAAGTTATGAATAAAATTATAGAAACATCACTTTTGAGACATTGTATTTTATGTACCGGTATACTTTAGAAGCTCAAAGTATTTTAGCTCAACACTATAAACGATGAATAAATTGATAATTTTACAAATAAATTAATTTGCATTTACTTCATCTGCCTTTCATGTTTTCGTTTTCTCTTGTACACAAGTTGAAAAGGAAAGGCGACAGTCAACATCATTTCTGTATAGGAACTTTTCTTTCCTGGTGATTCTTATCAACACGACCGATGGCCAGTAATAAACCAATAACAAATTTAAATGTAACCGGCCCCTATACATCCCAAAGTCACAGCAAGTTTCAATCATTGATAAAGTGTACCGTATTGAATTTGCATGCGTGTATATTTTCCAGTAAGCTGGAAAAAAATTAGCCGAGGACTTTTATCAAGTTCTAGTTATTGGGATGATAATTTATGTGCAGTCACACGCAAATGAACAAAAAGAGCAAAAGCTCTGCTTAATATATGTAAAAGGTCGTTCACTAAACTTGAAATAAGTTATGCACTGTGTGCTATACCATGACCAATTCAGAGAATACATTCAACTCGTTGCTAGTCGAAACTGGATTCTTCCACTATAAATCCAGATGCTGTAGGCCAGTTCAGGAACCAGGTAGAGCTGAGCTGGGTGGTGGTGGGTATTCTGAATACATATACAAACATCAAAAGCAATAACCTCTATTTTCGCAGACGACCAAACAAGACTCGATTCGACACTTTTTCCGGTGAACTGGAGACGGCAACCTTCATACCTATACTACAATATTAATTTTGGACGCCTTTTTTTAATTAGAAACGCACCGATTAACGGATGAGCTGCGTAATTACTTCCGCAAATATCAGCGGGTGATGTCAACTCTGCGTTTACCCTTCAAAAGTTGACAAATCTTCTATAAGCTGCACCTTTTTGTTAAGCTAATATTTTGGAAAAATATATTATTTTCTTGTGCTAATTTTGCGGATGTATAATTTCTAGCTCATGTACTTTGACAAGTAGAGACTACAAGCTGACTACATAAGCGTGAGAAACTGCTATATAGTGGACTACCTACTATAAATTCATATCTGGAAATCACATTTGGAAAACCCTTGAATGTGGAAAAACCATGAAATATATAAACGCATGAAGAAATTTTTTATTTTGTATTCCATTGACATGAGGTTCAAATTACAATTATTGGAAATGATTGAAATTTTTTTTGCGAAACTCCTGTAGCCTATACAGTAAAGCAGTAAAGATAATTTATACACGTAATTCAATTTTCTCCCTTGAACAACTCTGTGCAACTTGATGCAAATATTGTATTATTGTAAATATTTTTTTGTAAAAATGGGTAAAAAAAAAATAAAAAAAAAATGGGAAGGAAATTGAAAATAAAATAAAATGGAAAAATCAAGCTACTAATGCATAGGGAATAGGAAGACACATAGAGTAAATCAATTCGTAATATCATTGCTTTCGACCAATAACTGGTTATTGTAGTTGAATGTCGTTATCCCCAACCCAACACCTCTTACGATTAATTACGTCAATTACCACATAATATAAGTTTGTAAGTAGGTAATATTTTTATTGGATAACTTTTATTTAATGAACTATTATAATTGGAGAATGGAGCTGTGTGGCATGGCATTTAATGTGGGGAACACACACAATAGCGTGGAATGTATTGTTTCACAACACACATAGGTAATTAATTGCACAATAGTACGGTAACTTGCTAGGTGATTTCGAAGTCACTTCACCTTGTCAATGAACAATGAAATTCTGTCATTAAATAATAATCTCCAGCCGGAGCCGGTCCAGCACTTGACACCGGCAATAGAGATAAGTTCATGGTAATGAACTTGTCATCCTAGAAAAAACTCTCAAGTGCTTGTAACTTATAATGGGAGTTGTAGTGTTGAGAAGGCCTTTACACGCAATTGCCAATAAAATTTAAACGTTTAAATTGTTGACGGTAAGGTTCAAATACGTTTACACATAAAGTAATATTATTTGAGTATGAGTGTATGTGTATATGTTCACACGCACTTGTTGCGAGTTAAGGTTTCTTTCACGCAAAACTGGAAAATCTCGCAATAGTATTCAAGGACTAACTTAATTGATGGGAAACAAGGTAATCGATTTGTGACCATAGAAAAGCTATAACGTGACGTACCGTACTTCTGGTGGGATACGTATAGAATCTGGAAATTAATATCTTGAAAAATATATTTGAATAACAGGTAAGAAAAACAAATGTGGTCAATAATAATCAAATTTGGACTTGGTTCCACAACCCCACCCCTTAATTTTGTCTCTTTCTTAAATTTGCTTGTTATTCATCTGATCATCTTAATTTATGTTACCTATTCATCAGAAAAATTAATCCATTTAGAAGAATATAATGATTAACCGATGAATTTGAATTTTATTCTTTAAATTTCTCACCTCATAATGTAATCGGTGATTATTTATGTGATATTTTTTTCAATACTGTGTACATTAGAAAAATTGATGGATCAATACGAATTCGTACTTAGTTGAGAAACTTTATTATTCCATCTTGGACTTGTAGCATCAATATAAATGCGAGTATCGTATATTTATAGTTGATAATTTGGAAAAATATTATTCAATCGTAAGTAATTATCACATATCGAACATGAAGTAAACTCACCTAAACAAATTTAATATCAAAGACAATACAATACGATAAAAATATTGTATTGTAAATGATTTGTTTTGAGATGAACGACTGAACAGCAGTGAGAAACAATTAGCGAGATCACGTGAAATTTCAAGATGAATGACTGAACAACAAAAGTGGAGCGCAATTAGAGGCGAATATCATGAGATTTTTGCAAACTTTCCCACCCTGAGGTTGGTTTTTATAGCTACTGAAATCTGTAACATCCTGCTGTTGGTATTATTCAATTTGCACAGTACAATAACCTGAAGCCGATAAAACAAAAATAGAATTTAGATCTGAGTGATTTTAGGCAGCGTCCATTGATGCTTGGTCTTTCTGTCTTTCGCATTCATTTTTGCTATATTATTGGATTATTCGTTTTAAATGTACGGTACGGTATATTTAATATACGAATAAATATAATACGTACCGCCGTACAGTATAATTATTAGTAGACCTACAGTAATATTATAAGTACGGAATCCCAAAAGTACGCGCAACGATAAGTAAAGTGAATACCGGATATACTGACTCTTCATCATAAAGGGAATACTGTAAGTCATGAACATTCAAGTCTGCTCTTGGATGAGTGACCGATACAAAAATAAGGTGAGGTGGAACCTACCCATAAGGGTCACCCACCGATAAAAAGCCATACGAATATATCTTTTTATAAAAAATTATAACTAATAAATAATAATAATTATATCCGTACCGTTGTTTTGTTGGTGTAAACAAGAAAACACAAAATATAGTCCATAGGCTCCATAGAAAACACATTAATGCGAGGCAAGGATGAGCAAAAAATAAAAAATAGACTTGAGAAAAAAGAGAATATTCATGAAGGGAATGAGGAAGAGGAAAATCTCGAGTAGACTGTGTCAAGTACGCTACTATACAAGAGTGGAAGAAAAAGAAAAGCAGGGGAAGAGAGTATGAAGGAGAAAGAAGGAGAAGGAGTAAGTATAAAGAGAGAAAGAGTGAGAGAGTAGCACTGGATCGATGTGGAGACACAGTACTGTATATTCAAGATGGGAGAGCACACCCTCTCCTAGGCCCGTCCCCAAAGCTAGATTGCATTCTTTAATAAATATAGAAGCCACTGTAGCTAGATGAGAGTGAAAACTCGGGCAAAAGTTTTCATTATGATTAATGTTGCATGATAGTACGCTATAAAACATCCGGTATTATATTTTTGTAGAAATTGAATGTATAGGATAAGAATGGATGGACACTTCAAGACGGATATAATGGGAAAAAAGTGTTGCCTTAATTGAAATTTGGATTTATTCTTTCTATGAGACGATTTTTCGATTAGATTTTTTCAATTAGATTTCAACAACCCATAAATAGTTGAAATCCGCTTGTAACAATTCAAAATAAAATTGATATAATTGATGATTAATTTATTGTTTTAATAATGCTAAGAATGTAGAAAAAATTATCAATATCAATTATAATGATAAATGAGAATAAATTATTTTCCCAGGAATTTAATCTAATTAATTAATATGATTTGATAGTTTGTTTTCCTATAATGCTATTCTTTAGCAGGCACAGAAATTAACATTAAAAAACAATAGTTTAGTTCACTGATAACAAAAACAGTTCAATCTATAGTAGAATATAGTAGAAAGACGAAAGTAGTAGAATTTTATTGCCTTTGCTGGTACGGTACCAATAGAGAACACTCTTAAATGTATGAAAAATGAGCTAGAGATAAAGGTAATAAATTAAATCACGGTAATTAACCATTATATCCGGCAAGACAAAAATTGATTACCTTCATTCTTGCATTCCATTCTGATTGATGACAAACGATTTCAAGACTAATTTAATTGAAAAAGGTCAAGAATATCATTGACAAGTTTTGTCTCTAGCTATAGATCTATGCTGCCAATGTTATTTTGTAAACATGAATAATAAATTTGGTTTTTTATCCTATATATATGCTATAATTGTTATTGTAAGAGCATTGATAGTAAGTAGTTGTTTTTTTCAGATGCCGTGCTCTTGAAGCTTCAATGATTGATTAGATTTTAACAAAGTGGATCATAGCTGAGCCGTGGGCTATGAGCTAATAACTACTTGGATATAACTGTCAGCACATTACTCATTTCAGAGAGCACTGCTGAGCGCTGTCATCCCTGAGACCATGGTCGTTCACTTATTACACAACCTATAATGCTATTATTGTCTCATTCAAAGCAATAGATAGAGCTGTCTATTTGGGCAGTTTTTTCACTCTTAAAGCCTATGCTTGATTGAAACTTTGTAACAGGACTCAAAGTGTTGATTGAATCTATGCTTGATTATTATTATTATGCTTATAATATGGCTTTTATTAGCGGAGAGACCCTTCGATTCCGCTTCGCCGAATCATCCACACTCATTTCCGTAATGGGTGATTGAAATTTCGCAACAGGATCTGAAATGATAATCCTCAATTCAATATTTTTTCTCCGATTTTATTTCTCAATTTTCTAGTTTTATTCGGTCATCACTAATTTTATTGACTCACTTTTATGTGTTATAACGCACAAAATCATTAATGAATACCATGAATAATCACATTAAAAAATAATTTAATACTATAAATAGAACTCGGTACCTATTTATTTTTGTTTCCTTATTAAAAAAAAGATAGAACCGATGAGCAATTTTTAGGGTGTTTTGTCATATAACAACAATAAGAGCGTTATTCCCAGAATAATTATTGAAAATATAATGTATTTTTAAATAACAAGATTATTATCTATATCTATAATAAATAGCTATATCTTATTTATGAAATAAAAATGAATGATAATAATAATCATTGTGTAGGAAGGAAAAAGTTCCATGAGGGGATATAGAGCTGTAAATGAGTTTGCTGTTTGCTATATGCATGTAATGAGTGATGAATCGGAAATGTATGTAACGGAAGCCAAGGCTCCAGTCACCATCTTACAAAACGATAAGTACCTACCTATACTCTACCTACCTAGGATTGGCAGTGATTAGTTATGAAATCGACCAACTTGAAATTCAAGTCCGGAAAAGATGTGGTCTGCCTTCTACTTTATTCACGGCTTTATGAGTTTCGGCTTCATTAGTTATTTTGATAAAATTTAATTTGATGTTTCTAGTCAAGCATTGAATTCAAGTTTGAAAAAGAGATCAGTTTGTAATTTCTTTCAATCATAAAAATATTGCCTTGAATAATTTATTGTTTTTTATTAGTCTTTTCCTTCCTCTCCAACTTTCTGTAGGTAACTATTCTATGACTGATTTCGCCTTGGATTTGTAAATTACAGCTCATTAAAAAGAGTTGTGTCTAATTTTCTAAAGCTTTTTTTATCACCTTCACATCACATTCCCTTCTCCTCTCTTATTAGAATTTTTATTTGTATGTTTTCTACCAATATCATCCACTTATATTATGAATTATGAATATCAAACTCTAATAATATTTATAAATGTAAAATTTCATGAAAATCATTTAGGTAGGCTACTACAGTAGGGTAGGCCCTATCCTGTTCAATTTTTCAATCGATCTCTCAGGAATTTTCGTATGAATTTCTTGGTTAATATTAAGGGATTGTGTTAATTTTCACCTCTTCTTTTAAGAAAATATTATTTTAACGGATTATTTGAATATATTTATCTCTATATTATACATATTTATTGAAGTATAAATAACAGTTTCCTTTGAGTAATACATAAAAATGCTAACTTATACTGTGTTCAATGATGACAATCTCGGCCTACATTTTATTTGTTTACATTTGATTTTTGATAGATTAACAAGAGATAAGGCAAAGTTTTCAAACAATTTCCTTTTTAAGGAGGTATATATTGAAGATTTGACTTTATATTCTTTGAAGATTATCTTTTCATCGAAATTTTACAATATTCGGGATGAGCAAGACTAACCAGAAGAGCGAAGAATTTGATCAAAATAATATATGTCACCTTTTGACAACTTTTTGTTGTTGAAATTGTCATACGAATGAGGATCAACCTTGTTATTTAATGGAATTCCGTGCCCTCTGGCAATTTCGGCTGTTTTCAATGTGTGATACTCTGGCAGCACTCTGATTCAGCCTAATACTGATCTAATTGAGGCTAGCTCACCTTGATTATAAATTAAAGAAATAAGCTTTATTGGATTCATAATAATTATTAGCTGATGGAGACCAACTGGAATGAGTAGTGTTCTTACAATAAGGACATTTTATATTTTTGTGTAGAGAGTATCAAGTCATTGATTTTCATTTTATTTATTTAGCATATGGCTTTTAATAGTAGAGAGACCCGAGTAGGGTTGTTCCACTTCACCAACATAACCAATTGATTTCATTTTTCATGTATCCAAGAAAAATATTGACTTCTATATTATAATGTCACACATTTTGAGTCTCTCTTATTTTTACTTGTTGCTTGTTTTTTTTTAGTGTAAATGAAATTACAATAAATAAAATTGAGTGTGAAAAAAATTATCATCACAATCTTGCTGTAAGAAATTTCCGAGTAATTTTAATGACTCGAGTTCAAGAGAACTGGAGTTGGTCCGAGAGAGGCTACACACTACGAAACTACAACCTGGACGGGAACTCCCACGTCGATTTGGTCCAGACTCTTGGTCGGTCCGTATATGTGTAGCCTGCACTTATAGTGGAATCTTATTTCTGACACTTTTTCGTATGAGGGATAATACTACAATCTATTTCAGAAATTGAACAAGGAGTTAGATATTTTTTCGAAAGTTCTTATCTACACATCAAATTGGCATATAATATTTCATTTCCATGTTATTTTGAGATAAAAAAATTAATTAGTAAGCATTTTCTCTGAATCGAAGCAAAGCATTTACTATGAAGACTCTGAACTTGATTTTGGTGAATTTCTCTGTAACAATTTTGTTTCCTGAAAGAATATTGTTTCTTATATCTGTAGGTTTTTGAAATGTCTTGAGGAATAGCTTATTATTTCATTGAATTTTTAAAGCTCTTAATGAATAATGAAGTTCTTGCTATTGAAAGTTTGCATGAGGTTTGGTCCCGTGAAGGGTGCAATTCTTCCACAAATTTTTTTATTATACCATCAATTCTTGCTATCTCTCATGCTTTTCAATATTGTAGAGAGATGGAGAGGATATTCCATACTAAACTATATACTAATAACTAATATATGTACACCATACTAAATGTATACGGTACTTTTAGTACAGCAACTTATCCTTTTAAAGTAAGAATAGCCTATACTATTGCTATACTAGTACTATGTACTGAGTAACCAATAATAATGCACCGCTATAGTTTACCATGTACTAGTCAAGGCTGTTCACCTTTGTCTTCCAGTTCAAAATTGATTTATGTTAATGAACAGATGACAAGTGAGGGAGAAAAGAGAACCATTCTCTGTATATCAATCAACATCCACCAAACTTGTTCCGTACAAGTTGTAGGAATAATAATATTGTTGCGATTTCCTTATTATTAGCCTTCATTACCGTACTGGTTCCAGCATTCAGAGAGCAAGTTCAAGGTGTTGGTCATTTATAATAATATAGTAGACCTGAGCCACTGAAGCTTATGACGCTAATAAATTTCTAAATAATCTCTTTTGATTGAAAAAGTGATGAATGAGCCGCTAAGTATAAGGTTTTGCGTAAATTGAGAAATTTAAGAATGAGGGTGGAGAATATCTTATAATATGAAAAGAGTTCTATGCCCGACTCTAGAAAGTTCGTGGAGAAGTTTGAGTGGACCGATTTTGATGCGGTTTGCGCCAAAAGAAAGATGAGAAATCGAATTTTTGCAGGCTCTATTTTGTATTTCAAAAATAATCATTTCAAATGCGAGAAATTTGCTGAAAACATAAAATAGTTTCCTGTGGCACTATCTGTTGGCATTAAAATGCACTAAACTTCAGTTAGTTTGTAAAATCCCCCATAGATAGCTTAGAAGCTGAAAGTAGTACGTGACCAGTAATCAGTAGGATTTCATTGGTATGACTGAGCTGCTGATAATCAAAATAGCAACTATTTAAAACTAAGATTTTTAGGAAATTCAAATGAGCGGCGCATTGCGCTGCTTGGGGTGGCCTCGTCAATAAAGAAAGAAATATCTGAAAATGCAGAAATTGAGCAATGGGTACTTTCAAAATTTCTAGATACTTTTGAAGTATTAAAACTACATGAAGTCATCGTTTTTGAAATGATGGAGATATCCATCATCATCTATCATCAATGATGGATAGATCCAGAATATCTATCTCAGATATTCTCCATCATCACATCAATGAGATGATCAATGAAATGATGGAGAATAATTGTGATGATTTATAGTCTAATAACTGGACGTAATTTTACATCAACAAGTATCGTACCAGTATAGGTATTGATTATGTTTTTAATAGATGCGAATAGTTATCTTAATTCAATCATGATAATTTCTCTTCATATCTCTTTCTTCTTAACATAAGTAATGTGCACTAGAACAGCGTGGCTTTAGAATTATTATAATTATCAAGACTGTTTATAATTTACCTGTACAGTGATATTCATTATTTGACGCTTGGCATCAGATAGATAGATAGGTTGAGAGATATTATTTCTTTGCCATCGTACTCTTCAGTCATCAGCAACGGCAAGAAATTATATCTCTCTATCTATCTAATGCCAAGCGTCAAATTAAATGACTGTCACTGTACTGCTGTAGACAGACAACAGAAACTATCAAATACGGAAACCAAAATTATTGTAAAATAACTGTTTTGCTGAATCAAACTTGTCTCAAACATGGGCCGAAGTATATTAACTTATTGCTCATGTATTTGAGAAGCTTCCTTGTTTTAAAGTTGTATTATTTCATAAATAGTTCTGAAATCTTTGCCAGCCTCTATCTTTTTTTATTAGAGCATCATCCTCGCCATGCAGGCGTTATTCAGACAGCTGAGAAATTGAAAAACAAAGTAGCCAACTTATTGTCGCTTATTCCATATTGCTAGCAGATTTTTCATTTGATTAGAACTGATTCTTTTTAGATGAGTTGGAACGGAATGAGCGAAGACAAACAAAAATAATAAAGTGATATGAAAGATAAGAGAGTGAGTTACGTATGTTTATGAAAAAGATGACTAAGAAAGTATATGAGTGTGGGGTAGAGAATTCCTGTTATTCAATTATATTAGTGCAGGCCTTCCCTCTACTCACAGCCAGTATTCCATCGACGCAAAGTTCAAGCTCATTCATCGTAGATAGTGGAATGTCAGCAGTGAGCTGTGTACATTCTTCAAATCTCCACCCGAACTTTGACAGGAAAGGTCGGCTGGTATTCAAACAAGAATAATTAATTCCACTAATGATATTAAAATATGGATTAATAGTCGCCTACTAGTTTCAAAGCAGTGTATTTCATAGATCTATACTGTGTAGGTATCTCTTTATTCTTTGTAATGAATGTAATAGATTTCAAAGAAAAGTTACGCGAGAGCTAAACTTCTGGGACAAATTTTTAAAGAAATTTTAATTGAAAAATGTTAAGAGGCAAAGGAAAAAACAGAGAAGCAACAAGAGAGTTCTATCAAAAAACGAAAGAATTAAAAAAGTCGCTTAGATTTTGAACATTACTGCATATTCTTAGGCTAGGCGTACACCGGTTAGTCAAGACAAGACGAGATTAGTAACGTTTAGTCACAGTAATTCACATAGTTGCTTATGAAGCAGCACACATCGATGCAATGACTAATCGGTGTGTGTTGTTTCATAAGCAATTATGTGAAGTACTGTGACTAAACGTGACTAATCTCGTCTTGTCTTGTCTTGACTAACCGGTGTACGCCTAGCCTTAGTTAGAACTGTTTGTTGCCTTGAAAGACTGACAGAAAATCTATTCTCCCTCCATATGACCCTAGAGAAATATAAGTATTCATCTGAAAACTGTCAAATAACGGTACGGTTCATCAGTTTGAAATGTACACAAGATGTGTAGTTGATTAGATTAGTCAGAAATTAGAAAAGTACAAATCAGTTTTGGGTGATATTTTTGTGATTAAATCTCGGAGCTGGTTAGTAAAAGGTTTGTATTCTTTTTTCAGATTGGTCTTTCAATTTTACGATTCAATAAATCGACTCAAAGATGATCATCGAATCCTAACCTTTTTTCATAAAATCGGATTATCAATTTAGATAGAGAATCGGGTAGAATTTTTAGATGTTTACTATTATTTTTAAATTGAACCGTTAGAGTATTCTTTATGCTATACTTAAACTTAGCCTGGCCTTTCAATTTTGATTCATCTAATATAATTTTATGCTTGTAATTGGCTTTATGTATTTTATTGTTTTCTAAATGTTTATAATTTTCAAAATCTGATTGAAATGCCAAAAATTGCAAGACTTGAAATTGTGAACTTATCACATAGTGACATGACTGAAAATCATTAATTTCTTGTAATTCATTGATAAAAACTTCACTCCAAGTGGAAGAGGTTGCTATGACACTGATAAACTCTCCAGTATTGCCTCCTTTTGAATTTTTCCCATTACTTTTTTTCTCTTCCATTTGTATTTAATGTGATGTAAACAACCAACTTGAATTTGTATTTTTTCTACCAGAAGTGGAGTAGGTACAGTAATTTATTTTCATATACGCAAGAACATACGCATTTTATATTTCATAATACACCAGTACCTGGGTTCATGAGACAATCATCTAGATCTATTATCCAGAATAGAAGTTCGGTTTTTACAATTGTTAAAAACTAATTACAAATACCTCGGTATTGTTTTAGTTACGTACTAGCTGACTCTGACTATCATAGTTAGTGGTTGCTGGGCTCAAGCCCTCGCCTTGTCCGGCTTTTTTAAAACTCAATTACTCCACATACGTTGGAGCTTACAAAAGATGCATCCGCAATAAAAAGGTACTATGAGCTCAATCGATTATATAACGGATAAAGAATAATTTTTTGTTCCTTCTTTGTATTAAGTTTAGTAAAGAGCGATGACTGCTTTTTTCGAATGCAGAGCAAAATATTTCGATCTGTGAAGTTGCAAAAACGTCCTGGTCTGACCTTGCTACACAATCCTCGTCTCTGTGCCGTACAATATTCTTTCATACAAACAAAACGTTCTAAAGTGTTGAAACTATTAATAAAAACTTGACTTGACAATAAAACATTGGCTAGAAGAAAACGCCGTCTGTGCTTGGTATAGGTACTTTTCCGTTGAACGTTGACTTTGTGCCAGAAATAAGAGTAAAAGCAAAAAAGCGAAAAGCAATAAAGCAGTCGTTTTTCCAAAAATATTTCCAATGTTCCTCAACTGTACAAACAAGAATGTACGTTGCACTCCAGTTGTTTTCAAAGAGTGCGAAGTTGGATACTTTACTCTTCGAACTCTCAACTGAAATTCAACTGCATACTGCATCATACACATACTATAACAAAACGGTATATTTTGGAAGAGATTTATCATTTGGCAACTATTCTTAAAGTCCAAATTTTCCTTCTTCCAACAAATGTTTCGTCTCTCTAGTAATAAACTGAAAACAGTAAACCTTTCATGTCTTCAATATTTAAATCACTTCGATATGACTTCAATTCCTTCCTTCTGTCTAAAATATGGCTTTTAAATATTCCAATGAGAATATTATCCTCATTCCTACTCATTATCTTCAGGTCTCTGATAATTTGGTGAATATCATCAACTTTCTCTTGCCTCACTCCTTTAATTTTAATCTTTTTGATCACTTTTCTAGCTCTCGAAAGGGACCACCCCCTCAATATTTCACTATAAATACACGTTGTAAACACACAAGAATAATTAACTACAATACCCACAGTAGTGTAATAAAAGGCTCAAAGTCTACATACAAGTTATGCAGACATTTTCGCCTCTTAGAACATTATTATTGTAAGGCCTCTTGTATTTCTCCTTTTCACTCATTTCCAAGGATTTCCTCATGAACTGTGGCATCATCATTCCACATTCTCATCCAGCTCTTACTTCAGTTTCCGTCTACAGTCTGAGTATGAGTTTCCCTCAATAACCTCACCCACTCCATGAGTGAAGATAAGAGTTTCCTTCAAGACATTTTATCTAATTTTTCAGACGTTTAATGGCCCATAGAAACATTCCGTTGGAATGAGCTGTTTGTAAAACATTTTTCATGAACAAATTTATTCGAATTCTAGTTCGCTTTATATCTTTAGCTATAATCTTGAAATCATTTAAGCGGTGGTATTCATCGAATTTTCGCAGCTATATTTTTCTATTTTTCATTTATTTTTTCATGTCATGAATGGTGACAGATAGATTATCGACAAATGTCACTTATTTGTAGAATTCTTGTTGATGTTGTGGAACTCCATGATGAAATAAAACACTCAATGAAAATGTCAATTTTCACTATTTTCAAAATAGTGGAATTGACGATATCATTGAGAGTTTAAAATCAAATGTCATAAAGATAAAGATACAAAAACACATGTGTTTTTGACAACTTATAGAATACATACATACTCAAAGAACATAGAAAATCATTCAGGAAAAAGAAACACCCATCCTAACGGTCAAAAATGCTTCTCCATTCAGAAGAACAGTTCTGAACCAGGCAGCCAGTGTCTCACTTTAGTTTTGAACGAAGTTAGTGTTTAGGATTCTTTTATATTACTTGATTCTGTTGTCAATATTTATCATTACGAAAGTCTTCGGATCAAATTAGAATTCGAATATAATTTGCTCTTATTTCATGTACTGAAAGTGCATGAAGTTCAATTACGCTTCATGAGAATCATGAAGAATTCATGGGTAAGAATCTATGTATTTTCATCATTTTTTTAGTTTGCATAACACGACACTCTTTAAGGATGAGACAACAATAGTGTCCTCTAGAGGCGATGGTGCAGGTTGTCAACCTTGAAGACGCGAGCGCTCATGCTCCATTTTAAATCGGCGTCAGCGTCGGTGCGTAGATTTGGTTGCTGTGGCGGCCGACAGACAGCGCTGCAGTCGCGGTGGTGGTCGCCGGCGGCAGCGACACGGCATCAGCGTCACTCTCGGGTCGATATTGCGCGGGCCATGATCTGCGTACTGCGCTGAGCTGCTGCCGCTACAACGCTGCCGGTCGCGTTGAGTAGGGTCAGGTGATCTGATAAGCCAGACAGGCACTCAGCTGGACCCACCGGTCACTGATAATAATTCTTCTCTTCTCTTCTCTTCTCTCGGCGCCGGTGAAGTCTATCTGGAACTATCACAGAGCACCTCGGTTCAGTGCGTGATATTGTGTGTATTTTGTGTGTCCTAGTGTGGTATTGACCTGTGTCTGAGTTGAGAGGAAAGTAATTGAATAGAAAAAAAAACGGTATTGACTGGACCAATATTGGCATCTCCGACAATGTGTGTTTCAAACCATCTCCAGCATTGACAATATCGGATCTCCGTTGCTTTCAAATTCATCGAATCGTGTTTGATTTTGATCATTCATCTTAAAGTGAAATTTAATTAAATAATTTATCTTGTCATCTATTATAATTGAGATTGACGGGGAAGGATTACTCTGACTTCTCATAGTGTTCGCCCTAATCGACGAAGTCAGGAATTGGTTGAAAAACATATTGTGGAGCAATCGCTAAATTATCGAATAATATAAATTTGTAACCTTTGAAGGTTTTGTGTTCTCAAGTACCTTAATAGCTGTCGCTAAATATATTTATATGATGACTCATACGTGTGTATCAATTTTCAGTGGTTAGTATTCTCACAGTGAGAATTCTATCTATTTCACCGCCTTTTTGTGCCGTATTAGAATAACGTAAAGTAGTTTATTGATATTGTGTTGATTGTAAACAAACATTCAAGCAAACGTTGTTGATCTTGCAGGCATGTATTGATCAACTCTGAAGTGCAGTGACAATAATTTTCGGTGTGAAATTGACTGATCACTATAACTGCAGGATGGTGGTGGCATGCTATGTGGTAGCCGGTGTTCTCGCCGTTCTAGTAGCTCTCTATTGGATTTTGGAAGTGCACTACTTCCTCAGGATGGCTCTCAGCGTTTTTCTGGCGAGATTCATTAAGAAGAGAGTTCACATCTTGGACACTACCGAAGTGAGAGGTGAGTCAGCCGCTCCTCCATATCTCTTTTTTTTATCGTATGGCTTTTCATCGGTGGGGAGACCCTAAGGTTACGGGTAGGACAAACTTTGTAAATAATTTGATTCGAATCCTCTAAATGATTCATGGTTATGCTAATAAAATGGTGTTGGTAACCTATAATGTTTTTAAAATCCATCTGATTTGCAACAATGAAAGGGTATCATCCGTTGAATAATAATAATTGATGAGTATATCATTCAATTGAAATTCCTGTTATTAAATTGTGTGATTCGCCATAATTAATTATTGAATCGAGGTTATTCAAACAAATTCACAAATTATAATCCACAAAAAATAATTGATATTCTTGACCATCAAGTAAATTTTTCCAAGACATGCATTCTTCAAGACAAGATTTCCACATGAAATTTGCTGTTAAGAAAAACGAAGCTTTATCTAGAAGCTGTTCTATGAAATTTATAGGCTAACAACTTCTTGAATAATATGTTCTCCACAGGGAAAGTCATACATTCTGAATTCACTGAATATGATATTAGTATTAAAAATGGAATGATATTATTTTTAAAAGCAATAAATGTAGGATGATTTCTGATTTGCATTTGAGGAACAATGACATGAAAAAGTGAATCACATGCCGTTGAATGAAGAATGATCGATGAGTCATATCATTCAATATGAAATTTCGGTGTAAGTGAGCTCACTCGTATATTCGGCACAATATTTTATTATTATTATTGAATCCAATTTATTCTGAGATTTTTAATTCATATGAATTTTTTCATTGAACTATCATTTTCTATACTATGACATTCCATGGTTCAATTTTAGGCCTCTGGTCAACGAAAATCAAATAATCAGAACCTCCATTTTTGTTTGACTGTCAAATCCTAACAAATTTACGAACTGGGTAATCACCACTTACTCTAGTATTATCTCATCATCTCATGGCAAAAATAATCACGAGTCCCGCGAAAAATTAAAAAAATATTTTAAACGCCTGTTATGTAGGCTACTATAAATACTACCGGTATAGACTCAACTCATCAAGAGAAGTCTGAAAACGGTACTTGACTCATACAGGATGTGTATTGTTTGCTTTATTTCTTTATTGATAGTAATCTGTATTGCTTATTCATTCCACATTAGCATATCTTTCATTCATATTATCAAACTCTAATCGTCATGAAAATTTGTATTGCATTAAACAGGAAAATAAATATTCATGATTATTGATTCTTTTCCTGTTCAGTCAATGATATATTTCCAGAACACGAACTACCAAATATTTATTTAGTTAGCAGTACATTTTCATTCCCAAATGGCTCGTCACACAATATTATTCACGTTACTTTACAAATAATATTTTTCCTGCTATGGTGTTGCAACTTTAGGATATTGTGAATAATGCATTTCCTTTGAATGGCTTCAATTCGAATGAGTAATATAGACTCAAGTTAACTGATGAAACATTCAATTCTTGTTTTAATAATTCTTGTTCCGATTTATCGAATACTTTTCATAAGAATTCATAGTTTGCGTTGAGTGACTGGCTAGGGTCTTTGCTCCCGTGCTCCCACGAAATCTAATCTAGCAACTTGATCTCCAAGAAGGATACTAAGCCCGCAAGCAGGAAAAGGACTTGATTTTCCTCGTGTAAATAAGACTCTGGCAACAGATAGGGGGTGGTAGGATCGCTCTCTCTCCCCAAATTCAATCTTCTACTGCATTAAGATCCATTGAAAAATTGTTGCAATACGGTACCTATCTTCATGTCAAAAGTTGAGCTTTTATCCCATGAAATTTACTAGGCCTGTTCAAATTTTAAGATGCCGACTCGCATTCTGGTAAATTTTATCTCAATTAACACTCATCATGATTAAAAATTTAGATCTGATGATGTTATGTTACTCACTTTCAATATTCCAATTTGAAAAAGAGTTTCGATTTGTTTGGAAACATCATAGAAAACTTCTAAAGAGCAAGTTCTTAAAGTCTAGGTTCCCAGTCAAGTTAATAATCTTAGAACGTTTTACGTCAAATGAATATATTGTAATCAATGTTGTTTTCCATGACGTAATACTTGTAGAAAATTCAGAAGTAACGACTTGTATTTCACTGTATACAGTGAAATGCAAATCGTTACTTTAACTGAAGAATATATTGTATTTGACATAAATATGAATACGGATTATCCCCGTGATGATTTTTAATTTTAGAATCGAATTCAAGGTTGGCATCATAAATACGATTCTTTGTATCTTTGATTATTTGAAGTTTCCTGTCCTCATCGAAAGGATGTTGACTCATCGCATTGTTATCAAATACAGTACATCAGAGTAGGTCTGTTAATTTTTCTAATACTACAAGTATATCCTAACCATTAACCAAAGAAAACATACTGGTATTGTATACAGTATGGAGAGGAATACCAACTATATTTTTGTCGGATTCCATTATAAACGAGCAAATTAATAAGTTATTTTCTGGTTTATGAAAACTTTGATGAGCTATCACAGCCATTGCTTCATTTCTCTCTCGTATCAAACCATTAAACACGTGAAAGTCTTAGAATTATGTGGAAATTATTAGCAAGAAAAATCAACATAATTGTCAGCAGTATGTAATCAACATAGTTAGTTTTCTTCAAAGTGAATAATTACAATCTCAATAAATGATTGATGAATGATCTACTAGAACTCTAGTAGAAATTGATTGTAGTTTTCCTCTTTTATGAATAGTGTATCTACAGTATAATATAATAATATTCGAATAGTATCAATAATGGCTAACGGACTGTGAATATTCTAATCGAACTTGATAGGCCGATGTGGGTAGGCTAGATGGATGGCTAGATCAGTGGTTGCGTGATGACGTAGAGCGTAGAGCACAGCTACTCAGCCAATAGAAACAGTCATTCAGATTGGCCAATCAGGTGCTCCCATCCAGTGAGCCAATCAGGTGCTCCCATCCAGTGAGCCAATCAGGTGCTCCCATCCAGTGAGCCAATACTGTCTTCCCGTGTAGAGTGTATCTACTGAAATACAGTCCAGGCAATCAAGCTGATTGATAATTATTATAATGGCGATATCGTGAATACTGAAAGTAGAGAGCATCATTTACTTTTTGTGTAGATCCATTCTCTAGCAAAAATATAGGTTATAGTAGGCTAGATCTATTTTCTCAATAGAAAGCTGTATGTAAACCACTATACTACAGCACTGATGTTTTCTTCTTTAATCCTCCCCTAGCTAGTAGTTCCCCTTTAGGTTAGGCGTACACCGGTTAGTCAAGACAAGACGAGATTAGTCAAGTTTAGTCACAATAATTCACATTTTTGCTTATGAAGCAGTACACACCGATGCAATGACCACAGATAAGGTATTATACCTTATCTGTGCAATGACTAATCGGTGTGTGTTGCTTTATAGGCAACTATGTGAAGTACTGTGACTAAACGTGACTAATCTCGTCTTGTCTTGTCTTGATTAATTGGTGTACGCCTAACCTCAGAGATTCACTTCTTGGTTCTTACCAAGTGTCTAAAAGGAGATTATAACCTTTTTTTAAATATCAACTGCAAAAATAGAAAATATAAGTTTTTAGGCCCAAGGAATTGAAAAGCTAAGTGTAGTTGAACTGCTCTCCGCGAGGTTGCAACACTAGCGTCAAAGCTATTTCAAGGAACTTGAGCTGTTTTTATTAAATAAAAACAAAAAACATAGCCAAGAATTCATTTCTATGGTATACTTTTCACTTATCGGATAGGCTTCGCTTGTAAACGTCATCAGTTGTCATAAATTTTCACTAATTTTTAGTGTATTATTTTGCTTATTAGGAAAAATATAGCTTTGATTTTTTCTGACGCAAGTCAAATAGTTTTTCACATCCACAAACACCCATTATTTCTCATAGGAAGAACGCATCTTACCTTGCTTTCAAACAGATGAGGAAATCGAATGAGGAATTAGATTATTATTCAATTTTTCATCGAATTACGTTGTAATTTTAATGGTTACCGTACGATGGTAAATGCTGGAAGAAGGAAATTCAGTCAAGTATTAGCTTCAGATGATTGTATCCAAAGCTGAATGACTAAAGTAACAATGTGAGACAAAATCAAAACAAATTATACTTGATGAGGAAGTTTTTCTCACACCAATCTGTGCAATAACCCATTATCCAATTTTAACCTGATTGTATCGATCCAACCATTTGAAAATTTCATCATTTTCTGAGATCCGGAATGAGATTACTTGAACTTTGTTCAATTTCCAACTTCAAATTCATGCTCCATCATATGAAAACCTATAGAAAGTTAATTAATTTATTAATATTTTCTTTAAGTGAATTTTCATATTTCTACTTCGCCATTATTTCATTTGCTGCTGTGCATACGTTGGATAATTTCCGAATCCTGATATTGTCTGTAGATATCATTGATAGTTTCTTGCCTAATGATTCACCTCATCAAATTCCAAACGGACTCCCATCAGGTAGCAAATGTTAAGATTGGATTTTCAAGATGGATTCACCTAAAAAAAAGTATAACAAATGGAAATTTCGATGTAAGAAAACTTCGAACAGGACATTTCATGTAAAACTCCTAATCATTCTTATCTTGATATTCAATCTGGAAAAGAACCGCATTTGGTAATCTAGTTGATTTTCCAAATCAACTCCTAGTTACTGTCGTAAAAATGTTTATGATTCATAGGTATGACATCACGCTACACTTTTTCAATTTAATTAGTCAACGTTTCAACAGTTTTAACAATCACCGTTTCATCCGTTATATTATCATAAATGCTATTACTAACTCACCGCGGGCAATGGATTTGTTTTTGAATATTACTAATGATTCACTTGGGGAAAATTGACATTCTTTCGTGAATACTACGATGCATTCAAAATCAGTGCTGTGAGTAACTCAGTGGAACATTTTTTGTCATCATTGTACTTACTACAGGATGTCAGGATGTTACTGTATTACAGTACATCTGACATTTACTTACTTACGTATGACTGTACTTACTTATTAGGTAGTTATCACAGATCACAGTAATTATTACAGGATAAATCTGAAGTAATTAATATTTTTAGAGATAACAGGCAGATCTGAGATTTGTTATAGTTTTGAATTTCCCAATTAGCCATCTTTTTGCTTCCTTTAAATCAACGTTCCATCCCAAAATGTGTTTGAAGAATTAAGCTGAGCCCTCTTTAAATTTGGAGCATAAGCCATAAATCGTTGCATTACTACAGAATCGATTCTGGTTCCAGAATTAGCATTCCCTTTATCATACATTTTTTCCAACAGCAGAATGACAGGATGAAGATATAATTCTTTTCTCTGTAATAAATTCAATTCGATTAAACCATTCAATGAAATAGTCGTGATCTTAAACGTATCAATTTATTGACTGCGTGACGTCACAATTAGCAATCACTACTGAATTTGTTTCCGTCTCAAGTCTGCTTCAACTTTGGCGAATATTTTACTTTCAGTAATGTTATGCCGACCGTGCTAACTTCGGAATGCCATATCTTATTTGGATGTTCGTAAATTCTTGCCATCATTGGCTTTGTTAGTCAAGTAGCCAGACTGGTTTTATACAGATATTTAACTAGTATATATACTTAACAAGTCCGAGCTTCAATACTTAGAGACCATCCAAAACCACATTCGATTCGGTGTCTTGTTTACATTTTTACTCGCCATACATCACTGTGATTTATTGTCGAATAGTCTTCCTCATTTTTTAATCTCGACACTTGCTCCAGTCCATTGTCATAAGAAAAGAGGCACATAAAAAATTTGAGTAACGCCTTTTTGTAACTTGAGTAGGAAAGATAAGAAGCGACTGTTGATTATAAATTGATACGTGATACCAATTTATAATCTTGCCAATTCGGGATTGCTATCACACCTCTTCAGCTAAGATTGAGATGCTTGAGACATGCAGTTGATTGAAACGTTCAAAAGTTATTTGAAGTCAAAACCTATTAGCTCTCTAGAAAAAAGAACATTTGTTACATTTGCTTTTGGTCATCGGCAATAATATGTTTTCAAAGGTTGTATATATTGGTTGAATAAGGGGTGTATAGGCAAAGGCAGAGATTCGTTGAATGTTAAATTACAAGAGCTAAGAGTGAAATAAAAAAAAATGAAATTATGAGATGCTTGAGACTTGTAGTTGATTGAAACATTAAAAAGTTATTTGAAATCAAAACCTATTAGCTCTCTACAAAAAATAAACAAAAAACATTCGTTCCATTTGCTTTTAGTCATGAGCAATAATAAGTTTTCAAAGGTTGTATATTATATTGGTTGAATAAGGGTTGTATAGGCAAAGGCAGAGATTCGTTGAATGTTAAATTACAAGAGATAAGAGTGAAATAAAAAAAATGAAAGTATATCAATTTGGTGTATATTATTGTGATTATTTTTAGAGAGTATACCTGGAAATTGATATTGGAAATATAAAGGCTACCTGGAAATTGAGATATAGGCCTACCTGTACATTTTGATAGATTACATCTTAATCCACGAACTTCAGATTGAATGAGAAGTTCTCAGAGTATTTATTACAAGTTCTGTACTCCGCTTAAAGTAAGGTTAAGATGATTTATTATAAAATAAATCATCTTCATGCGTTGGCAAAAATTTAAGTCTAGAGTGGATTAGAATGCTTTTAGTTGAACCACCAAATTCATTCGTGTTTCAAAAATTAGTAAAAGTCTTATAGTTGTATTAAAAATAAAAATCTTGAATATTATGTTACCTGCAATAATTCGGTTAGGCCAACTACTGCAGTTCAACAAGTCTATAGAGTACAGTCTACAGTAGGCTATAGATCTACCGGATCTCCTCTACAGCAGGAACAATGCATTATTCTCTGTGTCACTTGTCTAAAAAATGGAACACGCTCTAACAAAACAATTATTGATATTTACCAGCGAGAAACGGATCTTTACAATAAAATAGTTGTTCAATGTTGATGAAATAGGCTTCAATTGGTTGTTGAAGGCCGGTCGGTTCTTGTTCAATTCCATTCATGCAGCTATTGATGTCAATAGTGTCCAGTGTTCGGATTTTTCTCACTTGTTTGGCTCTTTAGTTGAACTTTTTATCAAATTGTTCAATTCCAATCATATAAGATATCACTTGATGCCAATTTTGTATCAATTATAATACCTTTCAATATTTAATAAATTTTGGAAACTAATTCCAAAATATCTTTGTTCTAATAAGTTAGTTGTAAGTTATTTCCAAACAAGTTAGTAAGTCAATAGGACTGTAAGCCCAGTGACTGAAATGTGTTTGTGACTAATATAGTAATATAAATATGCTTTTGAATTAGAATT
This sequence comes from Laodelphax striatellus, assembly GCA_017141395.1. Classification (NCBI taxonomy): domain Eukaryota; kingdom Metazoa; phylum Arthropoda; class Insecta; order Hemiptera; family Delphacidae; genus Laodelphax; species Laodelphax striatellus. The sequence goes on from CM029531.1 coordinate 50,033,335, forward strand.
TTACTAAAAATTGTACGATTTTTGTCCAGTTAGAAAACTATTGTGAAAACATTCAGTGAAGGGGATGTTAAAAGTTACTCTGTTGAAATTCTTGACATTTGACATAATTACGGTTTATTAATTTATTGATAGAAAATAAATTAGTAAGGTTGTTCCATTGTTGTGCGCAGAAAAGATTTTCAATAGAAGTGATTCCTTTGATGTTTTCTAGAACATTGCTTGGAAGCTTCAATTTAATATTGAGGCTACTATTCAATTTCAAATTGCTATTCCCATTTCAAATTGAAAATGTGATCTTTGATCGACCAAATTAGTTGAGAGTTGAGCTAAAGACATCATTTATGATGATACTGCATAAAATGTAGGCAAAAACGTACCTCACAAGTGTAGAGGAAGTAGGTCATAAAGCAGTCAATACCATTGGAAAACGCAATGCAATTATCAAATATTTGAACATTAACCGACTATTACTTCTAAAAATAATTTGATCACTTTTCCTCTTGAAATCTATTTTTAAATTTCACAGGTTTTGGTCCTTATTTCAAGGAAACCGGTTTCAGCGTGTTAGTATTATTGAGACATAGTTTTCCGTATCACTCCATCGTTGAATGGTCGTGATCTTGAAAATGCTTGTAAGGTTAATACCACTATATTACTTAATTTTGTATCGGTCTTGAGCTAATCAAAACATAATATTATCATTTTCCTCAAGGCTGAAACACAGCAAAAATGTGGCATTACTGTCATCTAAATTTCAAGACTACCATTCTTCCAAATTTGATAAGAGAAAATATAACTGAAATCTCATGTTACTGTATATCGCAACATCAAGGAATCGTTAAATCCTATCAGTAAATTCTTTAGTTTATTATTAAAGCAAAATGGATAAAAAACTGTATGGTAGAAAGACTTCCACAAGTGTCAATTTATTTCAAATTTCACCCTATCATTTAGAAAATGCAAACATGGAAATCCCCTTCCGATTTATACAGATGTTTTTGTTTAAGATAGGATTTATAGGATAAACCAATCTAGGTAAATTAAAAGGCTAACGGGGAAATATTCAAGTAGAGTGTAATGAGACTTCAAACAGTAAATTGAATTAATTGAATTATTCCTCACAGTGGTGAGGAGAATCGTACTTCTCCCAGAATTTTTTTCACTGCAATAGATAACACTGATTTTCTAATACCATACACATACAGTATACAGAACAATAACACTGATTCTATAACACTATATGATTCTATACATTACATCTCGTATAGAACTACAAAATAACACTATAACAAACAAAGAATTTTCACTGTGCAAATGCACTAGTGAAAAATATACTTTAGGAACAAATGATGTATGCCTAATATAATTGTTTATTGTTATAGAATTTTATATTTTCAACTAAGTTATTAACCTCATCATTTATAATGCTTTATAAATGACGCTAAAAATTATTTATAAAGACGCTAGGCCTAATATAATTGTTTATTGTTACAGAATTTTATATTTTCAACCAAGTCGAAACGTTTGGGGTTGAATCGATATACGTACAGCATTAACCTCATCATTTGTAATGCTTTTCACAACACTATTTGCCTATACTGCGTGCTTGTGTAGACTACTTTAAATACATGCTATGTGTTGCATGCCGGCCTGGTAGCGTGTCTAAAATGTTTGTTTAATTGTGTTGGGTTCCTTCAAAACGTTTGTTTCATATGAACTTGTACTTTAACGTTACTTTCTACAGCATTTACATTACGGAACTTTATAAATATCCTCTTGTGTGAGTGAAGGGCCAAACTGATGCTAATTTGTAGTCAAACTAAAAAATTGAACCAGCAACGTTTTGGTGGATTTTATCTTTTTAATTTTGTGTTCAATTTCTTCTAGAAACAGAAGTAATAAAGGTTTTAGTTTGTACGGTATAGAGCATTAGTATTCCAACATAGCCGTCTATCTCTATATTGTAAAGGGATATTTTGAGATCATCCTTACTTATTTATATGTCCATTATAGCCTGATGATTTTTTCTGAATAGCCTATTTTAATCGAAATTTAAAATCTTCACTCCATTCTCATATCATGAATGAATATAAAGGCTAAAACGCTAACCCATGAGAATAATATTGTATTCTTCTTTTCGATCACTTGTGTATCTATACATTCTATAGGATCTAGTTCCGAGACAACAGGTTCTATCTGGATTATTCAATCTGCTTTTTGTAAGCTACAGACTTCCACTCTCTACTATACAATCTTTCAAACAACATGATCTGAATGTTGGGAATGATAGATAATTGGTATGAAGAATACTATGTATATAAATAGGTATTGTAAATAGATGAATCAGAAGCCAGACTATATATAATGTGAATAACGCTTCTCTCAATAATATTACCTTCAAAACTCGTGATTGCTTCTATGAATAAGCACCCTTGTAATACAAATTCAATTTACTTCTTTATCCACACATATTTGCTGCAGGTCTACGGGTATAACTTTTTTAAAGTTAATGGAGGAGTCAGACAACGACATAAATTCAAGTTAATGGAGAAATCAGAAGGCGGTGACTCGTTATTCTGATTTACTCGTATAGTAGCTATTTACTCGTAAAATATTCTTCCTCTTGGTGGATACATTAGCTGTTTGACCTCGAATCAGGATTAAATTTGTAATGAACCAGAACTCAGAGCCAATGTTTGTGAAATGAATGAGCTTCTTACTGTTTAGGCCTACACTGTTTTTGAAATGATTTTGTTCATGTTTCCGTAAACTAAATCGATAAATTCAAACTTGGATATAGTACAGTATCAGCAATTAACGATAATCTAAATGGTGGGGATGCAATAACTATCAAGGTATCGTAAAAGTAATATGAAGTATCTATCGTAGAGTTGTAGAACATTTCAATCCAGTTCAAATGTATTTTGCACATGTAAAGTTCACAACCATGACATAGTTGGAACATAGAACGATTGCAATGTTTCAGTATAAACATTATCATCAAATTACGAGGAAGTAGGAAACAACCTTTTATATTCACAATATTAAATAATATGATTGACCTAACCCACGTTCAAAGCTTAAGAGATAGGTACTACCTGAATTGAGTTTTTTGTATGGAGAGGTACGTAAAACCGCTCGCTTTTCAACGCTTTGAAACGCTGTAATGGATTCAATACAGTGATTTATTTCGGGAAGCATAAGCTGATATTTGATAATACTTGTGTTCAGAATTAGAAAAAGCATATAATATCAGAAGCTCTATCATAGGAATAATGCAATGCATAGAACTCTGTTGAGAGATCTATTTCTCCACAAGCATTGTGTCTTCGAGGTTGATTGGCACTCACGCACTCAGACGGAAACGAACTTTTTGGGGGCGTATAGGAACCCTTTCGAATTGAACTATATTGCAATTACTGTCGCATTGTGTAATATGATACCGATCACAGTAAGCACTGATAATAAAATCCAGAATATAATTGTAAAGTTACTAAATATTACCACAGAGAACAGATTAGAATCTAGAGAGTATCGCTTCTCTATGGAATTACTAAATGTCTTTCACATTTCATACCAAAATTTTATAGACAAGGGTCTGAGATCTGGTTTTTGAGATAAATAGACTGATGTAAGCATCAAATGAAAACCATACGAATGAATGAAGGAAGCATCATTATTATTTGATTCATTAGGCGACATTTTACACTATAATATATTCAAGTAAACCGCGCGCAAGCTACTCACTACTCAGTACATGGCACTAAAAAAAGGTTACGGTACGGTTCTGAGACAAAAAAACATTACTGCCGGAGAGAGCATTGAATGCAATAATAATACTGAATTATTATTTATTCCATAATTATTTATCTGTTAGGGACCTACAGGTAACCTGTTAGGTTACCCTCTTTGCATAGCCTACACATAATCATAGCATGAAAAGTGGCATTATAGTGTTTCTACAGTATACATAGTGTTTCTACCTTGAATGGCATAAAGTCAATAAAAGTCGCAGCAATTTTGGTTCAATTGACCTGCAAATATTGAACATTAAAAACCTAAACTCAAAATCGAATACAATATTCAGAATAATCATACTTTATTGTCAGTTCGTCATTTTATGCTCTATTCATTCATTGAATGGTGTAAATTCTTATTGTTAGATACAGTACTTCCACATTATTAAGACGACTTGAGGAATGAATTATTTGTTGGAAGAGGGGTGGTGCTCGTGGTAGGGGGGCTTTGATTTAGAATGTGCACTGCTGCATTGCGTCAAATAACTTTTTGTCATTCAACTCTCCAAGTGAGAAACAGAGTCGTCAACTAAAATAATGCACTAGCCTTCTGTAACAATATTATTATTTGTTCTCAGAGAAAACTGAACCATTTTCTTGAAAGAAATTGAAAGTAGTTATTGATGAAATGAATTTTTCAACAATATTACATCAGCTATACCGTAGCTTAATGTGTAGAATCCTGGAGTAACAATACATATACATAATACATAATAAAACATATTTGTTTTCGGTCAAACACTGAACGATTTTGAAGGAAAAAGTTGAAATTTGGAGTGTAATCTGAATAAATTATCGAATCTCTACAAAGTTTGCATTCTAGCACAGGAAAGGAGGGAATTATCTCTGATTTAACACTGAATTATCTTTGATTCTACTGAAATCCCCATGTTGAAACCATACAGTAGGCCTATTTGAAATCTTTGTTATTCGATAAACTAGTAGTAACGAATGTGCTCAATTATTAATTAGAAAGGGTTAAACCGAGAAATATGATTCATGGGACTTTTTATGCATGCAACTATGATTTATATAATGTTAGCTATAATTGCGTACTTCCGATTTCTCCAGGTCTTCAGTATGGTAAGGTATCCAGTTGAAAAAACTGTATAGCAGGATTATTTTAAATTGTCAGAAAACAGCTGATTGATGTACGCTTGTTTACTGACGTTAAATCAGCTGTTTTCTGACAAGTTAAAATAATCCTGCTATAGGTGTTAGGAGAAAATGAGCCTTGGCAAATAACTGATTGTAATCGACCTTGATACGGTCTAGGTTATTCATGTACTTGATAAACATTTCTCATGCTTTTTGCGTCAAGTTTTCTTTCGGCTTGTAAGTTGTCTAACAATGGGGAGGCCTTCTGGTCTCATCGACAGCTGCTTCATCTATTGAAAATTGAAGAGGAAATCGAGAAAAAAGAGAGTAAATTTCCCAACACTCACACAAACAGCGACTTTTCTTCAATCGTTCAAACAATTTAACATTTTATCATAATTTTTCAATTTAATAACAACTTGTTGACGCTATAACTTAATCAACTTTCTTTGGACAATAATGGTGACAATTATATGAGTTTGGAAATAGGGTTGCAACAATCTCTTTTTTGTAAAAAACTTTATATATCATTCACTTCACGCGCTTGAATCCATACTGTATTATTATTAGCCTACTCTTGTATGCCTTGACAAAAAATTCTCTAGGAGTTTTGAAATCAAATATTTCATGAATGGATTTAAATATTTCAATTTATTTATTTCCACACATACTTTATTATGTACTATTATACACTATTATACTTAGTGGCGAAGCGTGGTATACTTATTTGGTTATCTATAGAAAATATACCCGGCGATGACCAAATAAGTATACACGCTTCGCCACGGATTATACTCTATAAGGCTAGGCGTACACTGGTTAGTCAAGACAAGACGAGATTAGTTACGTTTAGTCACAATACTTCACATAGATGCTTATGAAGCAACACACACCGATTAGTCATAGCATCGGTGTGTGCTGCTTCATAAGCAACTGTGCGAATTTCTGTGACTAAATGTGTCTAATCTCGTCTTGTCTTGTCTTGACTAACCGGTGTACGTCTAGCCTAATAGTCTAACAGCTTAAAACTGTTTTTTTACTTACCTCTGCCACCTGTTCGGTGTTTCTTTTAGTATATTTATTAATCTCGTTCTCGATTAGTGTCTAATAATGTCTCTTTCAGAGAGATACATGAATACTCACGTGTTGTATGCACTGGTATAGTATACATAACGTGATTATACTCAAGCATAGTATATTATACTCACGTATACCAGTAATGAGAAGGTCAAGTCTAGTGTTTGGCTGGCTATATGTCAAATTATTCGACTGAGTCAAGGGTCTGTCAAGAGGAAATGATTTTCTGATTAGCATCATCACTATATTGCCAATGAGGATAACATTTATGATATTTTGTTCTTTTATGCTGTTCCATCACTTCCGTGGTATTTGAAACAAAAGGCATTATTCTTTCAACTTTATTCATGACAGTCTTTTCCGTCGTTGATCGAAAATTTAGTTGGCACCGAGTTGATGGTAAACAATTGTTTATTCGTGATTTGTTGTACGTTTGAACGATTCCTCTGAAACAGCAAGGGCAGGGAACTCTGCCAATGAAAAGCCTCAATGTATACGATGAGAAGTAGTGTGATTGTATCCTCGTGCCTATTATTCGAATTCACAACAGAAACGTGAGTCTACACAATCATGCGTACCAGGATATTCGAGGAAAACTGAATTATTCAAAGACTTGTTGATTTGTATTCGAAATTCGAACTTGGTCAGCTTAACATGAAATAGGTATGGTACGTACAATGCTCAACAGGAACAAGTACAAAGAATTAGAGAAAATTAAATGCACTTATACTATGTTGATGGGGAAGATTTTGATATTCGAGAAATATAATAATAGATTATTGAAATATCTTGTTGAAATAAGAGTTGAAGGGAATATTTTCATTTGAGAGGATAGAAAGATCTCTTAAGAAATCAGCTCAGAACTCGATTATTGTTTTGTATCTTTGCTAAAATTTACATTAACCTCCCCAAACTCAGCCATGTAGGCTATCCAGACTAAAAAGACACCGTAGCATCGACAAACGTTTGTGTCGACAGGTTAGTAGGTTAGCAGTATAGAGAGCCCTTAGTACTTAGTTTCGTGGCTAACGTTTGTCAAAGCTACGGCGGCCATTCGTTTTAGTCTAGGACTTGGCTAAATCCCAAGCTCATGAACCGGCCCTTAGTTTTCTTCTTGAGTGCATATTGATTTGTCAAAAACTGTTCATGTCTATTATTACATATTAATTTTTGTGATTGATTTCTCAGACGAATTGGGGTAGATTAATAATCTGAACTACTCGAGCTGTATTATTGACACTGATGTGCTAGCAATATTGATCTACATAATAAGTTTATAGCATGAAAAAGCCTACTCACGAGCTTATAAGCTTTCATGGTAACCGATATGCAATCTCTTTTTTGAAAAGGTAAGCTCCGTTATGTAGTATTGAAGAGTGCAGGCGGCTAAATATAGCGAGAGGGTGTGAGCGAGATATAAGGGTAGTTTCATAACCAGTAAATGATGTAACTGGCTAAAAGCTGACAAATTTATTTCAATGAATCTACAGGCCTTGAAGGAAGCCTTTGCTTACTCATAGCTTAGGCCTGAACGAAGAGAACAGATAAGGCTTCACAGAAATCATGTCGTAATACATTTCTAATTCTTAATTATCAACATAAATTACAAAATTAGATGATCTTCTGATGTAACTGAATAATTAATGATTCACCTTTAATTCCATTCACCCCTCAACTTTTAGTTGGACTGCAGAATAAAAATCCCAATAAAGGTTCGGGAAAGATTTCTCGATAAAACAAAGACCTATCCAGGATGAATGAAGTTATTTGATTCGGAAAGGTCCTTGGATTTGCACGATAATAAGAAATTCTTTTCGCTATAAATATTTATTGAGAACCCTGCTTTGGATCGGAGAGTATCGTGACTTGGCTTCATGACGGATATTCACATCGCGTGAAATCTTATTTAGAGGCGTTTTTATTTAGGATAGGGCTGCTTGATTTTTGTATAATCGGGAAAGCACATGCAGCAAATCCATTCTAGTGATTTTATACTCGAGAATACGGAATGTTTTTGCCTCATTTTTGTTGGACAGTGATCGGTTTTAGAACGGAACATTACACTTTCAAGTTGTGGAAAATATTTATAGTAGAAGACAATTTTATTATTCATTACTCTTACCCTATTAGCTTGTAGTTCGTACTATGTTTCAAAGTCCCATACTTCTTTAGTCTTCGATTGGGTGTTTCTTAAAATTGCAAAGTATTCTATTGTTCTCTTGTGTTTTGGACAATCTATTGTTCTAGGATTGTTTAATATCATAGAGAAGCGATACTCTCTAGTAATCTGTTCTCTGTGTTAATATCCTCTCGAGCTCTTACTCTGAAATTATTATTAATCAAATTGATGCTTTCGATTAATTTTCCAATTTTGTAAAAATAATAGTTTTTAGCTGTGTTGAATAAGTAAAAGTATAGATACGGTATGATGAAAATTGAGTAAGTACTGTAACAAGTTTCAATATTACGCGATTTCCTGAACGATTTGATAAGATTTTTCTGCCGATTATTATTTTTTATGCAAATAGTTTATCACCAAAACAGAAAAAAATCCATCCCATGTTTTTCACTTTACAATCTTCTAATTGAAAAAAATAACGTTTTAAAATCAGTGGACCGGGTAATTGAGAATTGAATAACGTGGTATCACCTTGAAATAGTCCTGTTACACGGCAATATTGTCTTTCATTGACCAGAATACAGAATTGAAAATATTATCTCTACCAATCGGGATTGCAAAATCACAACTGTCATTAAATTTATTGTTAACTCAACAACTGTGCTACTAAATATTGCTAACTGGTGACTATCTCGAATTTAATACCGTACCATTTTCAATGTGCTAGTTCTTTTTAAACTCTCTTGTCCTCCTTAAAAGCTTTAAAATAGATTGGAAATCAGCAGTAGACAAATATAAATTAACGACAGTACGGTAGCCTATCAACGCTTTGATTTCGCAACAAAATCGCTATACCCTTCACTATATCAGTATTATTCTACTGATATTTCATTATTATATTATTGAATAATTGGTCCTAATAGAAGAGGGGAATAATAAGCATACTACAGGGTATGAATTTTTCATCAGATTATTTTTAAAAATCGATCAATTCATGGATTCTTTGGTCATCACTAATAGGTATGAATGTAAAGTTAACAAATAAAAGTTCTTGAATTCAATTTAAAGAAAATGTTAGATGGGCTAAATAAGTAGTGGATTCTAACAAATTGACAGTTGTTGTAATCTTATTCAGAAATCTTTGATAGTAGAGCATGAGTATTCTTCATAGTTTTTACTGATTATGACGACAGTGGCACAATATTCAATCAAATTAATCAACTCTCTCTCTTTCTCTTTCTCAAAACCGTGTGAATTCTCTCTTTAGTCTTTAGTCTTCAATAGCCTACAATATTCACAAGTAATAGAGTCATATCTCCATATCAATCAATTCAATCTTATTAATAGGTTTAACATTAAAATGTTAATGAGATAAATAATATTGGAAACAATTTTCAATCTTATTAATAGGTTTTTCAATAGAATATTAATGAGATAAATAATATTATTGTTGACTGAAACAGTATTATTCTTTAGCATTACAGTACTCTTCTGCTCTAATAGTAGTGTCCTTTCTCGAATTTCACTCGTAAATCCACCATTTTCTATAACGTTGTAACCGCCATTTCATGAAATACAGTATCCGCCATTCCGTGTATTTAACTAAGAATTTCAGCCAATCAGGATGAGCAACGATTCAGACCAATCAGAGAAGAGCATGTTAACTTCTTCTAACCACTGCCTGAATTTGCTGTTTCTATTATGTAAAACTTGGAAATACAATATTTTATTTTTTTCCAATTTAAAATACTAAGCTGTTGTATCTTAATTGAACGGCTTATTAGAATTATTATCATTTGAGAATATATTTCAGAATTCTCAACATTGATATTAGTATTACTGCATTGATTAATCCTTGAAGAATCTTGAATCAGACTGATGAACATAAACTTTACTGTAGTCTGACAGCTAGTCCTGACACAAGCCAGATGCATCTCTTCTCTAAACATCGTACAGCGATTCTCTTTGAAGAACGTTCTCATTTTTTATAGCTGAGCATTTGGAATAAGAAATTCATAAAACTCAAAGATCACTCCTGATGAAGACAATAGAACGTGAAAAAATCTTCTTAGCTTTAATTAATTTTAAGGCATTTTCAAACGTGATTCATATAAGATTAATAACTCAATCTTTTCTCTGGCAATGAACTTGCTATTCACTTGGATACGAAAGTCACGAAATCCATATTGATCTTCCACTTGTGGGAGAAAATCTAATGAACGTAACAAGTCTTAATTCATGTGCCATTCAACTGATAGTCTACTACTATCGATGCAATTAATTAATATTTCCATAAAATTTTCTGTGGATGTTATATATGAATTTTATGCCAATTTAAATTACGTCTCACTACTTACAATAAGTTTTATCTAAGCTCGTTGAATTAAACGTGAAAACAATTGATGTACTTTCTGAATTGCTGTTGAAATTAACAAAAATCAAACCTATAATATTTCAAAGACTTCGGTTTTAACAAGTAGTAAGTTAACCATCTTCGCATTATCATTTGTAAATTGAGATCTTCAAATAAGTTGACATCAGCTATTAACAAACTATGCATGACTGTTTGAGATAGGTGGACTACCAATTTCGGTAATGGATTGTCAGACGTTCATTCTTTGTAATAGGCGTGAAAATGCTCTTCTAAGTCCTTTTTTATTACGTGCGTATCATGTAGATCACATCTTCGATGAGTAATAGTTGAATATTCAAGGCGTAGAATATTTTGAGATATGGCGAGTCAACATGCCAAATCTAAAAAAACCAGTTTCAAAAGTCAAGCAACCAGACCGGGCAAACATTTAGAATGGAAAGCATTTTCGTATTTGATAGAATTAATTTAATTCTTCAACGCAGTGTGTAGGAAGTGTCTGTTCCTTCTTGAGAATCACCCACCCAGAAGGTGAACCACGTTTTAAGAAGCCAGTCACATTTCTGCTTCTATCGCAATGATTCTTGAAGCCTGTAAAATACCCAAGTCCATAAACATATATTTTATTCACTATAACATTCAAATTAATAACAATATTTCGGTATCTATTCTTTTCCGTGTCTATTTACCTCAGGTTTTGATCTATGGATCAGGTTTCTATTTTGATTTCATCATAGATAACAGATTAGAAGACTACAGATTAGACTACTATCGCTTCTCTATGATTTCATCTTCCTATAGGTTGGCTAGGCTTTGAACAAACTTGAATAATGTTATTGATTAATCGCTTTCATATTCAACCCTAGAGATTCGAATCACCGTAGCTAATCAGCTAATTAACATCGATCATAATTATGATCAAATTCAGTTACGAGGGTGAGTTAGTTAGTAGCCTATATTGTATTTGTTCATTTCAAACAACAATCAATCTAATTGGATGATATGACTTGGTGCAGATTTACTCGCATAATAAATGACTCAGACTAAATGTACGTTTCCATTCTGGCAACGTATTCAACCTTGAAAAATAAGTCTTCGAAGGAAACTAGGATTCTAACAAAGACTCTATATAGAAGGACTTCTTTTTTACTTACAGAAGAACTTGTCAAATATTTATCGCCTACTCATCAATGTCATCAAGTCATTCCTTTTCCATCATTGATTTCTGCATGAACTTATCAGATCATCCTCAATCACTGAGTTTCCTACAGTAATCTAGATGAGTCATTATTTAGGATTGGATTATAATAGGATAATTATTGTGAAGACCTTGAACGATGTGAATTGTGAAAAATCAAATTCGGCAGGCTACAGTTACTTTGTTAGTTTTTTACTGCGTCTCTCGGGTACCTGTTCCCAACTGAGCAACATATTCATTAAAAGGATTGCATTGAAAATTTAAGAAAATAAATATAATAAAATTGATGAAAACCTCATCATTGTCCATCTACAATACATTGCTTGATGATGATAGATGAGAATGGTTTGGTGCTAAATTTCCGGTAAGTTACAATAGGAGTACAAGAGCCAACTAAGCTACGTCACAATTAAAATTAAATACGGTACACTATTTGAAATTCATAGCTTGTCACTACTGCTATCACGTCTTGTCCAGCATGATTGATTAGGGAATAACCTTAAAAATGTTTTGTCTATGATACTTGCCAATTACATGCTATAAGCTTACTTCTGGATCATTTCAGACAATAGATATTCAGACTCGTGAATTGTAGCGCTTGCTTGTATTTGTGAGACATTTTTAGACTGAAATCAATAAAATGGATCTTATGAAACCTCTCTTGGATACATTTGATCTATTTTTGAACTGAAAATCTATTATCGTGATGGACAAAATAATAAGTAGATTTTGTATCCTGATATTGTGGTATCACATAAAATGATTTTGGTCCAGTACCGAGAGAAATATTCCTTTAGGTCTTCTAAATCAATAATTTTGGGTTTGTTACATAGTCTACTGATTCTTGTATCACAATTAGATTCATAATGACTATCTTCCTCTTCCTCGTCCTTCTCTTCCTCTTCCACTGTAGAACACCAATTACCCGAACTCCAATCATCGAATCATCCTATTATCCGAATCTCTTTTAGAAACAAAATAAGGGCCTTCCAGGGTCGAAGACGTGTGCAGACAGCAAATAAATAGGTGTCCAACAACAAACTAATAATAGGTGTAAACAAAAGACAGACACCCTTTTTTATACAGTGAATGTTAAATATTTAACCTGTTATAATCAAAGTCATACTGTATTGTAAAAGGGGTTTTCTGTTGAGTTTTTTTTGTGAAATCTATAAGTTCGAGGTGAGAGTTTTCTAATCAATTGGTAGAATTACATACTGGCACTTGCTTGCTGGAGGAATTTGCTGGAATCATCCCATTCCATAGTGCATAGTCGTTCCACTTGGTTAGTGTGGATAATTGGTGGTCTATAGGTTTGTACTACTGTATTTTGAAATCTTAAATCACGATAAATGATCGTGAAATCGCGCTGTCGGTGATCGAATATCACCATTGCGATCAAATTCCTCCAGCAAACAGGTTCCAGCATGGAACTCTACCAATTGGTCAGAGAACTCTGACCTCGAACTTATAGATTCGAGTGGTTGAGTCAGTGACCCAGGCTGTCAATTCAATTTTCAACGTTCGCTGGCTTGGAATTATCACGACTGTGAATTTTTTGGATGTTGGTTCCAAGGAGAACACCTACATTATGCCCTTGAGATAGGGATACCGTACACAAAGATAGAGAGGTACAGGAAAAGTATTCATTGGTGTTTATTATTGATGGTTAAGGTCGATGGTCTAGTAGATATTGATTGGAGAAATTACAAGAGTGGAAGGATCAGGAAAATTAGAAGAAAACATGAGAACGCTCACTTTCTAAAATAAATTCTTGTGAACAATGTACCACCTATCTATTCATGTTTAAAAATGAAGACAATCAAGGTGTTGAGGCTATTGACTGTGCTGTAAATAGGCTTGATGAGAATGATAACTAGTGGAAATAACATGATACAATTTCGTTAATTTTGACAAAATATCATTTGCCAACCGTTTCTTGTTAGGAGACATTCAAATTTGAATTCCACAAAAAGGATCAAAAAAGCCGTCGGTTCCGGCAGCCCAAGAAGCAGTGTCATCTCTCATCATCACCCTTCTCATTACCCTTCTCACAAGTCTAGAGCCCATTTCGGCACCACCCTGAAATATATTGATTTGACAAGAAAAGTACCAGGGTAAAAAAAGTCTGTGTCTCTATTATTGTTGTACAACCTTTATTTCTGGGGAAAGATTTGATGGGAAATAAGCATTCAAGGCTTGTCAAATCAGAATATTCCCTCCTTGTTTTCCGTCTGGATTAAGCTATACCCAAATAATAAGAGTGAATAATTTGAAAGAACGGTTTCCTTCTCACTTCTTTTGTTTTCTCAGCACGAGGCGCTGAAGCGGAAATATTGTAACTGACACTATACCTCCGCTTTGTGAAGTGTTCATAAGGAAATTGCGTGAAACGACCATTTGGAAATTCGCAGAGTTTCGTTTTCGAAGTAGGCTATTCCATCAGCAAGCCTATTTAGGTTACAAGGCCTAAATAATTCTGAGTCAATGCGAAAATTTATCAGTGGAAATCGAATAGTAAGCTTGATTGAATTGTTGGGTCGGCAACGTGTTCAAAATGCCCTACTATTTTATTACAAAATAATCATCACTTTTTCACCGATTCCAATAATTTTTCCAATCATTGGACAAATAGTAAGCTTGATAGTTTGTTGAATTGTTGGACAGCAATGTGTTCAAAATGACCTACTATTTTATTATAAAGTATTCATCTCTTTTCCCCCGTTTCCAATCATTAGACTACTTACCAATACAGAAAATTATCTACTTATGAAGAGAATATCTAATATACTATCAAAAATCTATCATATTGATAAAATTGTTATTGATATTGTCCAGGTAGATTTACTTACACATCTACTCTTTTTTCCAATAGAGCACTTCCTATTTCCAATAGGAAATGTAAATGTAATTGTAAATATTTACAAGGCATTCCAATTGGAAGTAGGACACATCAAGATCAAACTATTTAAATCTCGATGAAATTGATGGAGAAAAGTGATTCGATTTATTTTGATAATGATAGGGTAACAAATTTCAATAGAGCTTTCCTAATTCCACTTCCTCCAATTTCCAATAGAGCACTTCCTATTTCCAATAGGAAGTAGGACACATCAAGATCAAACTATTTAAATTTCGATGAAATTGACGGAGAAAAGTGATTTGATTTATTTTGATGATAGGGTAACGAATTCGAATAGCTGATGAAGAGTTGCTTTTTTATTTCATCGCTTACTTAATCCAGTAGCGAGCCTAAATTGAAAAGTTAAACGATTGGGTGTTTCAAAATTATAGTAATTACATCGGCTCATGAACATATTACTCATAAAAACCGTTTAATCACAACATTCAAACCAGTCTACTCTATAATTAGGGTTGATCTACGAATAGTAATTCTGTCCTTTTTCTAAACGGGACAAGTTTTTCATACAGAAGAAATTGTGAGGAGAATGAATGCTCGCAAACAGAGAATAGTGCACCAGTCTTGACCTCCTTTCCAGTGACCTTGGAACTGAGTCTTGGTCAAGGACGTCAGTCAGTCAACCACTTTCTCCCGCTTATCGCTGCGGGAAGTAATCTCTTATGTAAGGTGTGACCGTTCATACACATCATTCAGTTTTTCTACACACTGTTTCGTGCTTTTTTCATTGAATAACTCCTGCTGCGAATTGTATTGATAAGTGTGACTGTCATTTAGTTGTTCAGGATCCAGCTCTGTATTCACAGATTGATAAACGAATTTATTCGATGATTAAAAAAATACTTTCGATTCAATTGTGAATTAAACAGAGATTCAATTGGAATGGCTCAATACGTCGCCAGCTCTGTATTGTTCTGGTACCTTGCAAGTTACTTGTACATCTTGTAAATCTGAAAATATAGGTACAAAATTTATTTATTTATTCTTTCATGAATTCTAGATCGATCAAATTATAAATTATCAAATAGAATTATGGTCCCATCAAGTATAAAAATGATTAGAAATTATGATTCTATGTTTAGAAAGAATTGGGAACAAAAACGCGACTACTAGGTAAGCAAAAATGTAATGCGCTTTATCAATGATTCCTACGTATGATTGGTTTTTCCTCATCAATATTCTCGCATGAGTAGGCAAGTAGCTCTATATGACTTGCACGCTTGCACGCACTACTCATCCCAAAACGATTGCAACTTAAACAAAAAGTGTGTGGGGTTAATTTGATGAAGATAATCACTTTCATTGATTTGTTACCGAAAATTGAGGTTCTACAGTTGATTAAATTGCAAGAGGTTTTTAAAACCCATCTTTCGACAAGGCAAGAATCTTCTTTCAGAGGTCAAGCTATACTCGTAGGTAGGAAAGTAAGCAAACGTATTATCTATAATAACTATACATGTTATACATGTATTATCTATACTAACTATGAAAGTAAGCAAACGTATTATCTATAATAACTATACATGTTATACATGTATTATCTATACTAACTATACATGTGTTGTCTGTGGTATTATACGTGGCGTTGGTCATCCACCAGCTCCAGTTCATTGTTGTTGTTGTTGACGATTTATTTATGTTGTTGTTGATAGAATTAGTTATTCGTGACACAGAATCTTATCCAATAGCATGCAACTGCGATTTACTGAGGTACTCTTATTACAACTTCGATTTATAAGGTCCGAAAAATGCAAAACATAATAATAAAGGATTTTCTGCCGAACCAAAGAATTTTAGAGGTATTAAAGCTCAATAGATCCAAAAACTTTGATTAATGAAGGTAATATCTATGAAATCTTCTATTTATAAAGGTAAAATAACATGTGGTAGGATAACAAGTTCTAGGGGAATTGGAAAAGTTCGATTTATCAAATTCTAGTAGCTTCAATCAGAAGACCAGTTTGCCCTTCAAAAGCAGAGCTGTGTTCAATGACGATATTCTAATAATTCATTTCACAAAGCAAAAAATTCGCCTTTTTCGATCTTTTTTTAGTTATGAGCCTCAGTTTTTGAGATAAATGATATATATATATATGTATATATATGAAAAGTACATGATATATGATATATATGAGTACATGAGTATATATAAGTACATGATATATATATGTATATATGATAAGTACCTATATACATACATACATATGTATATATGATAAGTAATATATATATATATATATATATATATATATATATATATATATATATATATATATATATATATATATATATATATATATATATATATATATATATATATATATCATTTATCTCAAAAACGTAACTGCATAAATTAATTTTGGAGTGAATTTCCCTATATCTAATTAGGCTACTTGTTTCACATACATGCTATGATGCTAATAAATAATTGGAAACTAAAATACTATATAGATTGCAGTTAGATTGTAATCTAAGATTCTTAGATTACTATATATAGGTACTCTAATACTTAGTTCAAGATTCACTCAGTAAACTTAGCAATATTAGGTAGCAATTCTTAAGTGACAATGACAGTATTACACTGTTTTTTATTGGCACGACCTTACTTTACGACCTTCATTTGGAAAAAACTACAAAGTTGTATTGCAATATTCCCTTCTTATTCTAGATAAGAACTTCACCTAGAGTTTACACTGCTATAGAGTTGAATAACTTCGCTTGTTTTGTATTATTCAACAATAATACGGTATAATATCATGTGGTGTAGGTGTTATAATAATTGTAGGCTACTGTATAGCAGGTAGGATATCTGTAAGAATCACTGGATCAAATAAGCTACAAAAAGCTTTAGGACATGCGAAGACTTTGAATTGGGAAAAGACAATAGAATTTTAGCCTTTGATAAGAGAACCTCGACCGAATTTGATCCTATCAGCTATCCTGTGGCGCTTATTTGTCATATTTCAAGATAGCAGTGCATTGAACAATTTTGATCTCTTATTGTAGATAGGCAAAGGCCTAATTGATAAAGACAACAATAAATATATTGAATTCATACTTTAAAAAATGTTTAATCTCTTCTTATCTCTTAAGAACAAGAATGTCTTGAAACAGGACTTATAATAGCCTAAATATAAATTTTTGAAGATTTCCAATTGGCCAATACAATATGAAAATAAGTCTAATGAGAGTTCTACAAACTCTGCAATGCTGTAAAAATAATCAACATCGAAAATACCCTATGTATTTACAATATTAAAGAATAAACACCCTATGTTTTTACAATATAGAAGAATAAATACCATATATTTTACAATAAAATAATGAATCTATAAGTTACTGGAAGTTTGTTCATAAGTGTTTTAAATGATCTGAAAGTAGAGTAGTAACAAGTGTATCGCACTCAAATTGAATGTGAACGTCTAACTTCCAGAGTTCATTCATTAAGACACGTTTCCTTGGTCATAAATTACTTGCAATGTCATGCTCTTAAACTGGTTTCTACCAAAACATGATTCAAACAGATGTTTCTACAAAATAAAATTGATTTCATTATTCGATTATTATTGAAATTGTACGATATTATTTATTTCCGTATTGGCAAGATATCAAACAAAAATTGGGCGTTCAAAAGATTGGATAGTAGATCAATCGTGTGTTTTTTGTCAAAGTCATAAATCATAAAAGTACTGTTATGTTCGTTTGCACCAACCGGGATTAACTATTTTGAATAAGCTGATCTCATTATTTGATTAGGATTGTAGTGATCCTGGATTAGTATCGTACTCTCACGAAGCCTACCTGTAATGTATATTTGAGTTTCATGTATGTCAACAATTTACATGAATTATTCATATTTAACAAGATTTATATGAGCATAAATAGAATCTTTGTTAAAAATAATGATTGGTATACAAATTAATATTATGATAATACAAAAATATATTTAAAAATCTTCTTCTTCTTCTTCTTTTCCTAATCCTCTGCCTCTCAGAGTCGGGTGTCTTTAAAAATCAAATACATAAATATTAATTATATAGTATAGCCTATCAATTTTTTTCAAAGTAACTCAAGAAAAAATTGATATTGTTGTAAATATGAGTGAAAAGATAGCTCAATTGAATATAAAGAACATGGAAAAACTGCATAATGTCATTGGGAAGGGTAATAATAAATTTTGGAAGAGGGGAGCCAATAAAATGTAATGAGCCTTGAAGGTCTTCCAATGGATGAGAAGACATATTTATAATTTATAGAAAAATATTATCAACTCCATGTTTAATGAACGCTTTGTGTAATCGGTTGTCCCAGTGGTAGCAGGCGAGTTTAATCGGTGAGATTAGATAAGAGACGGCGCCTACCACTCCTGTTGTAACGGTGACCGGCTCCTCTAAATAATACAAATTTCAAGCTTCAAAATCGCTTCCCGGTGGTTCGGAACCCACCTAAAGCTGTAAGTCCTTTAATCTCTCATCATCCTTCCCATTACCCACGCACAAGCCTAGAACTTATGTGGGCATCATCCCCAGCTATAAAAAACTTATATTATAAATAATTTCACTTTTGAAGTGAACTCCACCCATTCAAGAAGTTCATGTTTCTCATTTCAATAGGTAGGATATCACAGTGTTACCAAGAAGACTGGAATTTTTCTCTTCTTGAATGAAACGGCTTTTGAGCTTTTTTTTTAGGAAATTGAAGAATTCTGTTCCTTTCAATCTTGACCTTGAAAAGATCAAACAGGAAGCTAATCTCGGACTGGAGTTGAAATCAACGAATAACTGCCAAATGTTTTCTGATAAAAATCGTTTGTTTACACTTTACGGTTCCGTATAAATAGAAAATAAGCCGTAAAAGTATTCAAATTAGCTACGCAGTATTTTTATTTATATCGTATTATATTTTATATTCGATCTGGCAGTCGACATTTGAGAATTTATAAGGATATTGTCTTTGAATTTTGATTATTGTTTTTCTCTTCAATATGCCCCTATGGATTGAAATTGATCAGGATTTGAATAAATTAACCATTTATTACTTTCTTACATCTCCTATTTTTTTGGTGTCTTACACAAACTTGAAGAGGTCAACCGCAATCGAATTTTCTATTTCCTCCTTGTTTCATGAAGCTAGTAATCTCAAAAGTGTTTTATTAAATTCATATTTTATTAAGTGATTGACTACTGTATTTGAAAGCTGATTCTTCTTGTTTAAAGATGGTATGTGATCCAAATAACATACAGTACCAGTAATAAATTATTGTTATAATTTTTTTGCTGCTATAATGATGCCCACATAAGTCTAAGACTTGTGCATGGGTAGTCAAACTAATTACATGCACATTTTTTTTTTTAATAATCAATGTTTTCGATAAATTAAAACAATTCTTCATCTTATTCAATTATTGATTATACTACATATTTTAGATTATAATTGAAGATAATGAGGATTATATTTTAGACTATCACTATAATTAATAATTATAGGAAAACTACTTGTAATGAATCGTACGCACCTAATCCATTCTCATTGTTCCCACACTTTTTTACTGCTCATTGTTTTTAGTATATGGTACCGTATACACAAAATCACGCTAATCCATGTTTGCAATGAAATGTAATGGAAAATATAATAGTATTAATTTAATTTGGCGGATGGCATTATAGATAGATATTATTTCTTTGCCATCGGACTCAACGGTCATCAACAACGTCAAGAAATAAATACCTATCTATCTAATGCCATCCGCCAAAATGAATACTATTCTATTATATATACCTCACCGTTTACAGGCTGTAGCAGTACTATTGTACTGGATTAGATACAATGATAATATTATAATATATACAAAATAATATTAACTGAACGAAAATCCTAATTAATTGCTATAGCCTATAATACTCTGAAGACTTCCGCTACTGCGAAGTAAATTAATCGAATATCCTTCTAGCTATTATTCTGTTGTCAATATTCGCAGTAGCGGAAGTCTTCAGAGTATTATATAGCAATTAATTAGGATTTTTGTTCAATTAATTATTATGATTTAAAAACAATTGAATAGTTGCAATATCTCATTTCCTTCCATCGGATGTTTTGTTCACTTAAGTAGTTTTCCACTTTCAACTGAACAGGTTTTAAACACAGCCATTAATTAAATTTAGGTGTGATTTAATCCTCTGTTCGACATCAATGTTACCGTAATTACATATTGAAAACTTGGAGCGTTGAGCTGGTCAGTTATATTATGCTGCAGAGATTGCCAAGACGCCTCTAACGATACAATATATTAATTGAATTTACACTCTAGCTTTTACAAGTAGTCTTGAAACAAGTAACTGAACTACTCCAGTGAGTACCTACATGGTCAATACCGTTTATACTTGATGTAAAATTATAAATATAAAAAGCCGCAATAAAACCTTGATCCAGATTCCAGTATGTCATTGTTAGTAGGTAACTCATCTACATAAAGCTTGATTCGATAACGGCAATTATTTGAAATAATTGCTTTGACTAAGCTGCGATCTACCTACATAATTATAATGTGAGTGTGAATAGGTATTTCAAAAGTAGGAATGAGACTCAAAATTCATTTAAGTTCTTTTTGTGTGATACTACTGTTCAAAATGTAATGTGTTCATTCCTTTGTAGAGAATTTATATTATTCTCTGTTTTTTCTTTTAGATGTTAACTTTCAAGCATAGGTACATTATTGAATAAATGCTTCAGCTATTCCAAGAAATGATTTGAATATAATAGTAGATGATGTATACGTATTTGAAATGAAATATAACGTATTTATATGTAGGCCTATATATAAAATATTCAAAATAAATTCCACTGCCAAAAAGTTGTGAAATTTGAAAATAATTGTTCAATAATGTAGATATTATCAATATACATAATATTGACAAACTCATTATTCGAAATTTGTCTAGTGTCTGTTTTCGGAGTGAAAATTGTTTTCTTTGTGAAAAATCTAACATTTTATCTATGTTTGGACTATTTTTATAAATTGGAAAAGCGACAGTTTTGGGTGTAAGCCTGTTGGACCATCTAATTAGTATTAATTGTACATTTCTGAATAAATATTTACCTGCGATGAAGATCGACTTTTAAACACTACCTACCGAGACAGAGTGCGATCACATCAGGTACCATTATATTCCACATTAGGTGAATTTTCTCACTTGAAAATATTTATAAAAATGTAAATGGTAGTTTTGGTAGGTATAGAGAGCAAGTGAGGTATTGCTTTCCCATGTTCTTCAAAACAACTACATATCCGTGTTTTGAACTTGATAAAATGTGAATTTACTCCCTCTATTATTAGTAGCTGATCCAATTTGGGCTGAATAGAGTAAAAAGCAATCGGACAAGACGAATTTTTCCCACAGTTACGTTAATTAGTTTAATGTCTACCTGGAGGAAAAAATGATGGTCTAGAGGTAGTCTCTCAATGTATGGTAGGAGTTAGTAATAAGGTATGATAAGCGAGGATGAGGTACCGGTAGCAGGTTCTTGACCATGAATTAAAATTGGAATTATTTTCTAATTACACCTTTCAGTGTGAGATAATGACCTATTACAGAGTTATTTATAATTCGTAAGAATAATACGTGGATTTACATTACACACAGCAGCATGAGGTAGGCTCCTTTCATACAAAATTCCCAAAAAGGTACTGTAATTGGAATTTTTTGAAAAAAGATAATTTTATTCGATTCAAGATTTCGTCACTCCATATTCGTCAAAAAATCTAGGAATTGAAGCAATATTGCTTGCGGTTTGTTCTTTAATATAGCTATGCTGTTTGAAAAGAATTATTGTAAAAATAATTAATTTGTTGTTTTGGAACCTTTTTACAATAAAACTCCTTTTTGTCATCAACAACTGAACGATTTTAAAAGTTATTTCACACACAGCGAAGGACGACTGGTGTACCAACGCCAGTGTTTATAACGAGATATCTACTGTTATTCGCTCCTCTCTTAATAATTAATTCTTAATGCTATTTTGATATGTATTATGCACACATAATAGGCCACAGATTCAGAAGTGCAAATCAAGTTTAAAGTATTTGGCTCTACTGATCATGCGAACTTGGTGTGTAGACTGTTTGGTTAATTTGACCATTCTGTAATCTCTATTATGCTGAAATGGAATATGTCATAGATTTTTGCATCATTAACCTCATCAACAGGGCAAACTGAGCCCACGCATCACTCACATGCTAATACGTCATACAATAAAATCATCTCTTGCTGATAAATACATACGTAGATTTCTATTCGATGAATACAATATTTTTTCAGTGGGTTTTGACTATTCTTAAAGAGATTTATCTAAAAAACTACATTGTATATAAGGTAGATTTTGTAATAGATTGTAAACGATCAACATGAAGCAATACTGCTTGCAGTTTGTTCTTTAATATAGCTATGCTCTTTGAAAAGAATATTGTTCTATCTGCATGATTAATGGAGAATTGAGTACAGATACTAATAATATCATCATATTATACCAACTATTATCATAATTATTTATAAATAATACTTAAATCAAAATATAAACAATCAATTCTGTTTTTATTCAGCATTGATCAGTATTTTAACATTTTATTTTTTAATTCTGTTTTCATTCAACATTGATCAGTATTTCAGCATTTTATTCAGTATTAGCCCACGTACACTAATCTGCATAACAGTGAAAAATTACTGATCTCATACAGTTTAGGAATGTAAATCATTATTTTATTTCAATGTGATTCAACTGTATGCTTCTATAATGATGAATATTCCACTTACTAATTGTCTCTTTCATTAATGAACGTATTTTTCTATGTTGGCAGGTGTTTGTCTGAGCACAGACGTAGACACACTACTATTTCACATGAACAACTCGAGGTACATTCGAGAGTTGGACTTTGCCAGAGCTGACTTCTACGAGAGGACAAGACTGTATAGAACCATCAGGGGTAAGGGCGGTGCAGTGGTACAGGGAGCCTGCACCATACGGTATAGGCGGTTCGTCAGGCCTTTCTCCTGGTTCAAGATCACTTCAAAGGTTTGTTAAGTTAACTTGGAAGTTTGTTTTTTAAGGAGTTGTTCTAATATTGTTCAATAATATGGTTGCTGAAATATTGAGAATTTCAATCAATTAACACAATTCAATTTTTGTAGGAGATTATTTATATTTCTCAATTATAAAGAAATAATTTTTTTCAATCAATTTATGCACTTCTTTTTATATTGGACTTGCAGATCGTCATTTATTAATGTAAATGCTTCCGCTTTTTTCTTTTTTTAGAAGACTTATAAAATTTATGAAACATTCCCTGGCTTTTATTCTAAATTACTATAATTAATCTGTTAATCTAATTAATCTGTATAATTAATGTAGTAATCCACTAAAATATAATTTACACTTGTAATATTTAATTTTTTACCTAGCTACTACTTGCCGTGGCCCGTGAGATGTCTTTTTTATGCACATAGGAACATGACAGCATTATTTCAAGATGAATCACTGAGTGATAAGAGATGATATGTTAATGGTCTGTTTCTGGTTATAGCAATTGTTTCTTAGAGACAATATAGCCTATTAAAATTTAAAAAAAGTATAAGTTATCTCGTACTCATTGCGGTACAGCGATTGTATTGACTACAGTTCAAATACCTTCCGTTGTAATCACAATGAATTATACAGTATTATATATTTTTTGAAGTAGTGAGAGGATGAACAAGGAAGGAGCATTTTAAAGTGATTCATGTAGAATCTCTCTATGCTATGTCATGTCGCATGTGTGGTAGAGCCACCCCCTAAAAGTATTCATTTCCCATCATCACTCTCCCATTACCCTCACACAAGCCTATACCTCATTTAGGCATTACCCACACAAAAATTTCAATCGATTAATGCAATTCAATTTATTATTAAGGAATATTTTTCAATCGATTAACGCATTTAATTTTTGTAGCAGATTATTTATATTTCTAAATTATCAAGAAATAATATTTCATCAACCAATACAATTCAATATTTGTAGCAATCATTCATATTGAATTTCTCCTAATTTATTACTAGACTAACCAACTGAACTTCGTTCAGTTCAGTACTGTGGTGCGCACGTAGTTGTTCCTCCAGGCGCCGAGAGATAGCGCAGCTGAGTTCATTTTGCCTTTTTAACCCCTTAAACGATTTTTTTCAAAATAAAAATAAAACCTGTACATCTAGCTAGGACCAATACCGTTTCTTTTGGCGCAAACCGTATGAAAATTGGTCCACTCAACCTTTACACGGGATGTTATTAGTTTTTCCCAAAAGTATTTTATAATAAAGAAATAAAAAATTTTCAATCGACTAATGCAATTCGTTTTCTGTTTGCAGATAATCTATTGGGACCACCAATCGATATTCATGGAGCACCGATTCATCACGCCGAAGGACGAGTTTGTGCGTGCGGTGGTGGTGTGCAGGCAGCGACTGATCGGAGTCAACGCGGAGGACATAATGCACGAGCTGATGAAAGAGAAGGAGGCCAACATAGAGCTCGGCTTCAGCAAGCCCGAGTGCCCGCTCGAGGTGAAGAAGTGGAACGAGTCCAACGAAATCTCCAGTGCCAACCTGAGGAACGGCTGCTGACATACGGCACAACAGCCAACATAAACTGTTATCGCATATTTCTCGAGCATCTCTCAAGCGGATTTATAGATAATATTAGAGGTGTAACCAGCAGCTTTAATGAGAAATTGTTTATTCAGTCAATATGTATTGTTCTGTTACTGAGGACATCCTTGAATGTCTATGGACAAAACATCCATAAATATCAATAAAATTAATAGAGTAGGATTTTTTCATACGGTGCCTAACGAATGAGCTCAAATATGCCGTATTCATGAGGAGGGGGATTGATTGATTTACAACTGTGCTGAGTCTGGATAGACCAATACCTAGTGCATCTACTATTAGATGTAGTCTAATCTATATGACTTATATACCTACTAATAAATGAAGGGCCAGGGCAACCCCAGGGTATGTATACACTGTACTTAAGAGTGGGGGAAAAACGATGGGAGTCGAAAAATTAAGAATTTGAGATATTGATGTCAAACTATAGCTTAGCTCCCGTCTATAGCTTAGTTTTCCGCCTGACCCTTCAAATGTAATGGATAGACCCACAGTACATAGAAAAATGCATAGCACACAGATGGTTGATGGTACGGTAGCTCGCTGTCTTCTATTTTAAAAACATCGGTTTTCTGTCGACACGCTGTTATGTTGAACAGTCGCCTCAAGTATTGGTTGGAAGTACAGTACCGATGTTTTTGAATTATGTGTTTCGAATTGATGTTTTTGACCAATGTTAGGTGATTCAGGCGCCATGTGAAAAATCCTTCCATGGATATGTCCACACTTGGTCGATTTTCTGTGCGACTCAAGGATGCTGCACATGCTTAAGCATTAGCCGCATGCTGTGCAGCTAAACAAAAAATCGACCAAGTGTGCACGTAGGGATTGGGCAAGAAATCCAAAAATATATTTTATTGATATCTATGGATATGACATCCATGAGTACGGTATCTATACCATCATCCTTCATCTAAAGAAGCTAGACATAGAGATGGTAGCGAAATGGATAATATTAGACAATTCTATGTTCCTTTATATGTGTATCTTATCGAGAAACTTATATCTTGTTGTAAAATGATAAAATAAACCATTATTACTCTGCAAGATTATGATTGCATTATATAAGTTGTTGGGACTAATAGAGAAAATGTGAAGAGTGATTTACTATTGTGATATTATAAATAACTATTTAGGACAGATTTGATGTAGGTTTACGCGAGAACCCAAACCAATTTTAAATTTTAGGTTTAAAGTAAATCAATATTATAAGTGTATGTATTCTTAATCTCAGTTAACCTTCGTATAATTAGGACTTCATAGTTTAAAAGACAAGTTCGTTTCACTCATCAAATTATCAGTTCTGGATGGAGTAAAAGCATTACGGTATAAACATAGGAAATAATATGGAATTTTCATAAAAAAACCCCCACTCTGTACTTTAGAAGCAAATGTTCAGTAGCATAGCAAACCTATACTCTTTCCAACATTGTAATCCATGTATTTAAAAAAATTATCAAATGTAACAAAATGAAGCTGATCATTGTAACTTGCATGTACCTTCATAAAATAGCCAAAATTTTGCCTTCAATTTTGAATGAGCTGAAACAATTTGAATTTTATAACCGAATTTGTTGTGCTGAAATTTTGTGAGATGCAGGTCATCTTTACACTGTACTTAATATATTGTTGGAGAATTTTTGTAATATGAATAAATATAAAGTCGAATACAGATGAAACTTTTTCAATAATTCCAAACGCCGATCCTCGCCAATTACAAGGTTCACACGTTCATCTAATATTATTTAACTCTGTCACTATATCATTTCACATTCTTTGAATGTGTCCCTTCTTCCATTTGAAATTTTCAAGATTCCCAAGTTTATCTAGTATTATTTAACAGCTCTATAACTATCATTCAACATTTCTTGAATGTGTCCCTTCTTTTTCTTCCATTTGAAAATTTGTGATTTTCCTGGTTCGATTTATAAAATATATGGTTTTTTCAAATGCTAGTGTTCCTTACAGTTGGATTTAATTGAAATAATACATTGAACATAGAGATAAAGGAATATTTTTGTGATATTTATTTTGACATGAATAAATTCCACTAATAGATAAAGCCTGTGTCACACCAGGCTACTAAGGCCGTGTGCCCACGGAGCAACTGCTATCTAACTGCAGTCGCCAACCCAACGTTGCCAGATAACATTTGGCTGTTTTTCGGGTAATCTAACCTATCAGCCAATGGCATCTGGCAACACTGGGTTGACGACTGCAGTCAGATAGCAGTTGCTCCGGGGGCACACGGCCTTAATAGCCCCAACTAAGTCGCTGCTAATGAACTAGCTATTGTTGGTACCTGCTACCAGCTTCTATCCATGTCACATTTGCTATTTAGTAGCAGCTAGTAAAGTAGCCCGGTGTGACTCAAGGTTCAAGTTATATGGATCGATAGATAAAGAGAGATACATAGTTGACTCTAGAGGAGAATGAATTATTGTCAATAAATTTATAATTGACAATAAATTTTACACTAACATGCCCCATGCCAGCATAGATAACTTTCAACAGAATAAGAACTGGCCTTGGGAGATGAAACAATTCTAATTAATTCTAATACAGTAATAATGTTTCCATTTTTCCTGTTACGTTTGTTTAATTACTCAGACTTCAACTATTAATACTCAGTATTATCAATAATACTCAATATTTAGTAGTGTCTACTAAATAGTCACCACACTTTAATTACTCTACTCAATGAAAAACATTTACATATTGGTGTAAAGTAAATATAAGAATTAATCCATAGTCGATAATTTTAATAAAACTTCCGTTTAATATAACATAACGATAGATTCGTTCAAAATTTCCCTTGGGGTTTAAATTGAGAAAATCTAATTAGAAAAAAATCCATACTTTAGAAGTAATATAATTTTTTTAAATTAGGCCAAGATTCATCAACAATTTTTTGATCAGAGATATCTGCAGGGAAATAGTGCAATCAGAATTTTTACAGACGATAACAATAGAATTTAATATCCAATTTACATTATTTATAATTAAAGATTTTTGACATCAATAGTGATACTGACATAATAACTACAAGTAGAACGCTTCTTCATTTTTATTCCTCATTTTCGTAGTCAGCTGGGTTCTTCCTCATGAGTCTCTTGTACTCCTTTTCAGCTTCAGAGTAGATGAAGTAATTTATAAAAACGACTGAAACAAAATAAAATAGTTTCAATGTTGTTTTTCATGACGAAATACTTGTAGAAAATTCTGTTAAAGTAACGACTTGTATTTCACTGTAAATATAATGCTATTACTTACATTATTGGACACAATTGGGATGCATTCAACTCCTGATGAGGAGCTTCATCAGCCAGCCATCAGAAAGACCTTTCTATATACCTTGGTTGGACTGTGTGGCCATGATGTATGAAAAAATGGTACTTGATTTAAAATTTATTTAGTCATTTATCATGTTAGGTTTGTCTTGCTTGTAGTGTTTGAATATTTCATATTGTTCTAATGTGTTGAGTTTTTGGCTTTTGTGGTGAGTGTATAGTATTTCAATGTCTGTTTGGATGTTTTTATGACTGTATCCGGTCGTTATTAGGTGCTCAGCAAATGAGGATTCAGTGTTTAATTTTAATGCTTTTATGTGTTCTTTGTATCTTATACTGAAGCTACAAGCTACGGCCTGTTTGCCCAAAGTAGTATTTCGGGCATGTATTGCCAAATAGACATTGAAATACAACACACTCACCACAAAAGCCAAGAACTCAACACATTAGAACAATATGAAATATTCAAAAACTACAAGCAAGACAAACCTAACATAAGTTATATAATAAATGACCAAATAAATTTTAAATTGAGTACCATTTTTCATTTTTCATTATAGCCACACAGTCCAATCCCTAAAAACTAGCGCCCCTGTTGGCTGGCTGATGAAGCTCCTCATCAGGAGTTAAATGCATCCCAATATTGTGTCCAATAATTTAAGTAATAGCATTAATTATTTACAGTGAAATACAAGTCGTTACTTTAACAGAAAATAGTTTGAACAAAGTTAATGAGCGAATTTACACAAATAAATATTACACAGAAACAAAAACTAAGATAATAATACAAGAGAACATTCACTATTGATCTCCACTTGAGAGAATGTTAAAAATTAATTAATTTATTTATTTAATACATTCATACAAATTCACAACAAATAGAGGCTTAAAGCTTAAGCCAAAACAAACCTCATTGAGATCTAATGAAATTACAAGAGCTAGAAATTCTAATCTACGTGAAAATAAATGGAAAAAGAGAAACAATATAATAGCTTCCATTTTTAAAAAAATACAATAATTAAAGATAATTGAAGTATATTGAAATCTCTTACAAGGAACGAGATATGGCAGATTCTCGGCTACCCTGCGAACTGTGTTTGGGATACCGTTCTTCAGGAAACCAGCAAAAGCACGTTGTTCATAGGGACTCAGCTTGTAGATGACGATTCCTCGAACTCTGTTGGAGATCTTTCCAAACACCTCGTCCCTCAGAACACTAGTCAGCCTCATTTTCAATGATCTAGGAAATTTGGAAAAAGTCAAAATTAATTTACCACATACTGTACCGTACAGTCTAGTTGAAATAACTACAGTCATGATCAATGAAGAATGGCAAAATTTTTACCAAAGTACTTAAAAAAAATATCTTTTCCAGTTGTAAAAAATTCTTCAATACGGTAAGTTGAAAAATAGAAAATATTATTATATAATATAAACAAAAATATTATTCTTTCCCCCTTGCTGACATGAAAAGAACCTCAAAGATGAAAAACAATTTTTTGGAGGTTGAAATGCATTCAAGTTAGGTAAGTTATGGACGCTGTGCCAGTCTCTTGCCATCGCAAAGCCTACTGGCTTAAATCATTTACACTTTTTTCTGTAACTGTTATTCATAACACTTTACTAAGGGCACCAGTTTATCTGACTCTCCTTGCTGAAAAAGCCTGTAAGCTTGATCATTTGTCTTTTCTAGATTCACCTATTTTTTCAGTGTCTTCTGACAAGCGAAGTAATGGCAACGTACCATTTCATTGTAGCATTTTGCCTACTATATTTTCACTTCAGTCTGAAGATATGCCTCTTCTTTTCATTACTTATAGATTGCATGCAATTGATGCATGAATACATGATGCAAAGAAGGTGTGCTCTGCATCATCATTAAAGTAAAGGCAGTTTGTTCACTCTGTTCAACATTATTTCCTATAATTATGTTATGCAGGTGTGCACAGAAATGACCTGCCTTTCTCCCATGCCCTGTTAAAAATGGGCCATAGCCTTAGCCCAATTAGTGATTTACCGAAGACAGAGATAAAATTCTACGACAATACTAAGGCGTTTTGGATTTGAATAGATGATACAACACCAACAAAAGCACTCAAGCAGTTTAAAGCCAAATGATGTTATTGAAATGGGAATAGCCCAGGGCAATACCCTATAGCAAGGCCTACTCTACTAAAGTACAGCAAATGAAGTGATTTGGAATCAATTCTCAAGCATTTCTACGGATTCGTTATCTGTACGTTTTAAAACTATGATTATTGAATAATGATAATCATTGGTCAAAAATTGTTTCTATTATAAAAACAAATAGAAAATCTGTAGGCTCAAGCTGAAAGGTTAGTCAAGATAACACAGTCAATATTATATGATCAGGTTGTAGCTAGGAGTTGGTGAGTCAAGTAATATTTTACAAATAATTTAATTTTTAATTATTGTAGTGCGCAAATGACCTATAATAAATAAATTTAAAAATATAGCATTACCTGTGATCTTCTTTCCAGTGAACTTCTTCTAACCTTCCTAGGCTTTACGGACTCAGGGTGTCAAACTGATTGACAAATAAAATAAACGCAAAACATCTGGTTGAAAGAGGGAAGTCATTTTCAGTACCTATCTCAGTCTAGAATCTTTCAAGTAACAAGTTGCTTGCAAAGGATTGATAATTTTTGATATTTATGAGCTATTTATATGAACTATGTGAATCATGGACTACTCATATTGAGAAAATATCTCAAGTTGCAGTTCTGATAAGAGTATCGGAAGCGGGATAATTCAAAAATGTAATAAACGCTAAAAAATGAACAGTGTTTGTAGTGAGTGCCTTCCGCTATTTCTTAAATATATACTGAGTTTTATATAATAAGTTCTTATCAAAAAGGCGTATTCATTGATCTTTTAATTAGGTTTACTAAACAGAATCTTCATGGTTCGTGCCATAGGACGAATGCCGACCCGCAAACAGGCAACACGCGTTTTGTGGCCAACAGTGTATTCACGTCAAGGGTTTTTTGTACTATTGAAGGAATTGCCAAATTTACTTTTATCAATAATTGAATAAATTATTTATCCATCGAAGTGGGATTTCAAGAAAAAATTAGAATATTAACCTTTAGTTGAAAAAGTTTGTCTTTTTGCAATAAATTATTGGGAACGCCTGCGAACTATTATTAACTAAGGTTCTACTAAAGAGACATCAGGGCCACTTCTTATTCTCAGAGCGGTAACTTAAAAAAAATCATTCAGAGAATCTGTAAGGTTTAGAGTAGAGCCCCTCTAATCCGTCCTCGGGTGGTCATTCGCTCCGGAACCTTTTGTTAACTTTGAAAATCACTCATTTCATGTATCTTTGTTTAGATTAATAAATACAGTACTGATTTGGTGTTTTTGGATAATCCGACCATGCCCCTGGGTGACGGATTAGAGGGGTTCTACTGTAATGTCTTTCACTATTCGATGTTTTGACAGTATACAATTTTCGTAGTCCTAGAGCTATTCCTTCCACCACAGGCAAAGTCCTCAAATAAATTATGTATATATGCCTATAATTATTATGTCTCTATGCAATTTCGGCTCATTTGTACTGATCGACCGCAAATTTCAGATGCAATTCACTGTCCGTGTGTACCCAGGCTTACACAGCATTGTGAGGTCCACAGCATTGAATCAAATTCAAGTTGAATTCGTCCGAGGAAAGTGCAGGCTACTGCTTTCGGTCTGTCTTACACATGGCTTTATAATATATTGGCTTCTGTATCTATAGAATGACACGGCGTGCTAAATAGATATTAAAACCAATATAAAAAAATGGCACGTCATGGCTTGCCCTTTAGAAGCATACCATTATACATTATACACATCTATTTTTGAATATGAGCTCCATTGTAATAAGCTAAGACTGCCATACTCAAATTTTACTATTTAAAGTATAAATTTGTCAAGTTAAATTGATACATGATTATTGACATATTTTGTTGAGTTGAGAAATAAAATTACACAATTTATGAAAGCATAATGGTTTATTATGAAATATAAAAGTTTTATGCTGTACAATCAACATTTTCAACATACGAAACCTAATTTAAAATACGGTTTCTTGATGATAATACTAAAATTTCAACATCATCTTTTGACAAGAAGCAAGTAGTAGAGCAATATGTGTAATACTAGATACTCGGTAACTCGAAAATAAGGAAGTGCTTCAGATAAGAGTATTAGAATTGTCATCTAATAAAATACTCTGAAATTATAATAAAAGAGAATAAAATATTGTAAATTATATTGATATAGTACATTTTTGTTTACAGAATATTATTTAATTGAAGAAAGACGTAAAAATATACTTTATGTTTCCATTCTAAATCCTCATGATCTGAATGACATTTTATATGTGGCATATGATAAATAAATCAAATCAAATCAGATCAGTGATCTATCACTAGCCATTTCTCATTGACCTGTTCAACTTGCTTTGTCACGATGGGATTTCGTATGCGCACTTTCACTTCCAACTTTCCTCCCACTGTTTTGCGACCTTCCATCAACTGGAAAAAGAAAACGAGATAACTTATTTTCATTGTTTCACCTTAATCAACTCATTTTCATAGTTGAGTTGTACGTAACACAAATAGTTTCAAAATTATTAGAGAAATATGACAATGTTAGGCATTCTAAGTATTACCTGGTGTTAATTTTGTGAGTCAAACTTAATGAAATATTGATTGCGAATAAAATGTTCACATTCAAGACATTTCTGTCCAAAATGTTCAATAAATTAGTAGCTCCACTACTGTATTACTTAGACACAAAAGTGATATTTTTCGGACTCCAGTAAGTGACAGATAATATTGATTAAAAATAAACTGCAGAATCGTTATAGTTTTGCAGTTCTCTATACAATTAAATATGGAATTACCTCGTGAATGAAATCCTGGAAATTATAATGAAACAAGCATGAACGATAATATAAACTTACATCGAATGAATCATGAATAGTGCATTTGGTTTCGAGCGGTTGCAGCTTCACGGTAGCTGTGCCAAGAAGAGTATCTCCTCTGAAGAAACCTCTGAAAAAGAATTCAATATTATTATTTATGAAAACCTTACCCAAAATATAAATACAAGAATAGAGCATGAATAGAAAAAAGGGAGCTGAAATAAGAACAAAAGAATGAATTGCTCTATTCTACAGAATAAGTAAACTCACAAAATAATACAGCTAAAGCTAACCAACACAGTTGAAATTTTGAATTTAATACATGTGGTCAAACAAGCGAAAGGTTGTTATGCGAACGACTCTCATATTATTTGATGAGCAATATTTATTCTCTGGAGATCACAAATATGCAGAACCTCAATATCTTGAAATTAAATCAATGTGTTTAAAATTGTAATTCTACAGCGCTTTGAATTGCAAGATATAATATAAAAGATTATACCCCCGTTTATTTACAGAGAAAAATTAAATAAGTCTCCATTTGAAACTCACAAGGTGGTTGCTGAATAGATGAACGTTTGTATAATTAGTGTATGTATAAAAATAGTTTGCACATAAGTAGATTGAGGTTAAACTTCGATTACTTATAACAATAATTGAAGCCCGTATTATCAATCACAGTTTAAAAAACGTTCAACTTAAACTAGCTTCGGCTCTTAATATACGAGCGACATTAATTTTTCTGTGCATGCGTTAATTACAGAGCACTGTGATCATCTGTGATTGGTCAAGTGTCATTAACGCATGCGCAGGAAAATTAATTCCGGACGTATATCAAGAGCGGAAGGTAGTTTAAGTTAAACGTCTTTTAAACTGTGATTGATAATACAGGCCTAACACTGTTAATTGCAACTAAGCCTGAACGACCTTTATTCTACGGACTGTGAGTTTCGTAACTATTCAAAACCCACAACCTTAAGATAGTGAAAACCCCGAAAAAAATTATAAGGAGTGCTTTAGTGAAATACCAAAACCATTAAATTTTAATGTCTCCTAGTTGATAATACAGACACCATTGTTCGAAAAGTGAGAAATTATCATTATAAATTAGTGCATCAGAGAAAGTTTTTTAATTATTCTGTACAGAAAGAGTTGAGTGTAAGATTCCCAAAAATAAAGCAGCATGACATCTCCTCATTCCACCAAAAGGGAGTTTTGAAAATTATATCGATATAGGCCTACTGAATCGGTATTTCATGGAAATGCTATGATCTCCTACTACAACAAACAACCAAGTGTAATAAGTCCAAAGTGATACAATTTAGAATAAGTTTAATTCTGAATTTTACGGGGAAAACAATCGATTCTGGTATCTAGCAGAATTCTGCCCAACTAAAATTTGTTTACCTAGAAGTATTTTCCAAAGAGTAAGTAGACTTACAAGAAACTTTAAAAGACATATCAGATTAAACTTTTTTTCAACAAGAATATTGTACACTGTTCACGCACAACTAATGAAACCTGATAGATCTAAAGATAAAAACAAAATATCCAATATGAGAATACAATATAAAACGTAAACTATCCCATTAATGTTATTTGCCATCAGATTCAACCTGAAAGCAGTCAGGTATAAATGAATAACCATAACTCGGAGAATAAGTCTTGATGAACAATGGATAATTAATTTAAATCAAATGTTTAATTTCAAAATTATTTCAATACTTCTAAAACTAATAGCCTACCTAGGATTACAGAAGCAGCGAAACCAACTAAAAAAAGAACTGCAAGTCAACCTGAAAAACAATTTTATCGAAAGGGTTGCAAATTAAACATTTAAAGAATTCTAATTAACGTTTCAATTTAGAAGGAAGATAATACTGTAAATAATATTAAACCATCTAATAGCTGAATCAAAGGTGCACATTTCAATATTATTCATCAGTAAGATAATACTAAACCACTCAGGTATGAAAAGAGTTGATTGTAATAGGAAATAGGAATTATCTAATTATTCATACAAAATATCATTGACATGCTCATTCGGATTATCAAGTCAATTATACAAAGGGAGTTCAAAAGCTGTCTACAAAGGTTATTATTGATAAAATCTCATAAAAATCATTTCAACAATAAATAAAAACTGAGATTAGAATACAAAATTAAAATGAAGTTAGTTTGTTCGAAATTGAAAGACTCAGTTTCATTTCGGCACTCGATAGCATCAATATTATTTAAAATAAAACATTTACTAAATCGTAATTTCATGATGACTGACTTTATATCAAAAAACAAAATAAGCATCATAACCAAAGTCAAAATAAATAAACATCTCAACTTGAAAAAAAATACTGAGAACAATTAGCTCAAGTCGATTAAAACAGGTCTTGACATAATACTGTACAACACATTATACAGAAAACAACACTGCATGCAAATGAACTCAATACCGAGATCATGTCCGCATACCGGAGGAATTTCACACACTAGCTTCAATTATTACTGTTGAATACATTTTGATATGGATACATCGATCATGGATTCTATCGATCTACAGTAGTACATTCGCATGTTAAATGGAATCGTACTTCCAACTTCTCGAATATCTTAGATGGCAAGACCTAACATTTGAAATCGACAAAAAAATCATTCAATATCTTTGATTTTGTTCAAGGAATGGAAAAACACATGCGAAATGCTTTAAATATCATGAACTGAGCTATAAAAATTGTTTTGATAGCGAAACATAGATTAGCTTGTAACTCGCAAAGAGATAAGAAAAAGTTGATTTCAGAAGATAGAATTTGGAGAATGATTCTTATAAGTGAGCATTTTGAGGAATACAACTTTATGTAGTTCTGAATGCCTGAAGGAAGTAGAAAATATGGGGTATTCTATGATCCAACGATTCAAAAATTAGCCATAACAATAATTCAAAGAAAACGATTGAAATAAATGTTTGAAATTAGTATCCCAAATAAAAAATCAAGTTCGCACAAATGAACCACTTTCAAGTATAAAACAAGCATATTAGTAGCCTTTGAAGAAATGATGGGAAGCAGATGTGGATGCGAGAAAGTTGACTCAATAAACATTTTTTTAATTATGATAAAAAAGCAAAGAATTAGCCAATGCAATACACCCAAGAAAATGACATTGGAATCATGGAAAAAATATTGAGATTATATCAAACGTGGAAAACAAAAAGTTCATCACAATATCGGATGAAAAAATTGGAAGGAGTTCAGAATAATTACAGGAAAGAAGAAGCAGTATTATTTCACTTCACAGGCTGTTTCTCATGAAACACAATTAATGTTTAAATAACTTCATTGGGAAAGCTGTTAACTTACTTTAGTCAACAGAGGATTGAGTTACCAAACCAGGGGTATGAGAAAAAACATATACATTTTTAAAGCATGTCTCCACCAAGAACAACGAAAAACCATGCTTGAGTTATTCCCCTATGTACAAAAAACTTCCACAAAATTCCAGAATAACAGTGATGAGCTACGATCAACTCACCCCTTCGACCAAACTTCACACTTGATGCTCTGCCGTTTGAATACCCTTTGACACGTTCGATTCCTTTGAATGGCCAGAGTGAATACAGCATTATAAATAGGATTATTTGTGTTATAGATTACGACTGTTTTATCCTTGGGTGGATTATCCTGGAATTGAAAATATTTCGATTATTAAATCTTATATCTCAAGGCCCAAAGCATGTGATGTTCGTATAAACAGATTGAAATAATTATATCAGAACAATTTCAAATTATTCAAGAGGAAATTTTAAGCGAATCTATAATAAATTTGAGTTAATTTATTCACATATAATTAGAAAATATGAATAACCTAATAATAATTACAATCGGTTGCAGTGATAATTCAAATCAGTTTGAGCTATGATCAAAAGTTGTTTCTCACTCTCATGATTGAAGATGAACCTCTTATTGACGGTTTTTTTTGGAATATGACATTTTTCAAACAATCAAGAGAGTTTTCTAAGTATTTTAATTTGTAATAATTATCCTTCATTTTCAAAGTTCACCTCGAATACTGGATTTAATGTGACCAACTCTAGTTTCTGCAATTCAAATGAATTTTTGTATGCTTTGTTTAAAGTATTTGAACAGAGCAGAGTCATATAATATGGTACTCACACTGGGAAATGGAAATTCAAATCTCACATATGTATCAACTTCTTTTGGGTTCGGTACACAATAGTTGATGCCTTGCACGATTGTGAGTTGCAGGTCATTATCTGTTAAATCCGTATTGCACCTGTAATGAAATAAAACAATAAGACGAGAGCCTTCATAAAGAGAAAGAATGAGTCGAAATAGAATCGAACCAATATTTCGGATTATTACATTTCAAGGTGATGTAGCCTAAGATCAAATCATCGACAGACACTAAACGTGCCACACATATAGCAGGATTCTTTTAACTTGTCAGAAAACAGCTGATTTAACGTTAGTAAACGAACGTACATCAATCAGGTGTTTTCTGACAATTTAAAAGGATCCTGCTATATTATATTCTTCATCGTAATTAATTTATTTCATTTGCTGACAATATACTTTACAATATGAGAAGAAACAAAAGTAAATTTATAGAATATGAATATTATGTATGTCTATTGATCGAGAACCAACTAAACAAGCTACTTACTGTACAATTGAGAATGATTTGGTTTCGTAATGAAACCTTGGGACCGGGTCGTTCTTCCTATTTGAAACTTTCACTACATCTAAATCTTTCTTTGTATGGAGAGCCAACTGCTCGAATCGGTTGGCACTGGCCACGTCGCCGATTGCCTTGAAGTGATTTCGTGTCTGCATACACATCTGTGAACAAATCAGAAAAATATTGATGGAAACCATCAAAAGCATTTCATTGAATTTTAATTAATTATTGGTCAACAGAATAGAATCTTACATTCTAATAATCATACATATTTACAAAATTTACATTTTCTCTTGTAATAATCGCCAATAATACATGAAAAATCGATAAAAATACATCTTATCTTAAACTAGAAATGAACACTCACATGGATCATCTCGGAAATATAATAATATGTATGTATGTTGCATTCCTCTACAAACAAAGCTTATGCTGAAGGATGATAAACAATACAGAACTATCTTTCGGATGCTATAGCAGGATACTTTCAACTTGTCAGAAAACATATGTTTTACTCGGCCACCAGTACAATACTTAACCTACAAATGCTGAATCTAGCAGATTATTGAAAAGGTATTTAAAAACGTTATTCTTTGAAAGGTCTTCTTTAAAAAGGTCTTTTAAAGGTCTTTAAGATTTTTAAGCCTTTTCATTATTGTGTCGAAATCACTGTTTAATTATTACCGAAACAGCTGATTTCTGACAAGTTAAAAGGATCGTGCTATATAGGCGATGTCTAATTTATGAGAGCATTGTAAAAATTCAGTATTCAATAATGCAGGAATTTCAGTTCATTTGTAAATAGAAACGTTCACATCATCTATTCAATACATCTATTAAAACCTTATTAATAGAATTCTTATTCTGAATGACTCATAGAAATTCGACTTTCTCAAACAATTTATAAAGCTGGATTTGGAAAATAACAAATTAGCATTGACTTACTTTGAGCTGACTTAATAGATCACTTTCAAGTTTCACATAGATATCAGTATCTGAGTTAGGAACGCATTCTTCCGCCGTTACGACGTCAAATTCCGTTTCAAGAGCTTCCTTTGCAGAAGGAGGAGCTGGAATCTGAAAAAATCAATGACATTCTATGTTGAAAACAATAAAAACATTTATCAAGCAGCAGGAACAGATTATTCTCATCATAATCCGAATCGTCATTGGAAAAGGCACAGAATCTATGATTGAAGATAATTACGTTCATCTTCATCATTTTAACATATATCGAACTCAGTTATGCACTTTCAAGAATAATATTTCAAATAATATGCGAGCAAGACGGTCCGTTGGTTTTTATGAAAACTTATTAGCTAACCTTAGTAGCCCTTACTAGCTACTATTCTGTTTTCAATATTCGCAGTAGCGGAAGTCTTCAGAGTATTCTATGGCATTATTAATTAGGAATGTCGATCAATAAATTATGATTTCATTTACCGTATCCATATCCACAGGCAATCCATTGTTGGATGCTTCGATAAGCGCATCGAACCCTTTAGCAACTCGTAGATATTCTTTGGCCTGATTGATTTCGCCATTCTTCTTCGCCTCCAATGCAGCCAACTTGAATTCTTTCTGACGTAGAGTCAACAAGCTGAGCTGTCTCTCTACTCTGGAGCCAGCTTTCTTGCGAACTAGAATAGAAAACAGCAACTGAATCGAACACATACATCAGATTTGGACATGGAAGATCATTTAATAATTTATTCAGTCATTTACCAAGGAGAGTAAAACAGGATTATGCTAAAAATGTTCCAAAATACACAATTATTTAACAATCTACACAAGCAGTCTAAATCCAGATTATGTGACATCATATTACTAAATCATTATTTTGATATTGCTAATTTCCTTCTATGATATAGATAGATGAAAAAATTTGAAGAGGCATGGGCGGATATAAGGGGGAAGGGGGTTGCTTAAGGGGGCAAATGTCCCCAAACTATAGTAGTAAATATTATGTGTAGTTATATCGTAGTTTGTAGCAAAAAATTTATGTCAGAAGCCCCCCAGATAGCCCAGGAAAGAGGAGACATAAATCATGCTTTAAACAATACAATTACATTCAGATTGTAAATGTACATTGTGCTCGTATGTAATGATAAAATGATTCTCATACTCGACAGAAGAGCAGTATTTGAAATATCAAGTTATATTGAGGTAAAGTGGATTTAAAATACTTGATGAATTATCAAGTCGACTAAAAAAGATACTGAAGCCATGATAGCTTGATTGTCATATTTGATAAGAACATGAGGAGCAGTATTTGAAGTACTAAGCTACTTATATTGAGGTAAAATGGACTTACTACAATATTATTGATAAAGTATTTAGTCGACAAAAATGATTCTGAAGCAATAATAGCTTTATCAATGTCTACTTTGACCACAGTGGAAGACTCTACTAGTATCTAGTTATTTTGTATCAAAATACTATTATGTATGCATCTTCTTAGTATGAAACCTGCTTTGCTTTGCTCTGCTCATGCCTTCATAAGAACTATTTTTCCATAATATTGAAAACCCCCAAAAAATGAAAGACTTAATAATGAGAAAGGTGTAATCAATAATCAATTATTATCTCCTATAGAAAATACGATGGAGAAAACGACGATGCACGTGCATGCAGATGCCCAAAAGTTGAATTTATTTTTCAACTGTTGATAATATTGTAAAATAGAGACACGAGGATAGGAGTTATTACATTAATCAGAATATTACAATGAGTAGATAAGTGCTGTTTTCCCATCTGATTAGAACAAAACGCTCACCATTCTCTTTTGGAGCAGCCTCTTGGTCATCTTTGCTTTCGAGGTTTGATGTGGTTGGCTGCACTGGAGGAGGCGCGGGTGCGGGGGAGGTTGGCAGCACTGGCACTGATGGGACGGACGGAGGCGGCTTTACTACTGCAGTTGGAGCACTTCCTTTCACAGGTATGGGAGCGTAACCTAGTTGAAAAAATAGAAGTTGATTTGAATTACACGAAGTAAGCTTACATTAGAAGTTGATAACTTACCCGTACCTACATGACATGATAGAATAGCTACATCAACAAAGAAGCCCAAAAAACAATAGACTAATAGTTCATAAACTAGAAAAAATTTTTACAAAAAAATGTGTTTAGTACTTTATGAAAGATGTTAAAATTACCTTCAATTATTTTGGGTTCATAAGAAATGTCCGGGATCAGTACTTTATCAAATAGGATCAGCTGATTCAAAGCAGTTGATCCCGGTTGGTGCAACGCAACAGAGATATTGAAGAGGTTTCCGCGACCCACAGTTCTCAAAATATATTAAATAAAGAACTGTGACTTTTTCAATTTGTATGATGTTTTGATACGTTACGTGGGATAAAAAGTTAAATTGATTACTGAATATTTATATTTTCACTCACATGAGAAATTAGCTTCCTAGTTGACTGAGTAGGTATAATAAAACTTAAATCAGAGTTTTCTCCATAACTAATATTAAATGTAGGCTACCATTTTACTCAACAACAATGCAAAATATAGTATTAAATTATGAATTTGAAATAACTTCAGAACTTTATCATCTTTTCACTGTACCATAATGGCAATAGTCAACGAGAAATTTCTTCCAACTCAAGAGGCAACAACAGAATGTGAGGTCCGATGCTCTATTATATTTCTAACAGCGTTCATGTGTACATTACTTGATGCTAAAAGACAAATTACAATAATATACTACAATTAGAATCTGTTATTTGATTACGGATCAATTACCTGGAGGATTGGGTAGTTCTTCCACAGGTATAGGTTTGCCAGCATTATTAAGTCGAATAGCATCCTTGTACTGCTTAACTATGCGACCCATCTGACGCGCCTTCCTAGAATTTCCCGCTTCTTGAGCAGCGGCTTCCTGTGTTTGATAGAGCTTCAACCGAGCCTCCAATGCTTCGGCCACACTATTATAATTCACTTCGTAGACCTCTGGGAAAAGTAACAATCATTTATTAATATTCACTCATAAAAAGTGAAGGAGGAAAGACCTTGAAAGTTACAAATGTACCAATTCACTGACATAATGAATGAATGATTTTTATTAGTCGAAACAATAATAATAAAATTTGTTACTAATACATCAATATCACTAATAACTGAATAAAGTAAGACTTTTAAGATTGGAAACATTTGGAGAAAACAGGGAGTTCACTAGAAAAATGAAATACGAGAGTCAAAAGTATCTAATTTATAAGTAACCGAAGTTCAAAAGTTTGGCTGTCCATTTTCAAAGACGTCCGAAATGTATTGCAACAATAGGTTCTTGTGAAACAACCTATTACACTTTCAACTTATGTGTAGAAATCTTATTGATGTTGTGGAACTCCATGATGAAATAAACTTTCCATCTTATTACTATCTTAAAGGCTTGTGCTGAAATCGTTCAGCACTAGTCTTCAACTTCATGACTAAGGCTAGGCGTACACCGGTTAGTCAAGACAAGACAAGACGAAATTAGTCACGTTTAGTCACAGTAATTCACATAGCTGCTTATGAAGCAGCACACACCGATTAGTCATTGCATCGGTGTGTGCTGCTTCATTAGCAGCTATGTGAATTACTGTGACTAAACGTGACTAATTTCGTCTTGTCTTGACTAACCGGTGTACGCCTAGCCTAACATGATCGCTTTAGGCGAGAAAGATCGCAGTGTACTTGTTTTATGACAAGATTCGATCCAGAATTCTCTTGAGGTGACAACTGCTATCAAACTACTCTACAGGACTTGGCTGCTTCAGAGGAATACGAAGACACAAGGAAATAATGAAGTCGTGAGAACATTCAAGCTTCTAAATACCCAGATATTGCTTCTCTGGGTACCATCTCAAACGTAGCCTATCTCACAACAGAATAGAAATAAAATTATTCAATTTTAAATCATTAATATCAAGGCAAAATATCAATTTCAAGAGATGGAGGATGTATTTCAGTAATTTCAATAATTTTCATTTTTGAGCTTTAGTTAGAAGCTATATTTCACGGGAATCCTCAAAGAGAATGAATAGGAACAGTGAATGACTCACTAGGACTGGAAAAGCAAATGGCTGTCCCACTGATACCAGGTGATATTCCTTGGTAGGAATGACATTTTTGTGAAATTTTCATAGAATTACTCAATACCTAAACCCACAATTGTTTCGCAAATCAAATATGTAATTAATGCATGAACTCAAATGAAATTAAGATGCCATTTTTGTGACATTTTCATCGAATTACTCGATATTCAGACCTACAATTATTCCACGAAACAAAAATGTAATTAATGCATCAACTCCAATAAAATTAAGTTGATTAAATATAGGAAACATGGTGTGTGGCGAGAAACAAGTGGTTTATTGCAATTTTGTAACAATTTTTAAAATTTGTATTGTATTTATTACAATTTAGTATTGAATCTTATGAAGATCTCTTTTTCGGAAATTGAATGCATTGTTTGGTTTTGCACATAGGTCTTTAAAGCTTCAAATAAAGTAATACCGGGTGTTTCAGGTTCTTCTGCAGGCTGAATTGACATCGGCTGATCTGAGGAGTGCTGTTTCTCGTCTTCTTGTTTAGGCGAGGCAGCTGGGATGAAGCTTGGCTGTTGTTGCTTGGGACTTCCCTGGTCTGCGTCGGGAGGAGGAGGCATTTCACTCAGATCAACTGTTTTGCCCTCTTCAACTGCTTGAATAACCATGTCGAATTGCTGAAAGAAGAGAGACTATTGGTGGAAACAGTGACTACAAAGAGGAAAAGTACAAAGTAGTAGATATTCTCAATACTGGCTAGTGAGTTTGTTTTCTGGTGCAAAATTTTTCAATGTAATCTAAATTTTTAATAATTTGGCAATTTTCGGTTCGAAACTTTCATATTATCTGCTGCAATATTCAAAAATTTTCAAGTGTTTCGTTTTTGAGTGAAAATTGTGACTTTGAAAGATATGGATCATCATAACCTAAATTTTGGACGTTTTTCTAAATTTGAAGAGGGACAGTTTTGGGCTTAAGCCTGTTGAACCTTTCATTTAGTATTATGTGTACATTACTGAATAAATAAATAAATAAATACAATGAAGAACAAAATATGCAATGAGTTGAATAAATCTGAATTGCCGAAAATGGATTTGAAATGAATCTGAATTTGATTGGTCAAATTGCTGAAAGAAGAGAGAATATTGATGGAAACAGTGACTATAACGAGGAAAACTAGATATTTTCAATACAATAAATAACATAATACAGTAATATGTAATGAGTTAATTCGATCTGAATTAATAGGGACAATTTATTGAAAAGTATGGAAAATGAGACATGGAATGAGAAATTTGGAAAAATAGTGAGGTAGGCCATAGTT
This sequence comes from Laodelphax striatellus, assembly GCA_017141395.1. Lineage (NCBI taxonomy): Eukaryota > Metazoa > Arthropoda > Insecta > Hemiptera > Delphacidae > Laodelphax > Laodelphax striatellus. The sequence continues at coordinate 50,077,879 of CM029531.1, forward strand.
GGCAGTAATAGACTATAGATTATTATTGTTTAATAGTTTGGTTCCAATCCCTACTTGGTCGATTTTTATGTGCTGCACATTATGCCGCCAATGCTCAAACATATGCAGAATGCTTGAGTTGCACACAAAATCGACCAAGTGTGGACATAGGGAATGTATGTGTGTGCTGGCAGTGTGATCTGGGGCCTGTTTAATTAAAATTTAAGAGTCCTGCAAAAGGTAGACACAAACCAGACATGAATTTAATAAACAGTACACATAGTTCATATAGCAGGATTCTTTTAAATTGTCAGAAACAGCTGATTGGTGTAAGCTCGTTTACTAACGTTAAATCAGCTGTTTTCTGACAAGTTAAAAGAATCCTGCTATACATTACTATTACATAGTTCATATCTAGAGTGTGACCTACTCGTTGTATTAAGGAGTTCCAATTTTTATGAAACAGGCCACTTGAGAATGAAGTTAATCAGTAGAGCACTGAAGTGTTTCATTTTGTTTACATTAATCCTGTATATAATGAAATATTAAAAATCACAACTACCCTTGGATATTTTCAAGGAAAAAGTATGAAAAATCACTTAGAAGGATTAAAAGTATGGAAAATAAGACGTCGAATGAGAAATTTAAAAAAATGGCACGAGAATGAAAGTTAATCAGTAGAACACTGAAGTGTTTCAATTTGTTTATAACAATCCTGCATATAATACACTTCATAATTACTAATTCATAACTAACCTTGGATACTTTCAAGTACTTGACAGCCGCATCAACATCTCCAGCCTTCTTGGCTTTTAGGGCAGCCAACTTGTAGGCGTTGCGACGATCGGCCAGCATCTTCACCGTTTGAGCCGTTTCCGATTCATCCTGTCGGGATTGTTGTGAAGGAGGATCGCTGATTAGATCCGCGCTTGGACTGGAATCGGGTTGGACGGCAGGAGGATCTGGACTGAGAGAAGTGGATCGGACAGGGGGTAAGGGGTCGATGGATCTGGGGGGTATTGGGGGTGCTGCTGAGGGGGGTTGGGGTACTGGAGGGGGAGGAGCACGTCTCGCTGGCACGGGAGGAGGGAGGGGATCAACGTCGGGGGAAGGATGCTCTGGCACAACGGTGGAATCCGATGGAGTAGGGTCTGCAATTTTGAAACTTTTGTTAGCGTACACTTCAAATGAACCTATCAATTATGAATATGATGATGTAGATGTTGATGTATGTGATACAGATGTGGTTTGAATAATATAATCAATGGTACAAAATAAAGTCTACTATGATAAAAATTCGTCTAATGCCTACTTTACATGTTGTCAGATGATTATTTTGGGTATGGGAATTCGTTTTGAATCTTCTAAATGGGATTATAAGAGGCACTATACTATAATGATTGTTGTATTATAATTAGCATTTATTCTTATAAATAATTCATAAATGAAGTAGCAAAAGATGACGGATTTGCCTACACTCGATTAATCACACTATCACTCTATGTTTTTTCTAACTCCATGAGATAAAAGCAGTGTCGGGAGAAGTGTGGAGTGCCTTCCAATATTAATATTGAAAATAAACGTCTATTGTAACCAATATCATTATTATGTCACTGAAACACAAAACTTAGGAAGAAATAGCACAGAGTATTATTCTGTATAAGTTAATTATTGATTCATTGGAGTTTTGAATAATATAATTCAAATTTTATGATAATAGCATTATTTAGGCTGATAAAATAGAAGAATAAATTTTGAAAATTGGATCAAATTACCGGGTTCATCTTGTGCAGGCACTTTTCGGGCAGACATTTGGACGACAACTGGAGGCGGGATATCAGCTTCATTGATTTCTCTTCCAGATTTCGCTTGCCTCAACATATCCGAAAGAGTTTTTATTCCTCTGCCCAACCTGAAATCATTAACCGAACATTATAGGTTGCTGGGAATGAGAATCTGGAATGGAAATGGACTATTGTCGTTACAGATTTTTACCAAGTTCAAAGTAATGCGGCTGCAAAATAGTGGATGGATTCTTACATACTTTCTTCATTGTAAAAAGCTATAATCATTCCCTAAGTCCACACTTGGTCGATTTTTGTGTGCTGCACAGCATGCTACAAATGTTGCTACAAAGAATTGATAGCATGCTATGCAACACACAAAATCGACCAAGTGTGGACATAGGGAATGTGCAGTCCAGGTGCCTTAATAAGGTAAACGCACTGTAGTTTCAATGAAGACTAATACTCAACTACCAGAAGATAAGTCTTAAATATTCTAGAGCTAAACTGTTCGAGACAAGGGATTAAGCAAATAAAACAACTAATATGTTGAAAATCTAGCGATGCCTTCAACATTGGGCATACTAAGCACAAGTTACTTTTCTCTCAACAAATTTAAAGAAAATATAACTTTTCGAGTTCCTTGAAATGCATTCTGCTCATATGTAAGCCGTTAGCGGATAGCATATTAATTTCTTTGCTAAAACGCCAAACAACTCAATGAAACCAACCTTCTAGCTCTAGAGGAATCACCGGCTGTTTTAGCATTAGCTTCTGCCTGCTGGTACATTGCTAAACGCTCAGCAATAACTGATTCCAGAGGTTGTTTCATTGGTGCAGCTGGCTTGGATTCAGGAACACTTTCAACAGGTTCATCGGCTTCCTCTCTCCCAATAAGGCCACCCAGTTCAGCCTGAATTACAAAAAAAATATATTGTCACAAAACGTTATCTTTACAAATTTATATTAAGTGACAAAATGATAATTATGATACAACATGAAAGCCAATACTCGAACTAATAACATGAAAGAATTTGATGTTCAATTTATAAGCTGAAATCAAACAGATTCACGATTTCCAGCCAGCTGGAAATATCTGGCTGTATCTTCTGGCTAAATAAATTGATTTATTGATTTACAACATCTTTAAGTTACAGTACATGGCTACTATAGTCTATTCACCGAGAAGAAAAATTGGAAGTAAACAAACTCCAAATATCAGAGTCTAGAGTCTAGACGACCAATAATATTCACCATGCACTCTGTAGTACAACTTATTGACATTTCTATACTTCCTTACTCTTATCTATGCAGAAATAGAAACTTGCCGTCGAGCGAAGAGAGGAAATGAGTAATTTTTATTTATTTAGCGTATGGCTTTTAATAGTGGGGAGACCCGAGTAGGGTTGTTCCACTTCACCAACATAACCAATTATCCCTTGATAAGGAACATGGTGAAAGTTTGTTTGTAATGCAATACATTCACAAAAAGGCACACACACAGTTAGCTGACATCAAAGTTTTCTTCTCAGTAATAGACTAAGAAAATGTCTTTTGCACAGATACTTCACAACCCTTCGTATACTGGCTAAAACACCGTGTGTTAAATTAAAAGAGTTTTTCCCAAACAGGGGATTTTAAGAAGTGTGGTAATATCTTAAGGTTTTGTTGCTAAACTTAAACTAAATTTGCAGTATCTAAAAATTGTAGCCTGCGTAATAATTTTATTATTTTTAATCCTTGAAAATTGTTTTCAACTTACAAGTAGTTCGGGATCGTCCTCGTCAACATCATCTTCGCCTGCTGATTCATCTGATGGCACATCTCGTAAGCTGTCCGCCACTAATCTATCAAGATGCTCTGGTGCCAAAGGAACAGCTGAAAATTATATGGAACCCATCATCAATAATTATATAAATTGATTTTATTCTAATGGTGTAATGCGACTTTACTGGCCGAGATAGCTGGATTTATTTTTAGTAATCTTTTCATCAAAATAATACACTGAATTGATTGCAACCGGAAAGTTGTCTCTAGCTAACTCGGCCAGTAAAGTCACATTTAGCGATTCTGAAAAATCACATTTAGGGGATAGAAAAATCAAAGCCTAGTTGCACAAATTGATGTGATCCAAAGTTAATTTCCATTCACTTTCAAACTTTATAATAATTGAATGGTAAGTTAACACAAATTGACTGAGGTATAAGCAACAGACCTTGATTAATAGATTCAGTAAATTTATAGTAAGTTACCTTTTGGTTTGGGTTTTTGGCGAACTGGAGCAGAGCCCGACGTCAAAGCCATTAATTCAGCTTCAAGATCTGCATCATCGTCGTCGTCATCTTCTCCATCAAAATCATTTATATTGTCAAAGTTGCCAGGAACATCAAACAATCCATACTGGAAGCAAAGAGCAATACTAATATTATGACTTATTTTTCTACTGACAACCAAATTCTGCTACCTACAACTAAAACACTGAAATCACTCGAAGTGATATTTTAGAATTAGGCCTAAGTTATAGGCTATTTTTCAAAATTTCTTAGCAACAAAACAAGACAAAGTGGTTGTTTTTGAAATTATGCAATTCTGCCTAACTTACTGGTTAAAGCACACTGTTGATCAGCACATTGTTTTCTGAACGAATTAAAATTATCTCTCAGCCAAATGCGCCTTACCTACTTCTATTGAAAAGTGGACAGTTGAAAATACTTCACCAAGGCTCAAATTTTTATTAATTTCAGTCATGACCACTGATCTCCAACAAACCACTTTCTTTATTCAATAAAATTCTTGAATGAATTTTTAAAATTATACATTGAATAAAATACATCTGTTACAGTACATAATTTATTGAAGACTAGGAAAAATTAACTAAGACTAAAAACAACTACAGTAATCGATTCATGACATTTAAGTTACAAGAGAATGATTCATTAGTAGGGAAAAGTTGCAGATTATTTAAGAAGAATCATTAAAGAAATTACCTGAGCTAATCCACCCGATGTTCGTGGCTTTTTGCCTGAAGTTTCCTTTTTTCTTGAAAACATTGTCAAATAGAATAAAATTAAAATGATTTCAATGTAATAGAATAGGAATTGCAAAGAATGTAAAATGTAACGTATTTCTCCATTTATAACCTATACATTCTGTTCTGTTCAATGTTCCGTTGTTTGCACCTTGCACTGCAACAAGAAAACCCCTTGACCTTGATGTCAAGACTGTCAAAAATAAGTAATATTATCTACGATTATCACTTATAATATTATCTTCATTATAAGAAACAGTTCAGAATTTATGAAAAGGTGTGAAATTGTCTTTAATAGTATTGAATTACAAGTTATATCTCATAATTTGGAAAAAATATATTTCATGGCTGGATTGCAACACTGCAATTTTGCCGGGAACTTTGAATTATTCACAGTAGAGGCCGCAGTTTTTATAGTCTGTCATTTATGCGCAAATACGCCTAATACGGTAATTCAAATACAGTACTGTACAATAAATAATTATACTAGAGTTCAGTAAAATACTATAGGCTATAACTTCATAATAATGTTTTAAAATCTTGAAAAATAAAAAATGTATTCATAATCTCATCATAGAAAGTGATAATGATTTTCATGTTCATTTTAAGCATGATTTTGAGAGCCTTTCAGCAAAAGACAATATTCTATTTCTTAAGATAGTATTGTGTATAAACTGACTCATTTGATATGTTCATATTTATAATTTATTTATAAATGAATATATTTTTTAAATTCCTAAAAATGAATTGGGTGTCGGTGCAGATCTTTCATGCTTCAATCACCTTATTAACTAAATGTTTTACATGATACCATGATCCTAAAGTTGACCTATCATGATAGGCGCTTATCATATTATCATGATCTAAGCGCCGTTGAGTAGAAACTCTTACGTTTATAACTTTTATTAACATATATTTTATTATTTATTCTACTACTACTTGAAGGATAGAAATCCATCATTAGAAATAGAACATTTTTTCATAATGGTAAGCTGAAAAATGATTATTATTAGAACATACACTGAAGACTAATTTCATTTTAGAATATTGCTACAGGTACAGGTACTTATAACTAATTCTCTAGCCTTCAGCTTTAATTTATATTTATGTCTGTATAAGCTTTAATCTCTATGTCTCACCTTTAGGGCTCAACCACACTATGACAAGAGTAGGCTATGCATGCATACTTGACATCGTGTGGATGACATTTTTCTTGCAATACAGTTGAAATTCAAATAGAAGTTTAATTCCCATGATGCCATTGAATGCATGTATACTTGTCATCTTGAGATCGCCCCATTATTCTACCTTTCAATATTTTCTAACTTGTTCCATCCTTAAATTAATAGGCTATTAATTATTTATCCCTCAGTGGTGACTTTCTCCTGATTTTTATATTGAACTACTGATGCATTTAACAAAATGCTAACATACTATTAATATTTTTTCAGGTTATAATAAATGAAGGATAGGAGAATAATGGAGTGGGAAGGTGGCTATACTTACAGTCACATTCATTTAATTTGATGCTTGCCTTTAGATAGATAGACAGACAGATAGATATAATTTATTGACGTTGCTGATGACCGTAGAGTACGATGGCAAAGAAATAATATCTCTCTATCTATCTAATTCCAAGCGTCAAATTAAATGGATATCACCGTACTCTAACATTATAACGTATTTTTATTGTTTCTTTGTTTTCTAAGCCCGTTTCGGTTCCATCTTTATAATAAACAGACTTCAGGAATGATTCACTTTAAGGAATATTCTTATTTCTCTAGATAGGATTCCCAGTTGAAGAACATGTTTCATAATTCATAAAATTTGGTATCAAGATTTATATAAAAATAATAAAATTATTGATCAGTTCGATGAGGATTAGCATATTAGATAGTTTGAGAAATTTGAACCTTGAGCAGCATTCACAGATATTTGCTGTGTTGTTGAAGATTCATGAGAAGTTACCGTACTAATTGTATCTGAATGGAATAACAAGAAAGCTGATATGGTATGAAATATCACATAATTAATGCATTGAATAAATAAGGCGTTCCATTACTCATAATCGAAGTGGATTTTTCATTCAGCACTTTTCTTTAGAGAGGTGGGTGGTACACTGAATCAATAGAATCATACACGATAGAAAAATAATAACATTTATTAACAAGACATAGATATAGTATCAACTTATTCTACCACATAATTCTAAATTACCAGATCTGAAAATAAAAGGAGCATGAAATGTAATAAATCAAGTTCAAATCAATTTGTTTCCAGTGCATTTATTCAGTACGTATTGAGAATGCTATATTTGAGAATTGTTTGAAAGAACAATATTACAAGTTTTTTTGGAAATCAACATGGGGAACACAAAAAAAATTGTGATGAGCACTTTTTCCTCGAATTTTAACTACTATGTTATTATTAAGTAAGATACACAATTATAACTGAATTGCTTAGATGGTACAAACATAATATGATGATGAACGATTTTAGTACTTGAAATTTGAAAGAAATACAATAAATTAATTGATTGTTTGAAAATTCGATGCTCAGTTCTATATAATTTGACTTACGAGGATTATATGTTGGGATTTTGTTGAAATTCACTCAAAGTTCAACAATGTTGCACGTTGTCAAGTGTGATAAATTTCTAATATAATATCAATTTCATATTATCGCTAGCTCATCCAGTTCTAGCTCAACAGAAATAATAGGAGGTTTGACCTCAACTATAAAGATTCTAATTTTTTCAATTGTAATCATTCTTAGTTAGAATAAAGAAGCGATCTTGTTAATCTCACTTTATTAGTTTACATTTGAAATTCAGGACCATGGTTTCATGTTATTACCAACACATCATTGGCTGTACTTTATTCTAATTATGGAGAGGTTTCACAAAATATATAAACATAAACTCTACAAATTGTAATCATTCTTATTTTCTCTGAAAAATTGGATAATTTTGAATATAGTTGAATTTCAATTCTTCATACCTTCTATGAAATATTTACAGTATAATTATGTAAACATAATAAAAATGTATATTTTCTATGATTTTGTTCATCGCGCCAGAAAACAGTACGGTAGTTGAATTAATGCTCCAGAGAAAATGCTACCGATTACTGTGTAGGAACATAACTTAATTATAATTAAGATTTATCATCGTGAGTCTTTGTGTGTAACAGTGAGCTTCAAAAAGTATATTATAGAAATGACTCATGATGAGTTCTATGATAGACCAAAGTATGAGAAAGATATATTCAACTTCATTGTTAGTCAATATTGAATTTAAATTATTGTGGTAATTCTTCCATAGAGAACTACAGCATATATTATATTCTAATAAAATATGAATTACAAATCATTGTTACTGTATGAAGGGTGAAGTCGAGGGGATAGCAATTTTGACCTAATCTCCAATAAATCAGATTGATAAATGAATATTAAATCATGATTAACCAGATACATCTATGCCAAATATAAATATGTTTCAGATTTCAATATTGAAAAGAATACGGTAACTTATTTGAAAAGATTACGCATGTTTTTCCAAAAATCAATAATTGAATAGTTGTACAAACAAAAATAACACTTTTTAAAAAACATAGGGCCTACATTGGATACCTTCAGAGAAAATATACTGTAATGCTTGAGAAAATTGATAGGTACCGTAAGTAACGACTTATGTAAGAATTATTGATAGAATCATATCATGATGATTATACTGAACTAGGTAGCGTTGACATTGAGATCCGACAAGGAGACTTAAAACATTAGTAACTGAATGACTTTTTGAAATATTTTACAAAATCAGAACATTTTGATTGACAAAGTCGGGAGATGAAGGACAGAGGTGACTGCTTCATTCGTAATCGTAGAACTGTTCGACCGTCTGGGAAGGAAGGAGTTGTTGAGACTGAGCCTGCTGTGTGGCGGAGGAGAGGGGGGAGGCGGCCCTATGCCCTTGCAAGAGACCGCGAACCAGGAGAAGGTTCTCGGGTGAGGATGCTGTGTACTCCACATCGGGTAGGTCGTTGTCGAATTTACTACTGAAAAAAAGCAAATCAAAATCAATAAGTTGTATCTACACTTGATACAAGAAATAATGGAATTATCATTCTTCAATCTAAAATTGGTACAAAAAACCAAGTTTATGTTCTCAAACAGGTAAGTACTTCTCATAGACAGAGCAGTTTAAAGCGAGCGCGTGGCTACTGTACTTTACGTGGTCATTAAATTTTTTGATTTCTAAAGTTGATAAACATTGATATTTGAAACAAAAATTTAAAATATTTCAAATTGTCTTTGCACTGAATTAATATGTAATCAAATTTCATTCGCAATGAAATAAAAAGTTGTGGAGATGTAATTCTAATCTGAATGATAAGAATTAGATACATTTGATGGACAAAAGTTATACATTATTAATCTACTATGGTCCTGATTACTATTGTAACAATTATGGATACATTTGATGGGACAGAAACAGTTATCTTGAACCCTAACTATTCCTGATTACTATTTAAGTTATAAACAACATGGATATACAGTTTCTCACGTGAATATTATCAACATTGAAATTATAGGTCATATAATATTCTATAGAACATATATATATGATATCACATGATATTTCCATGTACGGTATAGGGAATAGAAATAACCTCCTACTCTTCCAGAAGAAATCTGCAGTATTGGGATCATGCTGTTCTCTTCCAATCCACATAGGCCTGATTAGGATGGACAAGCAAATCGATTCCACGCATTGCAAGTCCAAACGTGAGATTCAAGTTTCTGTCTTGTAAAGTTTTCACCCTATCAAGAGTTCGAGGAGCAAGAGCTTAGCCGCCGGCAAGTTCTAAGCCCACATAATCTACTGACTTGGTGATTACATCCAGTTTATAATAATGGGGATTCAAGCCACAATGCAAATTATATGCGTTACATAGAGTTCGGTGAAACAAAAATATATGCAATGGGTTCTACTTGGTTATCTGTAAAAAAATTGTTAGATTCATGTGTTGCATCTTTTGTAGGAAGTTGATCTGCTCTATTCAAGTGCTCTTCTTATTTATAGTTTTCATCTATCAGTTGTGTGTTCTTGTATCTGTTGTATATATGTGTGATATTTATGTGGAGGGATACCGAATCCTTATTCCAGAAACCGTACATGAAGCCAGAAAAAAGAATGTTTCTATTATAAATTATAATATTTCTCCTCCGGGCTGTAATTTCAGAATAACGGCATTTCTGCACAAAATCATTTTTGTTAAATCTCTGAAAGCTGAAAACTTATAATTTCCACAACATTGATCGATTTTTGAAATAACGAGAATATTATTATAGAAAATATATTCTGTTGATTTTATGAAAATGTGAAACGACATTTTTCTGGAAAATTTCTAACTACATAAGAAAATAAAACACTAAAAGATATTGTCAATTCCACTATTTTAAAATTGTGGAGATGAAAATATCTTTGAGTGTTTTATTTTATCATGGAGTTCCACAACATCAATAAGATTTCTACAAATACATAAGAAAAAACATTATCATTTTCATATTGTTCAATAATTACTAGTGAATTCACCTTAATTGAACAGAAATATGTCTCATTGTTTTTGTAAACTGTCAATATTATTGAACACTTTATTGGTCAATTTCAATATCCGGTTTGACAATAATTAAAAAAAAACGGTTGAAAATAACTATTATATTTGTTTATTAGACTGTTAAAAACTCTCTGAACCAAAGACTTCCAGGATGTTTTTGAATCGGCATTAGTTCTAGTTTACAAGTTAGTAATAAAAATATCAAAAGTAGAAAAGTAAGTTAATTATGTACTTAATAATATGGCAGATTTATTAAGGAATACACAATTTTATCAAGTAATATGACAGGCTATGTACAGTACCATGGATTTCAAACAACTTATCGCGTTCCCAACCAAGCCAACAGCACCTGAGTTTCTTCCATTGTGCCTCACAATAGACAATCTCAGCGATAATTTTTTATCTCCTGACCTAATTTGGAAGACTGTCTCATCAACCCAACTGTCGCTCTCACACAATCAAAGTTTTTCTGTGCCGTACGTCAGCAGGGTCCGTCTTGTTTCTTTTCTATCAGAAACACCATCCAGAATTGAAATTACTCCTCTGAAGTTACAGTAGATATTCTTCTTCTGCAGTCCTCTCTTTTCTTTCAACAATCTGCGAGTTCCGATCATAAAGTATGCAATGATGGACTTGTTTGATTTATATATAAAGTTTATATTGTTATTTCTTATTTCATTCAGTTTCTTAATAATTTTTGTATAAACATCTTATAACGTAACAATGTTCCCTCAGATTATTAAAATGTCTTAATACAAAATGGATGTTTCATATAATACGGTACATAAGATCTTTTATATGAAATTTCTATACCGTAATCGTAATGATATGACAAAAAAATTACATTAATGATAGCGACAAGAATAATAAGAGAAAATTGAATTTCTAAAATACCATATTATTTCAAATTAATTAAATAACAAGTACCGTTAGAATTAATTAAATATAAGTACTTGTTAAATAAACAAGGACCGGTACAATGTATCTCAATCTTAAAAATACTTGGAATATGACATTGATTTTCGTTAACTGATCAATGGATTAAATTTGAAATAACAATAGGCAAAAAAGTATTTTCAATGGCTCATAATCTGATCATTTTGGTCATGATAAACTAGATGGAACTATTCATATAAAAATAAAATTTCTGTAATTCATGAAATTAATATACTGCATAATGTAATCTATATTTTGGATTAATCTGATGATGGTACTTTTCCTAATGATTTAAAATCTTTGAGCCATGATTCAAAATTTTTTTAGAAAAGTTTGACATCTGAGAAAGTATCATATAGCCTACGGTTAGCGAGAGGCTTAAACAGAAATACAGAAATATAATTTGAACAAGTTCAAGATGTTTTATGTGAGCTATATATCGTCCTCTGAGAATATGACAAGTGAATGTCCTGTTTGAAACAAAATAACCTTACAAAGGTAAAAAGTTACCTCTTCACATGTAATGGTTTACGTAGGTTTTTAAAGTGAGGGGAACGTTTAATTTTTAAAGTCAAGAGTGTCACTTTCTCACTCTGTCGTCTCTCACTTTCTCTCTTCCTTCGGGCAGAGATGCTTCAGCTTCAAGTGGTTCAGCAATTTCTTGAACAACAACAATACCTCTTCACAGCTGCTTCAATTCGAAAATATAAACAATGACTTTCGCTTACAAGCTGATCCGCTCTTATACTTGAGCTTAAATTATAAATTACATGATAATTTGAAACCTCTACAGTATTTTCTCAGAAAAAGACGTTTTTAAAATTTAGAAAAACTAGAAAATTACCTATCTGGAATGTAAAAGTTGAGCTTCTTCTCCAGTGTTGTTGGAAAGGTCCTTTTCGCTGCTACCCCTCTGCACACCGGTGCATAAACAAATTTTCTGAACAAAAAACAAATTGATAATGCATCATCAAGACAATAAAAAGTGGAGTCATAAATCATCATATCGATATAAGACCATTCAAAATGAAAATTCAACTACAAGCAATAGGCAAAATGTTTTAGTAATATCTAATACAAGTAAATCAATGATTTAATAAATGGAATAAATTATCGATGATGTTTTCCATGACGAAATACTTGTAGAAAATTCTGTTTTGTGTAACGTCTGTTAAAATTGTTGTGAAATAATTTCTTTTAAAATAATGTAAGTAATAGCATTAATTATTTACAGTTAAATACAAGTCGTTACCGGTACTTTAAAGCAGAATAAAATAATTATTGTACAGTGGCATTCATCGATTATCCCCCTGCCATTTATTTCTGTTGTCAATATTTTGCTGGTAGCCGAAGTCTTCAGAACTATTTATATACCTTTCTTAGGATTGAATGAATACTGAATTACAAATAAATATTGATTAAATTAGAAATTTACATACCGGCTTACATACCAAATTAATAATGACAATAAATTTAGTACCGGTATTAGATTTCATGAAATAAATTAATAAAACAATTACCTGCAATTCACTTTGGCTGCTGAGATATTTGTAAGCACGGCAATCACACAGAGACCCAAAAATATTTGCAGACAAAATCTTCCTTGGTTGACCATTCTGTAAAAAAATTGATTCAATAGAAAACAGAAATAGGGAATTGGGACAACATTTCAATCTCTACAAATCTTTTATGTCTATATGCAGTAATCACTTATCAATTATAATCGTAAGAAATTTGAGAATAATTAAAGAGCTTAGTGATTCTCAATCATTGAACTTCACACCATACATCACACAATAACTCATCTCTAATTTTCACACTTGAAAAAAATGAACATGACTTATTACCTAAAAAAAATAATATGACTCATGTATTTGCATCTCCATGAACATTCCAAATTTTATATATTTATGTATTTTTAGTTCATCAGAAACTTTCAAATATTTCTCAAGGAAAATCTCTTTCATTACTCGTAATAAAAAATAAGAATCCATTTTTGATTTCCTATCAATTAATTTTGTGGGCTGCTTTAAAATTGTTTGTCACTTTGTTTTGCGTTGGTTTTAGCAGAGGTTGTAATGGGAGATTACAGTATCAATTTATCATCATCCTACGATTTTAAGTAGGTTCCATACCTGAACTCCATACCTGGTACTGTATCATCCTACAATTTTAGGTAGGTTCCGTACCACTGGGCTGAATCATAAGACTGAATGTTGTGGTGCTGACCAACGAGAGATCACCCATCCAACATAAGTAATCCAGCGCTCGTCATTTATATAATTATCTAATTGAATGAACCTCAATTAACTATCATATATCAACTAAAAACTATATCAACTATCTAATGATAAACTTAATTGTTGGACACATCGCTAAACACTGAGGTCAAATTCTCAATATTGTTTAACATTTTTCAAAGTGGTAGACTATTGAATTATATTGAGTATATAAATTAAGTTATATACAGTACAATTATTATAATATCATAAACTATCAGTATTATACGATAACATTTTAATGTATTCCAACTAAATTTATGAGTTAATGTAATAGGCTATAAATCAGGGACTGTTTGAGGATAAGTGGTCATGTAGGTATAGACAAAAAGAGGACATTGCCACCCATGTTATTGTTGAGGAGGGTGTGAGTCATGATCCTCTGCATGTTGCATCCATCCAGTTCCTGGAGTTCACGGGAAACTTCTGTCCAGATATATGCTTTATTAATGACTATCTAACTCGTGATCAAACTGACAATTACGTTCCCACCTTTGAGCGCATGCTCTGTGCAGAACGTACATTTCTATAAACCCAAAAATAATTCCTCTGTTTATTTCAATTGCGTCAACATTTCAACTCTCGCAAGAGTAAGTGTGTGAGAGAGAACGAGAGAGAGAGATTTAGATTTATTACTTTATTCATGTAGATAACAAATATGACGGCTTAAATTCTAGATTATAATAACAAATATACAATTAATTATTCGTCAAATTTACATTAGCTTATAAATTATGCCATGAGTAGATGTAAAACAACAATACAGACTACTGATGATTTAATAATTGTGAGTTATCTAGATGAAAAGGCGAAGTTTGGACATATGAATGTCCATTTTTGGAAAAGGAGATTCAAAGAAATCCTTTTCATCAACACGACCTGAGAGAGAGAGAGAGAGAGTGTGTGAGTACAATACCCTAATTTGTACAAGACAAGTTTCAAAAAAATCTCAATTCTGATCATCGAAATAATGTGTTTGATCGAATGTTATCAACCTTATCAACCTATCAAGAATTTTTGATAATATTTTCAAAGAGAGAATTTTTGTACAAGAACTGCTAGAACCAGAGACTCTCTTTGCTCTCTGGTGCACCAGAATTAGCTGACAGAAAAGATGTCATGTGAAGGTATAGTATATACACAAGAAGCTAAATTGCTAATAATTAAATGCTACATAAATGCCAGGTAGACAACGCCCCAAGTTCAATAGATTTTTTATGGAATAAATATTACCGTAATTAGATTTATCTTGCCTTCTTCCTATTCTAAATCGTTGATAATTTAAAATTTAGTGTACTCTAATTTCTTCAAGAAGACAACTCCCAAACCTACTTAGACTCCGACTCAAGTTTCCACTTAATCTTCTGTTTAACTGACTATCCCTTGGGAGACACCGGTAGATGTTACTGACACGCAACTTACATGTATTCTTTCATTTTTTCAACAGAAATCGTGTCTGTGGGAAACTTTGAATAGCCTGACCAAGCACGAAAAGACCAGAAGCTATTCCCTTAAGAATTTTTCAGCTCTTTAACTGCCAAACGACTTCATGATTTAACGTAAATCTTTGATTAATCACTTCTGGGAGTAAGCGAGACACAAATTCCTCGAATTATAAATGTTGCGCATATCTTGTCACTAAGACAAGTGCGAGTTCAGTTTCTAGTTGCAGTGAGAAGATACAAGAAAGTTAGATATATATTCATTATTAATTTAGTCTCAGTCTCCAGAGAATAAGGCTAGGCGTACACCGGTTAGTCAAGACAAGACAAGACGAGATTAGTCACGTTTAGTCACAGTAATTCACATAGTTGCTTATGAAGCAGCACACACTGATGCAATGACTAATCGGTGTGTGTTGCTTCATAAGCAACTATGTGAAGTACTGTGACTAAACGTGACTAATCTTGTCTTGTCTTGTCTTGACTAACCGGTGTACGCCTAGCCTAAAGTTCTACACACCCATGCCCATGAACAGAATAAGTTGATTTGATGTGAGTAGGAAAGTATAGCTTTAATCCTAATCCATCTACTACAACTACAGAATGTACTCCATATTCCAATCGGTCTGAAATATTTTAGTTCATGTTATTAAATTGTTATGAATTGACTATCTACCCTACGCTATGCTTTCCCAGGCCTACATCCATCATTTTTAATTTTAATGCTTTTTAGAAGGATGTAGAATGATGAATGATGCTATTCAATAGAACATTTTGTCTTGAATAATTTATTGTTTTTCTTGATAAAGTAACATCTTTGCTACATAATACGTAATATATGACGTAATGATGCTATTGTATCTTGGACATTATATAGGATTTGATAATTTGTAAAATTAATACAGCATTGATATTCCAGTCCAGTCATTTGATAGATAAATGATACTGATTGATACTTCATTTTTTCTGAACCTTTCCAATATTTTTTCCTCTATACTATACTGAAAGACAACACTGCAGGACACAAACACTATAGGCCTACTTTAAAACTAACAAAAGTCAAACTTTCTTTCTCTATTCTTACAAAAAAATCTATTATCTCTTCAGGGTTTTATTTTTTCGATTTACGTTATTTATTTAGATTTCCTTATAATTTCGAGCTTTTTAGAGTTATAAGTAGGCTACTCTGTTGATAATAATACCCATGAGCTCTGCAATTCTCTTTAATAACGATCATCAAAACATACGGCAATCTTCACAATATAAGATAGTCGCTTGTCTCTCATGGTACAGTCTTCTTCATAAAAAATGAAAAGTGGATGCCTGTTCTATTATGTTTTTCCACAAATGCAAGACTCATTAGTAAATGGCTTCCAAAATGTACCACTCTCCGTGCTATAGATATATCCTTTTGAGATTTCAATGGTTTGTCCTGCTTTTGAATTCTTAAACGCCTTCCTTGACATTGTATTCGATCCACTTTGATGTTTATGGTCGAAGTACCGGTAGTTTACAACCAGGACCAGCATCAGAATTATCCATTTTCAAGTAACGGCTAGCAAAAATTCCCATAACACCAAGTTGGATCACCCAGATTCAGTAAACCTCTGCTTATCGAATAACGGAGAAAATTTATTATAGATTAAGGCAATTATCACAATAATCTATTCTTCTCATCAAGTTTATCTCCTTATCAGTCTATATATTCAATCCCAATCTCCTAAGAATTTATCGTCTTCTTCGTGAGAGGAGCATGTATTTTGGGAATTCGGTTTTGTCATATGGGTTTTCTAATGGATTTATCTTAAAATATATGAGTTTTTCATTTTTTAGGACAAAATCCTAATTGATAGAAAGAAAATTAAATGTTGTCACAGCAATTCAAATACTTTCACAATGAGGAAATCCTGATTATTAGATTGGATCACTTCATTCATGAAAATAACGAACCTTCTCTGCATAGATTCAAGATTACGATAGTTTCAAGTATAAGTTCAGATGCTCAGATTATTCTATAAGTTTTTAAAATTATTGACACTAACACGAAGTAGATTTTTTCAACAAGCCAAGTTTATTATCAGATTCTCTTCAAATCCTTCATTATTAATATTCTTCAACAAAGAGATTGAGAGCAAGGATTGGAAGTGTCAAGTTCGTCTATTAAAAACATCAGAGCAGAAGATAATACAAGACAGTAAGCTCGTAACTCAAGGGACATAAATTTCTATCAGCGGCAAGTAAGAAAGTGCGTCCTTTTAACAGAAACAATCATTTATCACCTGATGGAACATTAATGACACTTCGAATGTGGCTGGCTAGAGTGAGATATCACCTGAACGGAAAAGTGGTGATTTATTTGACATGATTACTCTCAAAGCAGAAGAAAAATCAATTCTTGTATAGGTGATTTTTTTAGAATTGTTTCTGATCATATTATAGTTCTAGAAGCAATTGTTTCCATTAGTTATTACCACACAATGGAATGATCCCATGATTTTTTCTGTTGATAAATAGTAATCCTTTTGATTGAAAATTCTTATTCATTGGCGTCAAAATAATATAAATTCTGAATTCAAAAATTAAACATCAGCTCTAGCCCTTGTAATTTCATTAAAATCTTGGTGTTTTCACTGCAAATTGATTAGAAATTTTCAAGAAAAGTAACTTGATTGTTTGATTTTGTGGAGGTACATTGATCGTTCGATAAGGCTGACCTTTCAAAGCAATGCCTCTTGAATTAATTATCAACATTGTCTTCTTAATCTGATAGAAGTAGGTTGTTTCGAGAGTGAGTGTATTGATTTACTCTCACCATAAACTTACATGGTTTATGATTCATAGTCGATAAACAATGAGTAGGGAACGATCAAAAATTGAAAAATCCAGTATACTGGTACATAGGTCTCAATTGTGAACATTAACATGCTATGAAGTCTGCTGCTCCTTACAATATTCATCGTATTTTTTGTTATTGTTTGTTTGGAAGGAGCGTTCGAAACCAAGTGAGAAAAGTTATGCAGACAGCTTGGTTCTCCATCCGAATTCAAATGAAGCAGCAGAATCGTTTTCAACAGGCAAAGGCTCTACTTACTCCGTACAAGTCATTTAAGACGGTCAGGATTAAACAAAATCTTGCAGTCTGTTATTTGGGATGAACTAATTTAAATATTGTAGGCGGAGAAAGGGCTTTAGGGATGAAGTTAGCCTCAGAACTGAACGCAGGAATTTAACGCATTGCTTTGAATATTTCTTGACTAATACATTCGATTTCCCTTTGGTTTACCTCCCCTTTCAAGCTTACACAAACAAATATGTAACTTTCTAGTAGGAAGGAACATGTTTTCATCACTAATAATGGTAAAGCATTATGATAATTTGATTGTTAATTTCATTATTGATCATTCATCATTACAATCATTAGATAGTTATTGATGATATCTCTGATGGTGATGCCCAAATGAGCTCTTGGCTTGTGCGTGGGTAATGAGAGGAGTGATGATGAGAGATGACGACTGTTTTTAGACAGTCGGGACCGACAGCTTTTCGTCTCCTCCAAAAGACGGGAGTACACGTTTTTGTTGTCAAAATCCGTACCGTCATTTGTATTCGATTCAAGAACCTTTGGATTATCAGACCAGCGCTTACCGTTCTCGGCTACGGACCACTACAATTTTCAAATTTTGATACATAGTTCGGTCCAATTTTCTGTATCAAATTTTGATACACAGTTTGGTCCAATTTTGTGGACCAAAATTGCGTATCGTGCTATCAATCAATGATAGCACTCAATATTCTTATGAGTTGAAAATGAGAGTACAGTATTGAGAAGAATATTAATAATGAATATGAAAAAATTAAAATACCTAAATAACAATCCACGGTTGGTATAACACGCATGAATAAGCAATTCATTACTTGTTAACAGTATTAACGGTAACAAATTAACTAGTATCATGAAGCAAGTTCTTGAAAGTATAATTCATGAACATGAATGAAAAGATACTCCCCAGAATTCAATATCACGATATAACAGTGGCTGAGAGCAGAACAATGAGGACAGCTGTTCTATAAAGAGATTTTCCGATTAGTAGCATAAAAGGCCAGACAATCACAACTACGCCAACAAAAAAGATTCCCAAAAACAAGCAGCCAAGCTTGTTCAATTCCGGACCTCATTTCTTTTTGTTCCAAGTCATTCGAAAGAGTTTCTTCGTTTTCTGTTCCGCAAAGTTGGAACTTTTGATAGAGGAAAACCATGACCAAGGATTATTATGAATCGTATCCTCTTCTTTACGAGTTCATTCACAATTATCACTTTGTAGGAACTTTTCAAGGGTTTATAAATATTTGACTCTTAATTATTAGTATAGGTATAGTTTCTCCAGTGTGGTATACACAGATATTCTCAATGACGAGTCGCTTACTTGATTCTTTAAAACTGTGTAGTACAGTACAATAGTATTCTAGTAATAATCAGTGATTCAGTTCTACTAATACAAGTACTAAGTTCTTCGTACAGTGCAACTACTTTGGTATTTGGAATAATATTGATCATTCTTTTAACTAAATTTTAATAAGAATTAAAATTTCTGAATATAAAAAAATAAATACTTTTTGAAATAAATCAAATCCAATTCACTTGGCATTTTATATTCATGGATAGAGGCTTTCATCTGCACCTTTTCACGTAATTTATTCGCTGAGAACTGATTTTCCAAAGTAATTCAATCATATTGGTACTGTACTGATTTTCGATCGATAAGTTTTCACATAATTTCTTCAATATTGAAGAATAATAGCAGAACATTTCACCTCATGTTCATAGCGAAATCATTGTGCTGAAGTAAAATTTTCTCCTTGTCATTTTCAGATTGTTCTACTGATAATGATAATCTTCGAATCATATTTTTCCAGGTTTTTCTAATTATATTTTTATGGAATCTAATGACTGTGGATTCCATTGATACCAAATTATTGTTCATGACAGTAGTTATTTAGTCGTAAAAATCAGAGCTGGGAATGGAGACAATGATTTCGACTCCACATTGCTTATCTGCGAATCCAAGGCAATTCGTCAAAGTGATTGATCTTCCTGGTCCCTATCCTGTCTTGTCCACCAGAATTCTAGTATCTTTACCTTGAAACATCCTTGCAAGAATCTTGTCAAACGTTCAAGTTCAATATAATGTCAGTGTTTGGTCTCAATTCAAGAGCAAGGGCCACGAGACCTTTGAATCATTGATAAATAATTACACTTTGTACATGTATAATATTTTCCACTTTACTGTTTGGTACTCACCATAAAATATCGACATTATACAACTCAGTGGAACTGTGCATTACACTCTGAGTGGAAAAATTTCAAATGCGAAAGAATGAAAATCGCCCTGTGAAAAGAGCAGGGGTGAGGGGTCATTAAATATAAATGAATTACGAATTTGTAAAATGAGTATGAATAATTGATCATTTTAATTTGGTGCATCGGTCTCTGCTTGTTTTTTAAAAGATCACCTCTGCATTCATATTAATTATTATCATGTGAGCAAATGGTGAAGAGATTCATAATATCGTTTCTGGATGGAGAAGAAGAAATATTACAAACCGAAATATAGACAGAGAGCTGTAGCCTAATTATTAGGGGAGTAAATGAAAGTGGTCAAGTTTGGAGTCAATACTCTATAGATCTAAAATACATTCTATTAAAGCTAATCATGCGTATAAAAGATTTCTCTTTTGTACTCTTTTTAAGTTATACTGCTCTGTTATACTGTGAATATCGTATGCTCTTTGTTCACTTTGTGAGTTTGAATGTTGTATACTGTTCAATTAATAAACAAATAATTGAATTGAATTGAATTTTTATTCTCACTACAAGATATACAAATACGCATATATATACACACAAACAAATTGTTAAGATATCATCGATGAACTCCTCTCCACACTCAGATCTCTATCTTTATAGGGAATACTCACTGAATAATCACAGTTTTGTATTGTTCACATGATTGTATAGCATGTGTAAATAAAATCTATTTGAATTTTGAATCTTATCTTTCTCACTTTCAACAAATATATCTAATCTTGGAAAACCCTCAAATGATTTTTCTCCTCTATTGATGAGGAGATAGAACAGAACATTGAGCAATAGAATGTACATTGTAAATAAAATGGCATTGGGCTGTGACATTATGAACAATTCATCAGGATGGTACCAAACTTACTATGAAGGTCATACAAATGTTTGTAAGTTGTAGGTTATGAGTATTTTGATCTGAGAGTTTAAATAGGCTTGGTAGGCACAAGAGTTCATTGCTCGTGAGAGATTCGATTCAATCTTTATGCCGGTACAGTGATTCCCTGATAGATGTGGGCCGGCAGTCTCAAATATTTACAAGATCGACCTAATCTGCAAGCAAGTCGAGCTTCAAAATCAGACAAAAGGTCTCGCTTGGTCAGCAAACAACCGAGATTGGCTTTTTGAGGAGAGCGTATTGATCCAATCATTTGTAAGTATATAGGATAAGCTTCCTAATTGAGTCCAGAAATTCCGATGACAAAGCAATGTTTCATGTTCACAAGAACGTATCATTCGATTCCAGGCAACCGTCATTTTTATGCTTCTTGTCTCAATAATCTTATTTAAGCTTTCAGTATTCTCCATGTTTCAAGGATTTCTAAAAAGAAAATGCATTACTTGAACATCTTTGACTTTCAATAAATATTCCAATTGACTGAACATATCATTATGATTTAATTGCCCGTTTCTTGATTCCTCAATAGAAGAATTTGTGAACAATAATTTATCGTCTGTAATTATGAAATCTGTAATCATGTACTCAACTTTCTGTGAACCCACCACCTTATATAATAGATTTATGAAAGTTAAGAAACATCCAGTCTGATTTAGAAATTTGAAATCTCTCATATCTGTATCACATTGTATTCTAGTTCTGCAAAGAGTTGGAATACAGTAAATACAGTTGAATAAAAAAAATTGACTCTCAATAAGTATTGAATTCGAAATATTGAATTGAGATCGACTGAGGAGCAACATAATTGAGGTAGCCTACTGATCAACCATGTCATCTCATTTATTCCAAAGCTCTTGTTTCAGAATTATGTTTTTTCTTGTTTTTGAAACATGTGTTCGGATTTTCCAGCTCTTCCCCCAACATTCATAGTACGGTAAATGTTAATTTTTCTGCGTTCAAATTGCTTTTCAAATTCTTTGATAAAGTACTGAAGTAGTACACTGTCAATACTGGAGTACCGCCATTGCCAGTTATGGAATTTCTAAGCTTTGTTCAAGAAGCTGATAATTGACTCTTGAGTCCTACTTGAAGATCTTCAACCACCCAGCCACACCTCATACACCAAGTATCAGACTATGCTAATTTTAATTGAGAAGCGACAGGCGTGAAAGAACTAATTTGACTCTCTGCTCAGCAGCAACACCTGCTTTAGAATGATGGGAACTTGCTTGGAGACAGTGCCGTGTCTCCTGAATAAATTGCCTGGGATCATCATAAGGTGTCGTTGTTCATACACTTTGATACGTGATACACTGAATGAAGGCTCCTAATGATTATCAACCTGCTAGAAGTGAACCTGTAATTTAGCCCAGTTCAGTAATGATGAGAATGAAGTTTCGTTTTTTCGAAAAATGAAACGTTTTTCTACGTTCAGATACTAAAAATTTCTCTTGAAGACTGCAAATAACAGAATTGAGCATTAAATTATGTTCTCCTATACTCTGAAAATGAGTAATTAGCCGAGTTGAAACAGGTTTCCATGGAGGCGTATAAAGACTTTCTACTATTACTAAGTTCGATTTTAATCAATTTGTATACTTCCCTAAATATAATTTGAATAAAAATATATATTTATAAATATAAAATCAAAAAATCCATTTTGACCTTTCACTTATACCAAGCTTATGTTTGAAGGTGGATTCGACAGAGATCCAGAGCAGTTCGAACACCGGAGAACGTGGAGGCGGTGCGATTATCGTTCATACGAAGCCCTCAAAGATCTGCCAGCACTCCAATCCTAAGACGAATTTTACATAATGACTTACATTTACACCCGTACAAAATTCAGATAGTCCAAGCCTTGAATCCTAGAGATTATCCTATCCGCAATGAATTTTGTGAGCACATGTTAAGGCTGCCTGAAGATGAACCGCTGTTCGCCCGTAACATATGGTAGAGTTTTGGGGCTCATTTTGAATATGACTTTTCTCAGGTTGTATTAAAAAATGGACATTTTTTTTGGTTTCCATACAAATTTCCATTCATGTTCTTCTCAAATATATGACTAAAAAGTTGTTTCTGTGTTTGTTTTTTGATACTTGAAACCGTGCGGTTTGACTGCCCCACCCGTTATTTGCAAAATACTTTATCATCAAAAACTACTATTCAATTGTAATTTTGATGGTGCCTCGAAACGATTATCAATGATTCTCTCTTTCTTACTTTGTCCAAGATTCTCTAAGTCTCACTGACTAACCGACTATTACAAGTCTTGGTAAATAGTGGCAAAGCCTCGCAGTAAATTAACACTTGAAAACTACCGCAGACCGTTTGCTGGACTTAAGTAAATTTACACGCAAGAGGTCACAGTTGACCATTAGAGAGGCGTTTCTTGGATCAAGTGGGAGGATAGAAAGGATCGATAAAGTCTGTTTATACAAACACTCACACTCAATTCATAAGGACTAACCGATTTGAGAGAAAGTTCAGCATTGTAGCCTATAGGCTATTGAATTATTTGACACATGATAAAAGTGGAATGGCACTAATCTATTTATTAATTCACTTATAAGAAATATTCATTCATTAATTCACCTGTTATAGGAAAACAACCTGGTAAAGTTCTTCAAAATTGAACTGGAATTTTTATTTGAACTTCGAGACGCGAGGTAAAATAGGGTTGAATACCCCAAACGTTTCCAGTTTTTTTTTTCAAGAACGGCTTGTCTAAAATCGATTGAAATTGGTACACGAATTGGAGGCATGAGAGTGAGTAAAAGTGGTGGAGTGCTTCAGAAATCAGAACTTCCTTGGAATTACACTAAAAATATAAGTCTTTTTAGCGGTTTTTGGTGTTACCAAGATTTACCTACCTGAGAAATTAAAAATCTGAAGGTTGTACAAGCAATTGGAACTAGCCTGCTTTACACTATTTTATTATTCACCAAGCTATAAACTTAATGTTGAGTGGCGGAAAGGAATTTCTAGTCCTAACTCCGCCTAATATAGAATATTTTCATTTCATTTCATTCAAGCTATAGGGGTCTCTCTTTAGAGCACACTATCAAAGCGAGCAGAGCGATGAGGCTGTAAAATACTGAAAGATGATACATAGATTCAAAAGCAAAGAAGATGGATAAGGAAGAAAAGAAGAAGGAATCAGACGATGAAAGATTGAAATTAAGAGATAAAAATGAAAAAATACTATACTAATTGAGGATTTTTACAAGAAAGATGAAGCGATAAATGGCTGGGGATACAATAATAGAAGAGAACTTATAGAAGTTTTTTTATAGAAGGAGAACGACTCATCAATTCTTTCATTCAATGACAACAAATAACATACAGAAGCACACATCAATACGACTTATTCAGTAGCAAGATTTAATTTATAACACGCCTGCAGACACATCTCCAAGCTCCGTCTACTACTCTCAACAATGTCAGCGAAATGTATTTCTGAATTCTGCCGGTAGATGCCAGTAGTTGCTGGGTGATGTTTATCTTGTTTACCATGTACTCCCACAGACACACCCAAAGCTCCGCCTCTCTCTCCTGATTGGTCAACCATGTCAGCGGAATGTATTTCTGTATTCTGACGCTAGATGCCAGTAGTTGCTGGGTGATGCTATTTTTACTAACGGATGAGAACAGATTATTTGCATTTTATTGTGCATGTCATACGTTTTAAAATGAGTTAAAATTAGAATTTTGTTGATATTGAGTTTCAACGGCTGTGATTTGCTAGAAAAGCAATTAGGCTAGATATGAGTTTTGCAAGAATTGAAAGTTAACTGATTGTTTCACAAAATCACTAGCCCATTATAACTTGAAATATTTCTTGGAAATATCTTTCTATGTCTACTTCTTATCTTATCCAATCTATCTACTTCTCTATATAACGTGTTGAAAATTTTTGGTTCTAAATTTTTCGGTAAAATTATTCAATATTTGAGTTGTGGTTTCGTGAGTACTATCTGTAATTGTGGTTTCTTAATAACATATTATCTTTCTAAGTACTTTATAAATTTACGGTAACATAATATTCTTTCACAATATTCTTCATCTCTCAAGAAACAACATATTTGTTTCCATTCGCTTGAGAGAAAAAGAGAAAGTTGTGAGGTGTTTTTCTCAACTGAGCGAGACATTAGATTACTCAGCACGCCCTGTGGTTAAGCTGCTATCGTTACAATGGTTTAATGAAATTGAGAGGCTAAAGTGAGTTAATTAGAGCTAACCTCAACTGGAATCCGAGGAATTTCAAATTCATTCCATGAATAATCATTACCGAGTTGTAGAGTTGTCTACTACAAACATTTTTCACCCTTGAACTTTCAGTCTCAGAACATATATTGATAATAAGGATTCAAAATAATTTTTCATGTGAGGCTCGGTGCTAATAGGTTCGTATCTTTCTAATTTATATGGGAGTATTTCTTGAAAGAGGGAAAAATGAGTTTTATTGTCAGTTCTGAGATACTTTGATTGGCTACCCATGATATAATAATAAAAAGTGTCGGATATATTCAATTTGTTCCGATAAACTCTCTCTTCAATGGCTTGGCGGCTGAATACTCAGAGATACGACTCACAATAAAACAATGTATATGGTAATCGATAATTTGATCATTCTTAATAGTAAAGTTCAGTGGCGAAGCGTGGTATGCTTATTTGGTCATCGCCATATCCTTGGTCATACATCCTATAGGAAATATATCGGCGATGACCAAATAAGCATACCACGCTCCGCCACGGGTGAAGTTATAGAATAATGCCTTATCGATAGAAATGCGGGTATTGATTAGGATACCCATCATACGCATTGGTAGTATTCTCACCACTTGAAGATAAACCCAAGTATTTTAAGAAGTACCCTGAGGTTTACTTCGAAGTTTTGCAACATTAAACGTTGGATCAACTTTTTATTGTAAAATAATGCTTGCTTGGAATAATATTAACATGCCTTGAGCTACCTACTGTTCTTAAGCTTCCTTTTGATTCAAATATCTACTTCAAAACATGTGAAGACATTCATCGGCAGTGCTGAATTTTTGTTTCAAGTAAGAGCAGTTTACAATTCTCATATTATGTAACATATTATTTTATGTTTGTGTTGGTTAAAAGGTAGCGAAAAATGATTCTGACACGAAGATTGTGATGAATGACTCCCTGATGATACCTTCCATCTACCAGTACGTCTCAGTTCAACGGATTTTATCAATTCAAAGATCATCTCCGATGAAAAATCTACATGCGCATAGAATAAAGTCTAGTTTGATAATTTATTCAAGATTTTTGTTTGTTAATAGATGTCCTTAACAATAGTTGATACGATTCAATAAAATATCTTTGGATAGTAAAATTGAAACAGAAATTCGTATAGATCATGAATAAGAGGTCATATTATATTGTTTTCTATTGCAACCAAGCGTAGTAAATAACCACTGGTCATTACTAAAATCCATTTTCAAAAATCTTTTTAAACTCCATCAATGGCTGAACAGTAGTCATAGTTTCTTGTAGTACAAGAAGTGAAGTGAAATTAAACGATAGAAAATAGAAGGATTGAAAAGATTGAAATTTTTTTTCCAAAACTTGAATTGTATTTGTATGATTACCATCGATCAATCACCAAAAAAATTATACGATAACCATCTTTTTGAGATCATCAATAGTAAGAAGCCGATTTGAAGAGCATGACTTGTGAAGCTACTGTAAAATATTAATGACTAAATTCTGAACTAGTTTCGATCACTGTATTCAACCTTGCAAAAGCTCATTCCATCTCTAAATCGCATGAACTACATAAACAAATAGAGCTAGCGTATTAAGAAAATATCTTTAGATTTTAAGATTGTGAGATGAATGACCTTCACCTACTAATGAAGGGTTGACCGGTTGCATACCTCGTTGTTATGCAGGGGCAAAAGTTTACTCCATTTAGTCAAGAATAATTATTATTATTCTATAGTTGAGAGATCATGACTGTCATGAACATTACATTAGATACCATGGAGTTGAAATACCTAATGATATAATGCTTTTTTCAGCAATTATTGCACGTCTACACATTTTCCATTATTTTCAAGCATTGTATTTCTATGACGCATACAATACTTATTCATGGGCTTTTATATTCTATAACAATAAAAGCTTGCATGGAAAAAATGAAAAAAGTCCATATTAAAGATTTGAGCTAGTTGGGAATAATATTATTAAGAATTTGCCAAATTTCGATTCACAGCTCACAGCGTTCAGACGTTGAAAAATCTGTTCTTTATTTGACTGCGATTCTGCACATTTTTGCATACCGTACTATAGTATAGAATTTTTCATCGGATTAATGTTTGATGCATTCGACATTGCGATTGGAAGATGAAGAGGATGAGAGATAAAGAAAGTCGAACACCGAAATATAGAGCAGGGTAAGAAGATATAGCAAACAAAGAAGTTACTCAAGTCAACTGCTTCACAGCTCGCTTCAGAAAGCATGTAGCTGAAAATAGAATCCGTTTGCAGAAGATTACCAATACACTTTTCTATGGTTTTTGTGCCTCAGGATGTCTCAGCTCCAATACACAAACACATGATAAAAGAATACACAAACCTTGGGAAGCAGATTCTTGTTTTGCCCAATTCTTTCAATTTGGTTTAGGCTATACGCCATTCCTATCAGAAACTGTTACGAATGTATGGTATAGTAATCGTTAAAAACCAAGTTAGAACATTTTTCTCATTATATAGTATTTGTAAAGACTTCTTCTGGATGTGAGAGATTGCATACGAAGAAAGAAACATGAAATAACCTACATGGGCCAATTTTTCTTATCATTTTCATCAGTTGGTAGGCTACTTTGGTTGGCCTCTGAAAACTACATGATAGAAGGAATACTATTAAAGGGTATACTATTAGTACTATTACTATTAAATACTAGTAAAGGGAATTACTATAATCCAATATCTATATCTAATACTGTTATCATACTAGAGGGTCTGATATTAAGTTGAATCTATGATTGGAAAAGAACGTATTAATTAAATTTATATTTTTTTCTCTTGATAGCTAGTAACAGAATGTTTGCTGATCGTCCTATTATTGTATTCTCAAACCTGCCTGTATACAAAAGTGTATAGTTTGGACCAATCCCAAGCTCAACAATGATAGACGAGAAGTAAGGGAATGCATTGTTTTACCATTTTGGTTAAAGTAAAAACTTCCAAGACCTACAATGTTGTTCCAAAAGTGAGGTATTTGTTGTGAAAAGTCCCAGTAATGCTTTCCATTTTGTATCGTTCATGCAAGTGGGAATAAAAAGGAAGAGAACACCCACGATTGGATGCCATGCGAAACCAAGTCCTTATAACGAACATTGTATGATACCTGTCATCGTTTGTGATGTATCGTGTCTGTGTTTGTTCTTGTCTGTGTGTGTGTGTGTCCCGGATACCGATCCCGGATTCAGATTCTACTTATCGGGGATCAAAATCCCCCCTCCTCCCCGGAAAGTCAAAGCCGTGAGCGCTGACAGGAAGAAATTCTCAACAAATATTGACTTTTCGAATCTGGACTATACGTTAAAAGGTTGTAAACAATGCAGCCTAATTATTATGGGTAGAGCAAGGAAACATTTTGCATCCATTTGCCTTGTGTAAGGAAAACTCATATCTCATCTAATATACTTGATATCTTACATCTTATATCTATTACTTGATTAAGAATACATGATTAGGCTATCTGTACAACTGAGTTTAAACGAAAGTACCTATATGATTTGGTTCGATTATTTGTGAGCGAGATTTTTGTATTTTTGAAGCATTTGGGATCATGAATTTGAGCAGTGAATATACAATAATTCTATTACTATTTTGTAGAATAAAGCTTTTTAATGAAAATGTAAGTGGCTATGAGAGGATATTGAATTCCAATCATACTTCTACAGTAATATGCTTACGAAAAGTGTAAGCAACTCAATGAACAACAAATCACAGCATTTCACATGAGAAGTGGAAAGCAAGCTTGAGGAATTGTTATGAATTAACTTCTCTTATTATTAAAGGTTCTTACTGGAATATTTCAGGAACAATCAGTCTATTATTTGAAGAGGACAAGAATTTGAATATCATGGTACATATTATTCAGAATATGCTTCAAGAACTCGCACTCAGAAGCGGATCTCATATCACGAATCACATCAAAGGCTATCAGGTTCTAGCTGGATCGAATGGAACACAATATTGACCGAAAGTACTTTCACAACATTGCAAGGAACTTCGTATCAAATTAATAGCGAATGGTCTTGACCTCTATTCATAGCTGCTAAGAAATGGTGCTGGATGTTTCGAATGTTGGCAGTGTTTCACCCTCACAGCAATTCAATTTTAATTAGTGAGTTCTGGAGATGAACAGAAGGAAAAAATAGTTGTGAATGAAGAAGATTTGAACATTTAAAGAGGATTTATAATACTTCCGTGCAATTTTTCCGTTGCATATTATAATCACTCTTCTCAAGTTTAATAAGATTAATCTAGTAATCTAGTTCCAGTTCCGGTCTTTCTCCCACTCTTCACAAAGCTCCTCAATTTTTTATTTCGCCCTTGAAGTGATATCCATATTTTCAAGTTGAATCAAGAATCTTAAACATAAAATTAGTTCTTTTTGCAACTTTTATTCTGGATTCAATAAGACGCTTTATTTCGAAATACTGTTTTCTGCATCCGTCTCACATTTTTTTCTGATCTAGAAATCATAGATTTCTAAACTTCAACTTTCAGTAGAGGAATTTTGATCAAACTAGTAGACAAGTTGATGTGTTGTAATTGTTGATATTGATGTACAAATATGATGATAACTTATATTTCAACTAAGATAACTTAGATAACAAACATATCTCTAATAAATATCATTGCCTACCAGCAATAGATCAATTACATAGAACTTCTTATTATTTCAATAAATCTTCTAATCGAATTTCAAAAAGATAGGCTTACTGTTTTCTTGAATTCATTTACAGTTTGATAACTAAGATATCAAACTTATCACCAATAAAAATCATTTCCTTTACGCAATCGGTTCCATGAAACTTTTCTTTTGAAGACCTATGTTGAATGTTAGTCCTAAAGAGAACCGTCGGCTTTTCAGAAAATCAGTATGTAGAGGTTATAACGTGGTGCTTTTAATCATAAACTGTACCAGAGAGGGGATATTTCATGATGACATCATCTTTCACATCAGTTTGATTAGGAATTAGCCTATCACTATATTGTGTAGGATTCATAGATAAGATGCAATGATCTATGCGACATCATGTATTGTAATGAAGGCAGCAGGGAACTGACAATATAATTTCGGCCATATCTCAATGCAATAATTGATATTGTGTAATGCGATCGGAGTCAGCATGAAGTATATTATACACATTTAACATGTCATAAGCACTCAATCTCTGTGCCCCCACATGCAATTGATAGACTACCAATCTACACAAACTCCTCTGTCCTTGATTTCTCATTATCAAGCACACAGGCAGGGCTCATTAACATGAATGAATAGTCTAAGATGGAATCTGTTATTTGAAGATTATAATTGTTATCAATTCATCAATTAAATTGACTTATTCACTCGATGTTCTCCACAACCTCTCAGTTTTCCATTTTGATGATTATGATGTTGTTCGAAATCTTATTTTAATAATCTTCATGGGTCTAATTTCTTCTTCTCCTTCTTCTTCTTCTTCTTCTTCTTCTTCTTCTTCTTCTTCTCCTTCTTCTTCTTCTTCTTCTTCTTCTTCTTCTTCTTCTTCTCTTCTTCTTTCTTCTTCTTCTTCTTCTCTTCTTCCTCTCTTCTCTTCTCCTTCTTCTTCCTCCTCCTCCTTCCTCCTCCTCCTCCCTCCTCTTCCTCTCTTCCTCTTCCTTCCTCTTCTTCTTCTCTTCTCTTCTCTTCTTCTTCCTCCTCCTCCTCCTCCTCCTCCTCCTCCTCCTCCTCCTCCTTCTCCTCCTCCTCCTCCCTCCTCCTTCCTCCTCCTCCTTTCACTAGTCAAATCCAGTCTCAATTTAGTCTGAGGCTAATTGTTGTGAGTGTAAATTCGGCTACATGAAAAAGGTTGCTTCATCGAAAATTTCTGATGTTTCTAAGTTGCAACATCCTTATAATGAGGGCAGTTGATAGGGCAATAAAATTTACTTTCCTTTTGAAGCATTCCAACAGGCGACACCCCAAACCTTGACTTATGCCAATTAAAGGAAGGCTTTTCAAATCGTCAGAAGAATCTCGTCTCGTTATTACCATTATTATGCAACTCGGTTATCACATTTGCATCTGAATAATTGAGATCACGATCAATCAATCCAAACTGCTGGACTGAACTCGTAATTTGAGAGTTGAGTTGGAAGTTCATGTTAAAATGCGGGAGTGTGTGAGTTAATGAAACTGACAGCTGTCATGACCACCCAATAATACTCTCAGTGAATACTCTCATGCGCAATTATAATTAGAACTTTTGGTAGTTTGCAAATGAACAGATCATCAGTCATGGTAAAAATATCATGAACTATACTCTGAAAACTTTTCCGACAAATGAATGGATAAATGATGTTTGAATAAGTTTGGATGGGATTCAATTGTTGAACACTAATGGATCAATCAGTTTAGGCAGGATTTTCCAATCAAATCGATGTCAATGATATTATCGATCATGAAAATTCACAATCAAGACTTTTACCACAATCAGTTTTGGATTTTAAACATCCACTTCAACTATTTTTCACGAATCTGTCCATTGAAAACCATATTACTCTATCGTTCGATGATCGTTTCAGACATGATCGTTTCTAATTTTTTAAACATTTACGTGTTGAATTAAAAACAAAGGTTGCATTGAAAAATATTTCAATTGCAGTCCCAAAAGTAACATCCTACTCATCTTTCACAATCTGCACTAGTATGAGTTTGACTCGAAACTTCAATGTTAAGAAGTATTTTTCTACTTCAATCAGAGATCTTCGTATTGATTCAATTCCCTTGAAAACACCCCCTCCAAATATTGTTATATACTTATAATTCAACGATAATTTTTTCTTTTTATTTAATGTATGAATAATCATATTGATGTTGCAGTACTGCAATCTGAATGTATTTAGATGCTAGATGTTTGCTCACCTCTCAAGTGGAATTTTTAATATTGATCAATAAATAATAGTTCAAAGGAAATATTACTCATAATTCACTAGATGATTTCATTTCAACAGTCTAGTGACTGCCATTCCAATTCCCTGACCTTGTTCTGCAGGCTTATTTTTGTCTCCAGGAAGTTTGACTCACTTTATAGAAACGAGCTATCTCGTGTCGATCTGCCATCCAGTCTTATTCAAATCCAACAATATTTGAAATATGCGCGCTCATTCCTCAGCAATACATGCACCAATAACGGCGAGTGCTTTCAATAGAGCGACTCTGGCAAGTGTTATCAAGGAATTCATCAGTACGGTAACAATTTTATCGGTACATCTGAAAATATTTGTGATGAAAATATCCTTAGTAGACTATCTTTCCAAAGAAGCTCGATTCTGGTAGGAGGGAAAGTATCTGAATAGAAACAGTCATGTAGGTGTATGGGGTTTACTGGGTCACTAAGGGCTAACTTAAAACGTGCTATCTATGAAGAATGTATGGTATGTTCAATCACATCAACCTTCACTACAGTATTTCAAATCCACTTTTATCCATAGATCCTTGTTTTTTCTTTAATAGTCCCTGACTACACATCGTCTAGGCATAGACTAACTAGATAGTCTATGGTCTAGGCTAGCAGAGTGAGTATAGATATAGAATAGATGCCGTGGCGAAGCGTGGTATACTTAGTTGGTCCAAGTATTTGGTTTAAATAAGTATACCACGCTTCGTCACTAAATAGATGAGAAAAAGTTTGAAAACATAAAGATAGGTAATAATGAGCAATGAGGAAATGATGGACAACTTACAAGGAAATAAAGAAAAAGAGACAGAAAATATTGAAAAATTGAATCAGGAGATAGATGTAAAGAAAAATTGTTGTTCGACCAAATAAAAAAATGTGGTTTTATAGAATAAAATGGAAAAAGAAACGTGAGATAAACGAAGTGTTATAAAAGATCGTACGACTACGGCAGACAAAAATATGATATGATGACAAAACTGCAATGATGAAACAGAGCCAAGAATGAGAACTGAGAACAACTGACTAATCAAGATCCAGCATTGGAACCACTCCCACACACGAGACACACATCTACGCTCCGCCTACTCTCTCCTGATTGGTTGACAGTGTATTTCTTCTACCATCATGAATAGTAAATATTCTTGTTCGATGTTCAGAATAGATTCGTTTGATTTCATCGAACTTCTTTCTTCAGTATCACTTCTGAATATTTCAACACTATTATTTTTATTCAGAAGTGAAAATTTTTACGAACACATTTGAAAACAATTGAACATAAATCAAAATTTAATTCCGAAACATGTGATTTGTTCTCGAACAAATTATTGACAATGTACATTAATTATTTACTTGTTGTGAATAATATTAATGATTTTTAATGTAATATTAATGTATTCATTGATCCGAAGACGAGGACGATAAACGCCGGTCTGATAATTCAAAGGTTCCTGGATCAATCCCAGTTGATAGAACGGATTTTCACCACAAATAAACGACCACTCCTGACTGCATGAAAAAGTAGTCGTCATCTCTCATCATCAGCCCTCTCATTACTCACGCACAAGCCCTAGAGCTCATGTGGGCATCACCCTTAGCAAAAAAATATCAGCTAAATAATATCTCAGATTCATTGGTAACGGCTTTCCCAAAATATGTTTTACCCAAGTCATGAATTCTGTGAGTTGGAAGGGTGTGATAGAGGTCTCCTAAAACAACACGTATTTAGGGGATTGATTCCCCTAATCATCGATTACAAATTATTGATTACTAATTATTTATTCCATAATCAACATTTTCCAAGCGGTTTTGACGTTTCAACAATAGTTTTGTGAAAATTTATTTCTATGTTTCCATGTTCTGATGATCAATAGTTTAAAATCTCAAATCTTATATTGAGCTAGAAAAGTTAATCAATAAGACAAAGAACAAGGGGTTTCTATGAGAAACATCCCACAAATCAGAATTTTTCTGGTGGGTGTTGAACACTTTTAGGCGATAATAATTATTTTCTTGACAATAGTAGAAGGATAATTGTATTATCCTTCAACATCGTCGGCATTGTTGTGGTAAAAAACCGGGATGTCATTAGCGTAGGCTATGACGTTGAAAAGGAAGGAAGACCGGTTACAGCCCTCAGCCCCCGCAAAAAAACACACAACGAGGAATGGAAAACGATACGAGCAGTTATTTTTTCACCACTTCTCCATTTATTTTGCCGTCTTCCCCAAGAGGAGGAATATTATGCAGTACGGGGACATTTCAATACCAAGCTCAGCATTCTTATCATATTCAGATAGGATTCGCCTCTCCATTGCCAATGCCAATAGTATCGTTATCTGCTCGAATCACATCTCGCAGATATTCAGTATATCGAAATTTGAAAGGCGATGTTCTTGCTGAATAACAGTGATGTTTGATTTGATTTGGAGGCATGAAATGCAATCAAACAAAACATTCAATTCCTCTGTTATTTTGTAACAGTAACTTTAACTGATTGTGACTGATAGATCTCAAATGTTCTATAATGAAACCAATGAAAGTCAAGGATGCAAAAGTGTGAAGGTCATTGCATGAAACGGTCAAAACCCATTAAATTCACTTATGACACAGTGTCTGTTACAATGGTACTGTACTGAATCATGTACTCATTTTTGTGTAAATATTCTTATTCAAGTGAATACTTGAATTTATAAGAGGAAATATCCCATACGATTTCAATAATACCTTATTTAAGAATCTAATTTGGAATATCGTGATATACATTAGTGACAAATATTTAGTATTTAGCTCACCAAAGACGAGTGTAATATTAGAAAATATTATAATTTTTTTTTTGCTTTATCCAGTATATTGTTATCACAGAAAGTTCACAATACTCGTATGTAAGTAGGCTTTCTGCTATAAAAGTTCAGGCATCAATCTCCCCTATCATAGAAAGATTCCTAGCTAGCAAGCTGTAACCTACTCATATTTTCCCTGTAATACCTACTACATATTATTTTTTTGCTAAAAACCTACCTACTTCAAGACTTGTAGTATTGAATTGAATATTCCATTCAGTAGATCTTTTCTATCTTTCATTTATTATTTTCACTCGATATTATTATTCCTTTTACTCAACTATCAATTTCCGCTTCACCCTCCTCCATTTTCATGTTATTCTTATTCATATCCCTTTTGATCAGCGTTCAGAACATAAAATTTCTCAAGCTTTATATTTTATATTTTGGGACATTTGTTGGATTACGAGTAACTTGGTTTCAAACTGATCAAACATGTTTATGCCCCTTATTAGCACTTTTCTTTGGTTCCTTGCCTTCGCAAGAAGCGTATAAGAAAGGAATGTTGTATAGTGTGAGAATTTTTATGCTAGAGCCGATGCTCTTTGGATTTTTGCGAGACGTCTGCCTGGTTTACTCGAACGGGATAAGCGCTAATCTAGCAGCCTTGTAGTAAGTCAACTGGAAGTGAATTTCATATCCCTACGTTGAGATTTTCATAAAGGAAGGAATATTCCATGCTACATGGCTGAGTTTCTCTCTTGAAACTCTATTTTTGTATCATGAACATCAAATATGTGTTAACGCTTTTGAAATAAGCCCTGGGTTAAAAGTGTATCTTATTGAATTGGATAGTAATGAATAATTATAAACAACTTTTTGTCATAATTTACTCATTTACTCATTATAATCGGTATTTACACAATTATTGGGAAACTGGGTTTATGTTTAGAATTTCTTTACGAATAAGCCCTATTCCTTCCCATGCTAAATCTCAGTTTTCATTCCGACTTTTTGCATATAAATTCGGTCTCAGTTACCTTCGGTCAAACATTGTTCCTAAAGCTGACTGCACCACCTTAAAATCCCTTCCACCTACGAGCACACAGCGAATAGTTAAATGTCAATTCAAGGGCAAATATACAGAGTGGCGCAAAAGTCACTGGACAGTTGGTTAAAAGTAGAAAAAAATAAAACTTGAAGTTCTGCACAATTCTTCATACATACTAGACGCGCACTAAAACGGATTTGAAGATCTTTTTTCTCTAAGGGTCCTAAAGGACACAAAGAGATCCAATTGTAATTCTATCTCATGGTAAGATAAATACCATAAGATATGTTACTCTTTATGGAACGAGGAGATCATATTTGAGCTACAAAGTAAAATATATGCATGTACAGTATATTGTTTTTATTTATTAGAAGTAGGTAAGATGATCACTTTAATACTAAAAAAATCCATCTTCATCAAAAAACCCTGTAATGTTGTATTCTCCGTAGTGAAGCACGGGCAACTGCTAGTAGCTTATATATATTTTATGAGGCGGTAGAACGCCCAGAGACGGACATCGTAGAAACCGTACCGTAGGTATTAAAACCTGTATTGTTGGAAACGGATTACCTATCAAGTCAATACGATATCCCCCCAACACTAAGCTTTCCTTGCAATTCTAAAAGCAAGCTTCATGGTTCAAAGAAGAACCACAACTGAGAGGAGCTTCAAAACCTTGAGAGTGAGTTTACACAATTTGTGTTGATTTTTTGGTTTAGGCCCATTTTCCAAGAAAACTAAACAATGAAAACGTTTTGGTCTGTATAGCTGAACTAAATGGGCAGTGTCCATGAGATTTTTCTTAAATAAACTGACGAGAATAAATTACAGAGAATGGTGATCTCACACTGAACAGACAGATCAGAACAGGACAGGAAATGAGTGAATAAATTGTAAGCGAATGAACAATGAACAGTTCTTGTATGAGTGGTAAAGATGAGCATATCAATCCAACCAAAGGTTGGTTGCATGACCAATGAAGGAAGGCAGTGGAGGATTCAAATTGAATATCCATCCGAATTAGAAGAATATACTCATCAAATAAAAAAATAAAAACATTTGAAAATATGTTTGTACGGTAGCTCTAGAAAAGATAATTTGGTTGCATGACCAATGAAGGAAGGCAGTGGAGGATTCAAATTGAATATCCATCCGAATTAGAAGAATATACTCATTAAATAAAAAAATCAAAACATTTGAAAATATGTTTGTACGGTAGCTCTAGAAAAGATAATTTTGATATATGGGTTTGAGGGGTGGGTTCATTGTAGGTTTTTATTTCAAACAAACCTCTCACCAAACAGACTTGGAATAAAAGTTGTGAAGTTCTGGCCGCTTTTAATAAAAGCATATGTCACATTGCCTATGGTTTTCATCTATTAACACTCGTGTTTTATAATACAGTAAGCATTGCCGTGCTCGCAGGAGCTGAAAAGTTTTTCATTTGCAGCTTGAGTGAAATAACCCCTTGAGAACAGCAGCCGGCTGCTTTCAGTTCACTCGCAGCTCATTGCATGCTAATTCCCTGTTCAAACAAAAACTCATTTTTCTTCTATTTTTCCGAGTTCACTACTACGGTTCTCTGGTTATTTTTCAAGTAGGACTCTATCCCATAATACAGTGCAGCTTTTGGAAAACTGCAGCTTCGTGATTTACACTATACAAGATCAGGACGGATGGATTCTTGTTAGAAGTTAGAAGTTGGAATATCATACATGGCGGATGATTGGAAGTTGGAAATTTCTTAGCTTTTGGAATCAGTTCATAGGAGTTGTTAACTCAAGTACGTTGCATCTAAACTCTTGTATCAACTCTTCAAGTTTCAAGTTTATTCCAGGAATAAACATGCTAGGAATCAATGTTTCAAGTCTATAAACTTGTAAGTTGGGATGTTCGTAATGAGGAGAAATACTAAAGAAATATGATAATGGAACTAAGAATTTGAACTACATCATATTCATTTGGAATAAGCTTCATTTTTTCGAGAAAATTATCAATTATAATTCAAATTTGATGGAGAGAGTAGAAACTTGATCAAAAAAATTGAAATGAGTTGACAAAGGATTTCCTGGAATAATCCTTTGATTTATTAGAATTATAATACAACAAAAACACTTTTCATATAGGTATAACTTGCTTTATCATGAGACATATAAATTAATAATTTGTTTATGACTTATATAATGCTAGTTCTATTCCAGTGACTCTTGTTATTACAGGGTATTCACTCACACTCACATGTTTGTTTCAGTTTAATGAAGTGTTGAATTCATATCAGAGTCATATCTGTTGTTTGATGTAATATTGATGTTTAGAGGGAGTGAAAGGCAAAAAATACAGAATTCATCATTTCATTTAGATTTTTTGGGATAGAAAGTTGATAAAAACTAATACCTAATACAGTAATGAAAATACCGACTACTGCGATCATATTGTTACATCATTATTGTTCATTGCACCCAATCAATTTATGATTTCTGAATAAGCATGTTTGCAATAGTTCCGTTATTTCACCCAACCATTTTATAATTTCCGAATGAGAGTATTTGCAATAATACCTGTATTTCACCCAATCAATTTATAATTCCCGAATGAGAGTATCTGCAATAATTCCGTTATTTCACCCATCCATTTTATAATTTTCGAATGAGAGTATTTGCAATAATTCCTCTATTTCACCCAATCAATTTATAATTTCAGAATAAGAATATTTGCAATAATTTTGTTATTAAAAGTTTAGTATGATTACTAGGGGTAAATTTACTCAAATAAAGAGCAGCCTTGTGTTGAGATTGACCAGTAGCATTTACGAGAGAGGCCGAGAGAGAAAGAAAGAGTGAGAGAAAGTGTGTGTGAGAGAGAGGGAGAAAGAAATATGTTGATAAAGAATTTTGGAAGAAGAGAGAGTGAGAGTAGGAGCGAGAAAAGAGAGTGTGAGATAATTTCGAATAACGTGGGAGAGTGGTTGGTTTGCTTTCTATGCAGGAGCTGGGCTAAAATGATACGATTGGGAGCCGATCGCCCTGACCGAAAGGCCTTCCCAACCTTTTTCAGTAAGCGACTGATTTCAGTTCACCTGGAAAAGCTTGCTCAATTTTGGTGCCAGCTCATACAGATAATTGATGTTTGAATGCTGTGCTTCCTGCAAACTAACAGCCGCTCGTACTGCGACATTCGTGAATATTACAGAAATTTCGAATAGATTTCCGATAAAGATTTCACTACATGAATAGAACCGATTTCAAAAACATAAGGCTAGGCGTACACCGGTTAGTCAAGACAAGACAAGACGAGATTAGTCACGTGTAGTCACAGTACTTCACATAGTTGATTATGAAGCAACACACACTGATTACATTGCATCGGTGTGTGCTGCTTCATAAGCAACTATGTGAAGTACTGTGACTAAACGTGACTAATATCGTCTTGTCTTGTCTTGACTAACCGGTGTACGCCTAGCCTAACAGCCGCTCATAGTGCGACAATCGTGAATTATTACAGAAATTGCGAATCGATTTTTGATAAAGATTTCACTTCGTAAATAGAACCGATTTCAAAAACATAAGAGATTTTCTTACTAGAAATGCACTCTCATAATCAGATGTTATGTTTTTCAAATAGAGTGCATTTGTATTCGGGATCAGCACAAGCCATTCCATTCAAGCAAATTTGATGTTCTTCAGCATAGGACCCACTCACCCATTTGTACATATATATATATTTACAAATATATAGTGTATAATATTCGTGTATATTTCTACACTGGTACGCTGATGATACATGCTACAATTTGTACACTGGTTTCGCTATCAAAACGACATTGCTATCCATATTTCATTAATGAAGTTGTTATTGAATATATGCGTCCCTATGAAATTTTTTGACGACTTTTAATGACTAATTGCACGAGTATACGTCATCAAGCAAAGCGGAGGAACGTGGTAAATCTTCTTACATGGGTTTCGACCTTCCGATTACGTGAAATAATTTTTCTCATCAATAATATTGTCCCATCGTGTGAAGCTTTCCCCCAAGAAGCTCCTAATCTTCAGGTTCGATTCACATACAAGATCGTCTAACTAATGTTTGAAGAGCGTTTGTAAGAGAGTTAACCAACAAGTTCTGTTAGTGACAAAATTGCTATCAAATATTGCGTTCGTACACTATCAACTTTTTCATCCAATTCAATAAAATAAAACAACAAATAATTCGGGTAATCTAAACCCAACTCTCACTTAGTACCTACTCAACCATTGAATAAAAGTAAAGTAAGAATTCTATCTAATAAATCCAAGCGTCAAATTAAATGAATCTGAGTGTACAAGTACAAACCTTCTCCTTTAATGCAGTTCATAACATTCCAATTCCCAATTTGATAACTTGATAACTTTATTTGTCCAAGAACAATAATTACATGATTAACCCCACTATTACTACAGGAACTACAGGGAAGGGAAGTATTCATACTATGTCTCACCATTTATGAAAAACTAATCTGATATAATTATGCTTAATCTATAATCAATGATACTATCAATGATATGTAATAATATTCTCTAACTCAATGAGTGGGATTGGCTAAGCTTCTAACAGCGTTAAGCCAATGTTAGCGGTGGACGAGTTTATTAAATGGGCAGACGATGGGAAGGCCTAATTATTGTGGACATATTCTCTTACGAATGGTAATCCAGTGGTGGTCAATCGTCGATAATTTGGAACCGAGTCGAATTGTGAATTTGACAGCGAGTCGATTCATTCAAATTGCTTGGAACAGCAATTTCTAACCAGAACCAATGAGCTGTCCGGATTACGCAAACTGCATTTCCATGTATAATATGGCCAGTCAATATACCATTCATGATCTACTGAAAAAATCTACGCACTATAATCATCGATCTCTAACTAATACAACTATAAGTTAGTATTTATTTATTATTTAGCGTATGGCTTTTAATAGTGAGGAGACCCGAGTAGGGTAGTTCCACTTCACCAACATAACCAATTATCCCTTGATAGGGAACATGGTGAAAGCACAAATAACGTAAATCTGTATAAGTTAGTATTAGTGTTGTATTAGTTAGAGATCGATGACTATAATCTACCATATTCATAAGACCGAATAAATGATGAACAATAGACACAAGAAGGTACAAGTACGATGTGGCATACAATATTAACTAATCAGTGGTTTTACTACTTCTGGTTCTAGGAATATTTCATACTTAAATTGGAAACTTATAAACATTTTTTTTTTTTTTTACTATGAGTACGACAAAGCTACATTCAACAAATTTGGAGAAACTGATCCTGGCTCCGTGCATTCAAGAACCAGCAATATATTCAGTATAATTAAGAGTCTCTGCATAGGATTGAAGAGTACCTTATAATTGATTTGAATTTTCACTCCTATGAGAAATGACTATACTATTTTCTACTCGTAACAGATTCTCCCCTGTTAAACCTCACTGGATTTTTGTATCAAATATGAAATATGTTGGAGATCGGGGAAAGATTGTGTTTGTTCTCAAGACTGATAAGAGATATCTCGTTTATTGTCTTATCCAAAGTTTGTCTCATCTACCACGTTATCTTCTGGATACATTAAGTAATAGAAATAGAAGAAAAAATGTTAACATGGCAAATCCATGATTATTCGAGTATTCGAGTGGATTTATCAAACAAGAATAATTCAAAAATTTGAAAATTATTTGACTAAAATTTCTGTCTCGGTATCTCTCTGCATTCTTCAGCAAAATACTCTAATCAGGCTGTTATTTCCAATTCAAATAGTTAAAGGGTTTATTATATTAGCTTAAAAATCACATTATTTAATAGACTGCAAGTAATAATAATACGAGTACTTCTTGCACGTCTAGTTTCGAGAATCATAGTCGAAACAGTTTTTATTTTTCATTACAGAATTAATTCAAATTTCATGCTCTAAAATTTCGCATTTGAAATAATACGATCAAAATAAATCCCACCCATCAACTATGTTGAGAATGGTTGTGGAAACCCGCCTTTATTTTATCACTTAAGATTTAGGTCGTACAAAGAATATCCTACTCCAAAATACTAGAATACTCTAGTGAAATACCTTTCGGATTTCACTTAGAATGCATAAACCTTTCAAGTGTTTTAATGAATAGACTCCAGGGTTGAAGAAATTTATTTCAGAAGAAAGTGTGTGGTGATTAGTGATCTAACACGTCTCCAAACAGGGGTTTCATAACGACTCTATTACTAGATTCTTCACTAAACTTTACTAGAATCTCAGGCCAGGTGTGGCTCGTGTAAAACTGTCATTAATTTCAAACATTCATGATTCATAGAGGAAAGCACCTCACCAAACCCGAGGGTTACATACCGAGAACTCTACGATCAGTATCTAGCTGATATGAAAACATGAAAATGAACTTCGAGTTTTCCTTATCTTTGTTTATCTCTGAACTTTCACACATTTCCTTAACGCAATAAGATATCCTAGAAAATAGCCTACTTCTTGAATCGTGCTAACAGCAGCGAACTTGGAAG
Organism: Laodelphax striatellus; assembly: GCA_017141395.1. NCBI lineage: Eukaryota > Metazoa > Arthropoda > Insecta > Hemiptera > Delphacidae > Laodelphax > Laodelphax striatellus. The sequence goes on from CM029531.1 coordinate 50,120,759, forward strand.
AATGAAGGAATTATGACTTGATTGATAAAGGCTCAGATTCATTATAATTTATCGAAAGTTTCCCGGTTTTTTCTGTTCTTGATTAATATTTTCTCAAAGCCAACTTCTTTTTTCATTGTGATTTCTTCAAGGTATTAGAAAACATTCGTTACAGAGTCTTAAAATTTCTAATTTTCTATATTAAAAAGTATGCTATGGAATACATCTTCTGTATATCTAAGTCATATACGAGATGGAATTTTAGATTTCGTCTGGTTTTGCAAACCTTTGATGATTGCAATAATTTTTCTTCTCGTTGGAACCAATCCATATTCCCATATTTGCACTCATGAAGAAGTTTTATAATATTCAAATTGTATAACTTCAACTATTTTTCAAGTAATTAACATACTTGTGCGAGATCCTAAAGTCTAATACAAGATAATGTGTTTTAAAAGAGATTCGATGTTTTCAAATATATATGTGATTGATAATTATCAAAGTAAGCTACCAAAGTTTCACCCTTAAATTTCATTAAATCAATGAATTGATTATTTATTAATTTGATTACCTCATTTCTTATTCCTTATAAGGAGATCAATAATTAATTTTTCTATATCGCTTATTCTTCCCTCTCTGGTTGATAAAATAAAACAGATTTACTCATTAAACTCTGACATTACTCCAAAATTTATCAACCTAATTGATTCTTAAAAGGAATGCCAATTTTAAATCTTTTCTTATTTTATTAGTGAATCCTGTTCAGTTCACTAATGAAATAAATTAGGTTGATTCTCAAAAACAATCAATTTCAACTCTTTCTTCAATTGAGCGGAACTCTTTATTATTAATTGGAAGAAGAATATTGATTATTTGTTCCATAGATTAAGATTTGTTCAATACAATTTTTTTAAATTAAGATCTGTACTGAATGTAGCTATGAAGAGAATGTTATATTTTGCAATAGTGCAATCTCTATACTAGCTTGGAGGTTTGGGGAGGTACTTTCAACTCTCATCTTCAACAGATTCTGTCAACGCTACTTATTGTTCAAAAAATGATAATCAAGACAATTCTAAATATACCAATATCATATCCCTCAATAAATGCATTTAGTGATCTGAATGTCATGACCGACCGCCAAATGTAATGTACTTAGTATCTTCAAATACTTCAATAGATAAGAATATTTCAATTTCTATGTTTAGTGCGTTTCGTGCATTGTTTTTTTGTAAAAAATAAATCTGAATTTGAATTATATCTGAAAGTACTCAATTTTCTCAATTTATTTGCTAATACTGTTGCGAATCCAACCCCTTGCCCAAAAATATCAAGTTTAAATCTTTCTTCGATATATATGTATTTCAAGTTACGTAGTTTTATTTTTTTTCATTCACAAATACTATTTCGTATTTAACCAATTTTGGAATGTTGATACATTCTCCATTAATTTTGCAATTTTGTATTGTTTTTCTCACCTGCTAACAATTGTCCGGCTGAGTGCAAACTAGAGCGGAGGCGTTCTCTTGGGGTTGAGGGCGCCGCTCTTGGTAAAGTCAAGGGTAGTTATGGACAGAAATCGCGCCCAGTCGCCCTTTTCATCATTCGCGTCGCCAACGCGCGTGCGCAGTAACTGTCAAAAAGGGGGTGGTTGGGGGGCGCGAACGCGACAAACTGTTGCTCAGACGCCCAAAAGAGACAGACAATGCTTTCTTCCTTTCCAACGAAAACCAAGTGACAACGCGCTTTGTCAAAAGAAAACACTGTTAAACGGTTTCCTTCCCCATTTCAATGAATCATTGATCTTCAAAAAAGATAAGAATGATTCGAGTTCTCCTCCCCCCACCTGCTCCTGTTGATCTCGAAATTTCATTGCTTATAAAGTGAATTTGACAGTTAAGTGAGTTAATAAATCTTATTGAAACATTAAAAACCAGTTGCACAAAAATCCAATTGAATATAAGCATCTTAAAATGACTATTGCATTGACATTCGATTATTTTCCTTTTGATGATGATGCCCACATGAGCTCTAGGGTTGTGCTTGGGTAATGGGAGGATGATGATGAGAGATGACGAATACATTCTCAGACAGTCAGGAATGACCATCTGCTGTCAAAATCTGTTGCAGTCAACAGGAATCGAACGGGGAACTTTTGTATCATCAGACCGGCACTTATCGCCCTCGGCTACGGATCAATGAATACATTAATATTACATTAAAAATCATCAATATTATTCACAACAAGTAAATAATTAATGTAAATTGTCAATAATTTGTTCATGTTTAACTGGATTCAAAAGCATACATTTTTCAAGTTGAAGTATCGGCTCTCAGCCAGAAAGCTAGTAATTATTGCTCTCTTGAATTTAGCGTGGGAAGAAAGTGTGCTTCAACATCATCTCCAATGCCATTAATCCATACGGACAATGTGACGTAGATTGACGTATGCGTTCAAGTTATGGGGAAAGTATCCAACGCATTCTCATTTTTCAGAGATATCATCGACTGTTCCGTCTATAGAATAGCACAATCATCACAAAGGTATCGCAGTTATCTGTGCAATCAATTTTGTTCTGGAAACTTCGCTCATTTCAATAAAAAGCGCAGATCCGCACTTATGATACTTGACCATGACCAAATCAAGGTCAACATTTAATTGGTGTCTATTCAATGTCGTTGAAATTACAACACTAGAAAATATTTAGAATCTTGGGGGGATGAAATAATACTGAACACCAATATTGACATAATTTTTTCAAGAATAAAACTCACTGGGAGCTTTTTTGGAATCTCTTCCTGTGATTTCCAGTTATAATAAAACTTGTAACTAAATTTAGTAACTTGAAAGTTTTACAAATTGAAAAATCATTCAAAATGTTTATTAGAAATTGTGGAGAGTACCAGGGTGTACACAATCACTGTCGTTCATTCACCTGCAAATTGCTCAGTCAATGAATGAATTTCATTTTCAACTTCGCAACTTATCAGATGAATGTAAACAGTCCTGTACGAATGACCCATTTCAAGAAAAGGAAAAACAACAATTCTGGTGTCTCGTAAAACGAACTGGTGTCTGTTCAAAACAAAGAGCTTCAGAAGGATTTTCATCAGAGAGTGCAATGCGGCAAAATATTGCATGTAGTTAATTGATTAAATTGATTCGAGTAGTTAATCACTTTTGCTATTGAAATACTGTATTAGCATTCAATAGTGCTTTGATCATGATTAGCTGACAGATGAATTCCATTGTTTAGCTGGCCTGTTCCGCAGTAGTTGATTAATAAACACTAAAAAAATTTGATTAATGAAATCAGTTGTGAAAATTTTAATTTCAAAACTTTGGTTTCATTTTGACCTACAACTTACCAACTCACGACAAAATATGTAGGATATGTGAGCCAAATATGAGGGTATTACTTCATAATTCAAAACCAAAATCTGCTTTGATAATAAGAGAAAGATGACAAAGACGACATGAGCTTGAGAAAATCTTGCTGTAGATATATATGATTTTTGAGTAAATATTCTTGAACTTCTGAAATTTTGCGAGGAATAACAAAAGTTTGCTCAATCCAAAGTTTTATCCTCGGATGGTGTCTTTGCTCAATTGAACTATTGCTTATTATAATATATTCTCCGTATGAGTTGATATGAGTACCGTATTTTACTTCTTATGAAAAGCCTACAAATTATTTATAAGAGAAGTATGTTATCCTTCAGCAAAATCTCAGTACAATGCTGATCAAATTATGTTACAAGCTTGAAAGGAGCCAAAAACTTTTAATATGTGAATTACAGACCTTGATGTTGATAATGCTGCTTATGAGTAGTATAATAATATTACAGTATTTGTCTCAAGTAATAAGGTTCCGAAATATACTAGATAGGGTATTCATCAAGTCAACAGAGAATTCGCACTTTTTCTCCCTACTTAAAAGTGAAAAGAGAGATTAGGAAAATTGATTGGACTCATTAAAGAGTATTGCTGAAGAAATTGCATTCAAGAGACTCTCTAGCAATAAAAGTATTAAAATATTAGAATCGTTCAACTAAATTGATAATTTGATTTCTCAGACTTTGAAAAAAAAAAGTTACGGGTCGACAAATAGAATGCTAATGACTCAGGGCTCAATTGATGACAGTTTCAATGAAATCATTTTGTTTTTTATTCTGCTCATTTTCATTCTATAAACGCACTTGAATAAATACGGTCATGCCGAATGTAATCTCAGAGCAAATTCAATCATTCTCAACAGTGGGAATTCAAAATATTCTTAACAGTTAAAAATACTTACAGTTTAAAAGTAATAGATAATCAATGACTCAATACTCCACAACTAAATGGACAGACTATCAATTACTTCATTAAATTTTAAGACTTTGCAAAGCTTTTCTGCTGGTCTATAAAGTATTGATTGGAAAGATTGATTTTTTAAATTGTTGAAAATGTGTATCAACGTTCCAATAAGATCCAAAGTACAGTATCTAAAATGTGTATAAAATAATTTCGTCTACGTACTACTGGGTATGTATGTACTAAAATATTTATAATAATTAAAGTATCGACACATACAAGGTATATCTAGGCAGGCTATTATTTATCTTGTCGGTGGTATCGATAATGTCAATGAAACTTTTGATATTTTTAGGCAAATAACAACTGTTTTGTCACAAATAAATTACATACAGTATATAAATAAAATAAACAAATTAGAAATGTACGCTGAACTACAAACTTGTATTAAACTTGTATTAAATACTTTAAACCACTTTAAACTGGTACATGTACAACATAGCAGTCTTTAATTTTGTGAATAATGTTGAAACTATCTGCTACAACTAATTACTCACTTGGGTGGAACGCTTTCGGACTTCTTGACATTGTTCATCATCATGACAAGTTCTGCAGAATTATCGTTATTTCTCGAAAAATATCGATATAGAATGAGAACTCAATTTCTACTCAATCCAAGTCACAGCAAGGTTTTGATTTCAGTTTTTCACGAGTCTCCTCATACTATAATTAAGAAACGTAGTACCGTAGCGAATTTGTGTTACGCACCATCTATTTTTGAGATAGGCAGCCAGTCAAACATTTCGACTGCACAATAATAATTCGACTTCGATAAGATCTATTGGTATTTTTTTCACAAACAATAATCTGCTTTCACTATGCAAGGTTGATTCATGATTATTTCCCAGTTACATAATAATTATGTTGTCCGATAGTATACTGTACTTCAGTCCTGTTGTTCTAGCTGTATAGATAACTATATTTTTAAAGGTGAAAATTAAATATTCAAACTTCTATTCAAACAATTAAATAAATTTAAACTAATATTGAAGAATTCATTTTTCTACTCTAAATCGAAATCAAAATTCTTTCAATTGGTCATATTCATCCTTTAGGTACATAATTTCTCTTCGATACACGGTATTTCCGCCATTTCGTGTTGAATTTGGTCGCCATTTTATGAATTCGTCTTACACTTGCAGCCAATCAGAATAAGAAGCAAGGGCTTCGATCATCGACCAATCACAGAAAGGCTAGGTACATTTGCATTTATTTTTATTTCCAATATTTTCAGGCAATATTGATATTCATGAAGTTTTAAATTTCTTCCTGAATTCTATCAAAGGAATAGCCTACAATAAAACATTTCAACAATATGTATAAGAATAATATTCTCTGTTAGCAAGGCCCTACTAGAGAGAAGTGTTGGATATTGAAATTATTATGTAGTTTCGAATTAATTTCTGAATAATTCAGAAATTAATTCCTTCTATTGAAGGAATACAATAAACCATTTCTTGACAATATCCATAAGAATTCTATGTTATCAATTATTAATATGTTAGTCAGCTACTATCCGCGATAGATGAAGAAAACCGACAGGATTCCTGTCTCTTGAAGTCGTAAACAACATTTCTGCTAAGAGATAATTATTGCCGCACAGCTAATGAATCGTCTCCATTCTGCAGACGAAGAAACATGATTGATGGAGGCGTCATTGTTCAATTTCATAGTTGGCTGATTACGGCAGACAATAAGCCAGCAACGTATTCTCCAAACTTTCTGCCACTTCTTCTTCTTCTTCATTCCTCATCTCTGTATACCGACAGTTGCTATTGGCGCTCGCGGAACTCTTGAAAGCATGCAAAAACAGGTAGCCTATATATATGGCGCCAGCATGCTTCAAGTCGCAAGTATACGCATTCTGTGTGGGAGTTTATTCTACTCGAGCATGCGATTGCATCAAAATGGCGGAATTTTGCACTTCTTTACGTTTCACCTTTTCACCAATTTTCACCTTGAAGAATCACTTTTTCATATAGGACATTGAACATATTATTTAAAGTAATTAAATTACCTTCAATTTGAGACCAAATTTGTTATTGCAAGCCCAACCGTTTGCGAGATACAGCTCTTCAAAAATCATACAATTGAATCCTGATTGGTCAACGTCAACAGCAAGATGTACTTTAAAATTGTGCCGGTAGATGGCATTAGCTACTGGGTGATATACTTGTTGTTAGAGACACTCTCCCAAGCTCCACCTACTCTCTCTTCTGATTGGCCAGCTGCAGCTAAGCTACTAATTCTACCGGTAGTAGCTACTGGGTCAAGTACAACAACACAGTCATGTTTCTTTTCATAAATAAATAAATAATCATTTTATTTGTTTTCGGCCAAGCCATACAAATACAAATACAAATTGGAGTTGCAGCCTCAAATTAAGTAACATGCACAATCGTTGAACATAGATACATGACAGGCATAAATATATAACAATTAATTAACATATGAATTTCTATTGCAACACTATAAAGCAGAATAAAAACAAATTAACATGCAAATAACACAAGACTAGAAGAATAAGAATTACAATTATTATAAGGCATTAAAACAAATTAGTAAATTTACAGGCCTATAACATAGAAATAGAATCGTAAGAATTTGAACTACAAGGCATGAACAAGACAATTAAATATATTCGATAGGCATACACAAATTCAAGATGTACAACTGGAAGTGCTTCTTGGAAAGTCATCTATATCTAAGTGTCAACACTACAAATCAAGGAGCGGATCTCAATTGCTTTTGATACATAAAGGAAGAGTCTGTTTATTTTTCCTACACTAAGATTCGAGAGAAGTACCATCACTTTATCAGCATCTGATACAATATTTTGTGTAATTTCACCAAGAAAGCCTGGCCGAATAGAGTTATACATAGGGCATCGTATTAAAAAATGTTCAATATCCTCTTTTTCGTGAGTATTACAAATAGGACAATCTAACATGCAATTCAACTTTGTACCTCTATAACCAACATATAAATAAATAGATAAATTAGTTGCCATTCGCAATTGAGTGACACAACGGACTTTAACAATAGGCATCCGGAATTCAAGCTGTTCACCTATCACAAAATTAGGATTCAACCTTCTATAGTGAGGGCAATTTTCAGAGTTGAGTGCTGCCTCAATATCCTCTGCAAACAAACGATTTGCGTGATTTTTAATCAGAATTCCTTTTGCAGCTTTCAATGTTTGGAACAGGTTAACTCCATCACTCCATGTAATTACCACGCCCAAATCCCTGCACTGACCCTGTAGCAGAGACAACCATCCGCGGCTCTACCTCCATTATTCTGTTCCAAAGAACACCCCAGCAATACTGAAAAACAGAGTTTAGGATACCGACTGTCAGTCATCTGCAGGACCCTTAAAAGAAATCCCAAAGCCCTCCTAAACACAAGGTGACAGAGCCTCAGCCTGCCCAACTCCAGACGCACAGCCCAACTCGGCGATGAGGTGTTTAGCAGTAGTACGCGTTTTAGAAAATACAACTGTGCCCTTTCCAAAATCTCAGCACAACTGAGACCCCAAATTTCAGAGCCATACAAAATCGAAGGGATCACTACTGCATCATAGAGTTTCATCTTGGCATCCCATGTATCGGATCTAGCTCTTTGAAGTACCTGAATGACGGATTCCCCAGTAACTCTAACCTTTTTAATTAAACATTCACAGAACTTCCGGAAACAACCCGAAGCATGGAAGTCTACTCCAAGATACCTATATTTGTTTACTATCTCAACTAACTCTCCTCGATATCGAAAAGATAAAACCTTTCTGCGACCCCGAGCATGAAATGGTACAATCTTTGTTTTCTCTATATTTACAGTCAGTTTCAGAGACTCACAATAATTAGAAAGACAAATCAGCTTATTACGTAGGTCCACCTCACTATCTGCAAGATGACAATGTCATCCGCAAACAACAACATTAATATTTCAGTGTGGTTTCTCAATGGGATGCCATGGAGGCCTCTTTCTCTAAAGAAGGACTCAATATTTCTCAAATAACAGGAGAACAAGAATGGACTAAGTGAGTCTCCTGCAGTACCCTTTGTGACCTCTATGGGGTCTGAAGTCCTATTTCCAATTCTCACAATTAATGAAGCCCTGTCATACAGTCCGCTTAACAGCCTTATCATTTTACCGCTGATTCCACTCATCCTAAGCTCGTCCCATAAGAGACCATGAGGAACTGGTCGAAAGCAGACTGGAAATCGACGAACAAAGCAAACAATTTTCGTTTTCTAATCTGTGTCTGGTGGTAAACTACTGTGTGCAAAACAAATATATTGTCCAAACATCCGCGCCCTCTTCTAAACCCACTCTGGCACTCTGGCGGTATGTGGCAATCATCAGCCCACTCTGACAGTCTCATTTCTAGGGCATGTGTGAAGAGTTTTGTGATATTATTAAGGGCCAGGCCTCTGTAGTTTTGGGTCATCCCTATCACCTTTCTTATGTAAGAAAAACATGACAATCTTAGACCATTCTCTGGGCACCTCCTCAACCTCTAATACCTTATTAAATGAATTTCATAAATAATTCTTCCACTGCATAGGTAGAGCCTTAAAAATTCATAGTGTATTCCGTCAATACCTGGTGTTTTTCCGCTCTTTGATTTAGAGATTACTTTTCTAATTCATTCAAGGTAAACTCTGCATCCAGAAAGGGTGTCTAGCATCACTCAACACAAACAACTGTTCCCTCTCACCTGCATATTTATTGCTTAGAAAGCTGAACCAAGACTCTAAAGTAACACTGTTATCATGTTTTCCTGCCCTTAGATATTTGACTGCCGCCCAAAATTCATTGGGATTTCTAACATTTCTTATACTCTCTCTTACTTTATTCAAATATGAATCTTTTTTCCTTCTTATTGTATCCTTATATTCTTTCTTTAAATCAAGGAATGATTTTACTGCTGTGTCCTCATATAACATGTACCTGGCAAACCTGAATGCTCTACGTACACTTCTTTTAAGGAATTACACTCAAGGTCGTACCAAGGTTTATTTTTAAAACTACCAATAAATTGTTTTCTAATTGTACCAGAGAGCTCAGCTGCCTCCCAGATAGCCCTCGAAAAATTATCAAAAATTATTTCAATAGAATTATTTGTATCATCAAATTGAAGATTTAATCTGGGAGATAGTAACAACGCCGCTCTAAATGATTCAGCGCACCGGTCTATCCAAGCAAGCCTGTGAGAAAGAGTGTTATCTCCTTCAGGCTCTATTATTGAAGTTTCCAACCCATTTCTAAGTCAATATCAACCGAAATCGGTAAATGATCGGATGATAAAGAAATATCTGAAACTGTAGAATCACGGCCGATATCAAGGGGTGCCAAATCACCCCAGGCGTGATCGATACCCCTTCTACCGTTACTATTTATAAAAGTAAAGCTTGGCTTATCACCACAGCTTCTGCCGTTTAGAACGGTAAACAATTCATTTTCATTAGATTAACTAAGTTCCTACCTTTACTATCAATTTTCTTATCTAGCGAGGACCTTTCGGGATACAGATTAGACAAATTGAACAGAAATTCATCTTCAAAAGAGTTTAGTTCACCTATTCTGCTGTTGAAGTCGCCACCTATTATAATTGGCAGTTTTTCGGCTCGCAATGACAACATACATTCATCAAAAAAATGTTTTAAATCACAAATACCTTCTTGCTCATAACCAGCACGAAAGTATGTGAGGCCAACAATAAAATCATGTTTGGTTTTCTGCGCCGTCAAAGGCGGTAAACTGTTACTATCAAAGATAGTTTCGAAGCTAATAGTATCTCTGATAAGAATTAATAGACCACCAACTGCTCTGCCTCGTCTGTTATCTCTAATAGCTACTCTTTGCACTGAGTTAAAATTATCGAATAAAAGCGTACCATTTATCTGATCAGCAGCCCATGTTTCAGATATCGCAATAATGTCGAACAAATTCATTCTTTGACGCTGCTGGTTATCAATTGCGAACAAATTACCTAATCCATGACAGTTCCAAAACATTATTTTCAATTGATAATTTGACAGTTTATGAGTTTTATTCAAAGGTTCATAACTACGACTACTATTACTATTAATATTAAGCGATTCCGGTAAACAAGACTCTGACGACGCTCGATGACCGGCCTCGCCCCTCCGTCACCTATGGTAGGCCAGCACTGCTAGGTGAATGTCGCGTTCGTTCGTCGGTTCTCGACCGCAGCATACGTGGACTGTCGACATCCGCCCCCAGCCAGCCAAGCAGGCCACCGGCAGGACGAGCCGGCGGCTGGCTCGTGTTATCGCCGCCCCTCGCCGGCACCGCCTCTACAGATCGACCTCGCCGTCCGCCTCCTCGTGGTCTTCTCGCTCTGCTCGTTCTGGGTGCTCCTCTCGTTACAGGCCCAGTACGTGGCTCACGAAATCCTGGGTTCTCAGGGGGAGGAGGGGATTCAAATGTGAACTCCGATTGTTGGCGTGCATTCAGCTCTTGAAGAGTGAACGTTTTCTCGTCGACCAAGAGTTTATCGAACCGAATAACTGCATAGTGGCCCGCAGCTCGTGCTGAGACCAGAAATTTTTCGAGCTCTTTTCTAGTATTCCTAACTGTCTTAGAATAATCTTCGGATATGAAAACAGGAGATCCCTTCAATTTATGAGACACTTGAAGAACTGACGACCTGCTCTTGTAACTATCAAATTCAACAAGTATTGGTCTAACTTTCTGTGATTTTTCCCTATTCTATTAGCTCTCACAATGATCAGTCCGGAAAATTCAACTCAAGTTTGTCTCTGATAATTGGATTATTACCTGTTCACACCTATCACGCCCCTCTCCCTCCTCCTGACTCCAAAGAAAATGAGGTTTAGTCGACGCGCAAAATGTTCTAATCGGTCCACCTGTGACTGAAGTCGAACCTTATCCTCTTGCAGAGCGTCGCACACACCTTTAAGCGATTCAAGCTTTGTCTCCATGACCCCGACACCTTTTGATAATCCTTCCACTTTATCCTTGATGAATGCGATGTCCACTGGAATGTTGTCGAACTGCCCTAGCTTTGCGAGAACGTCCTCTATTGTTTTAGTCGGTTTTGGTGGTCCTGGGTTGAGTTCGATTCCACCAATTATCAGTAACATCGCAATTACACAAATCACTGTATTACTACACGATTTTCGGGTTGTAATCGCGAACTTATTCGAACTGTCATACTGACAAAATGAGAATAAAGTCGACATATTTGACAAGCTTTTAAGCGTTCCGAACAAGCCAATTCGAGACCGGTATTGCTGAATGTCTATCATTTCAACGGAGATAAGAGAGCACTGAAAACACGACCGTCCGCTATCAAGTCTCGGCTGCAACCGTTTCTTTTCATAAAGACGACACTAGTAGCTGGGTAATGAATGCACTTACTCTTGTTTCGTATGAGTAAAGAATCTATGAACTATTGTTAGAATATTACACTTTATACACGACAAAATCTGTCTGTTGAGACTTGAGATAATCAATTTGGTCTCAAATTGTAGGTATTTCAATTCACTCTCAATTCTATGCTACATACCTTATATTGAAAAGTGATTTTTCAGGGTCAAAATTGAGAAAATTAAAAACAAAGTAAAAAAATCCGCAAAGTTGATGAACTTTGAAGAGCTATATCTCGCAGTTGGGCCAAAAGAACGAATTTGGTCTTAAATGGAAGGTAATTTAATGTACTTTGAAAAATGTATTCTATGTCCCATATGAAAAAGTGATTCTTGAGGGTCATAATTAAACAAATGTGGAAAAAGTGGAAAAATTCAACATATTGATGCACTTTGAAGGCCTAGTGTAAAGCTAACTGGTTTCCTTTCTGTAAGAGACGATTATTTGTGATAACTTCGAGATAATTTGGCTAAAAAGTCTGACTAGTCGAAGTCGAAATCATAGGCGTAGCGTGAGCCATGAATTTGGGGGGCACAAACCAAAATTAGACTAATATGAGCCAGAAAGCTTACTAAAATACGGTACTGTTACTATAATGCTAGTCTACTCAATAAAATGCTCAGGAAACACATTTTGTGTAGGCCTAAACAGAAACAATTGAGAATCAACAAATTAATATTTATTTCTCAGATCTCAGATCTATATCAGATCTCAACATTTTTCTCAATATGGGGGGGGGGGGGGCATGTGCCCTCCTGTGCCCCCCCCCCCGATCGACGCCCATGGGTCGAAACTATCCTGTATAAATCATACTGACAGAAACATGAAAGTTACAATAATGTATTCGAATTTGATACTGTAATAATATACGTGAAGACTCAATGAACAATATAATATTCAATTTATCTCACTCTTCCATCCATAAATTTCCTTATTGTCATGATATTGAATCCAGAATTTCTAATCGTAATGATTGTAGGCTGAGCTATGAATCATTAAATTTAAAGAGTCATAAGGTATTCAGATACTTGAGAATATTATTGAGCCTCACATTGCTTGGAGTTATTATTTTGAAGATGCTCAAGATTGTTTTATTGGGAGAAAGTTTCTGCTCTTTATTAATTTTCTTGACGAGATTAGAATATTCTCAATTCTATCTGTAATAGAGTGCAATGATGGAAACTTAAGGGTAATATCTTCATAAAGAATGGGTGTTTATTGTCACCGCAACAAAGGCTCTAGCTTTCAATGAGCATTAAAAATTAAATGTGAGTCGCTAAGATGATTTGAAAACTATATGAATAATGGATAATGTAATAACTTGCAAGTTTCTCGAATAAAACCGTTTTATCTGAATTGTTCATGGTTTAAAGTGAGAGAACTATGAATGCGAATACGGTGTCATTGCAAAGTAATAGGACTTTTTCAACAAGATATAATCTATTTTTTAATTTATAAAAACTTGAATCTATAGATTTGTAAATCATATAATTGAATAGAAAGTAAACTTATAACTATACTGAAATAGTTTGTGAGATGATAATTCTCTCAGAACAATGTCAATTATAGTGTATAGAATATAAATAATATCATTTAATACATAATTTATATTAAATATATTATTCAATGATATTTAAAGATATTCGCCTAATTTTCATTCTATTGAATCAGTATCTTAGTTTTCTTGGTTATCTTAAATTTTGTTTGTTCATTCTAATTAAAATTCAATTGCATTTTTTTAGTTACTTAGTTTATACAGTAGTTTCAGTAGTTATACAGTAATTATATAGTTTATCCTTTTTTTCAGTTTACACTTGATTTGTAAAAACAGATATTTCTGTAGGCCTACTATTTTTGTTTTCTTCGATTAATTGATTTCTTTTTTGTTTTAGTTGTTGAGGTTAAGAGGTAGAAAGTACTTTCTAGTCATAACTGCGCCTAATTAATAATATTTCCATTCAATTTGATTTCAACAATATTATTGAAGCTATCAATCAATTGATAGTGAAAAATCAATTTGGTAATTGAAATTAGAGAATGTTCCTTTTTACATTTTATAAAGCGATGAGCAGCTTCTAATAGAATAGAGATGGGATTTTTTTTTACCGTAATTAGTGTTTCCATTAAATTAAAACTAGAGTAGAATAAGACATTAGAAGTGGAATGGAAATGACTAAAAGTGATTAATGATTCAAATATTTACTATTCAAGTTGTTTAGTGAGATAATTCAATAATGTTTGTAATAATACAAAAAACCTTCAACTCAACAATATGTTGAGTGACTTTCTGCACAATCGCCAATAGAATTAGTTTTTAACAATTCAAACTAAATCAAGGAAATTTTACCAGAAGTAAAAAAATATCTCCGCCACTTTAAAACTTTGCTAGATTGAGGCAAAACAAAATAATTCATTAATTGAAGCTCCACCATCGATCATGGTAACCGGCTACGTTTCATTATTCAATGATATTTGAAGATATTCCCCTAATTTTCATTCTATTGAATCAGTATCACAGTTTTCTTAGTAACCGGTATCTTAAATTTTGTTTGTTCATTCTAATTAAAATTCAATTGCATTTTTTTTTTAGTTTCATATTATAATTCAATTAGTAGTTTATCATATTAAGACTCAAATTACGGTATATAGGGTACGTATCACACGTACCCTGCAAATCGAAGTGAACATCCACCAACCTTCAACATTTAAACATAGGGCCCTTCAGTTAATCTTACCTTGCTCAATCTGGAAGTCGAGTGTCTGGTATTCCATGTTAACACGAATTTTTCAGCAACATAAGCATATAAATAATTATCAATTGCTTCCTAATTCTAGCTTTTTATTAGGGACTTTTTCAGAGGTGCTTGACAAATGAATGTCTATTCCATGATAAGCTTTACAAAGACATTCTCCAATTGGTTGAATTTCATGAAGTGATTGTAGCTTCAAATCGAGTTATTTAATGGAAGCTCTAAAAAAATTATTTCGTCATTTTACAGAATTTTAACAATAAAAATCACTGGAACATCATGGATTTATTAATCAGGCTATTATAAATTATTATTAGTGAGTAATTAATTATTTGGAAATAAATTTTATCTGTCTTCTATCGAATAAAAACTTGAATCACAATAAATGGATTGGCATATCGTTTGGACTTGGGGAAAATGTGTTATAATAATATAGAACAAAACACTGAAAAAATAAAAATTTATTCTATATTTGATCATACAAAATATCAATTTTAAAACACAACGGCGTTAGACATGTTAATTATAAGCAGCTTAACTTTTATTAAAATGCAGAATATAGAGGCCTACAGTGTTATCTAGCATAAATTCTAATTCGTTGTCAAAATGTAAAGTATTCCCAATTGAAAGATAAATGAAGCTGGTTAATAGTAAATACTTCTACTCCGATTCATTTTGCACTAAATTTCTAGAATATTACACGTTCGAATGGCTTTTCAACGGTGGGGAAACCGTTACGGATAGATTTTACCTTGCTTCATTTTTGTGTCGATCACCCATCCAAGAGCAGTCTTGAGTATTCGTGATCGTGACTCAACTACATGATCACTCAGCAACCGCTCTCACCGAGCGACCAAACACAGTCACTTTCCAGAAAATCCTGCAGAATTGTTTTTCAGTATTCAATATTGTGGTTATAATATTGTTTATCATACTAGTCAATAAAATGGTAACAAAGACTTTATAATACTATTATTTGTACTACATCATAGGCTAAGTTGAGAGAATTGTTAATCAAAATTATCGATCAGATTGAAAACTTCAAGAATAGAACAAGACTGTTAAGGCAATGTTTTTATCATCAAATGAAACAGCTTCAGCTAATAATTGAATGAAACTCATATCAGTAGAAAAATTATTTTAAAATGGTAGGCTTAAAATTCATTAACAATCATATCACAGCTTAGGATTAATCCAATAAATTAAAAATGAGTACCGTAGCCTACAAACAATAGCAGTATAGCTCCAGGTGGTAATTATCCATACAAGATTTATGTTTACCGTATGTGTTAGTCCGACTGACTGTACCCATCAGATTGAAGGTATTGTTTGTGCTATGACGGACTGTAGCCTCGAACGTCCCCCCGCCCGGTTGAACTTCAAGAGTGACAATGTAGTCTTGTACGGCCCGGTCAGAGTTCTTAATATGTGGCAAAGTTTGCTCGAGACGGGCACTCATCACTCTGTGCAGTTGTAGTTTGGCGCATTGCTTGAACTGTTCAATGAGCCCATTCATGTAGGCAACCACAGAATTGCTCGCCTCAATAACTGTGCTGTCATTGAGAGCAACCGACACCGTCTGATGGCATGAGCACCAATGCTCTGTGACTCCTGCCTCTGCACAGGTCCGTTCAGATGATATAGGCAGAAACAGACTGATTCCTTTAGGTTTCACAACACGATTTTTCAAATAATTAATCTTCCTATTCAATCCTTCCTTTGACAATCCTCCTAAATCAAGTAAGTGCAACAGTGTCTCATGCAAGTCAAATGGGGTTGTTAATCGACGCGAGTTGTACTTTAGATTTCTTATAGCTATAGAATATTTTTTCCTAAACCATTCGGGGAAGCTAAAATACAAAAATGGTAACCTTTCTTCCAAATGGCCTTGATAAGTATTCCTAATATCACCCCATCTAATACCATGATCACTCATAAAAACTAAAACCGAATTATTAAAAACACCCTTACTGTCAAGTCTCTTAAAAAAACCTCTATAGTAACTATCACCGAATTTTGGAAGATTGAGAAAATCGTGTGAGAGACTAGATTCCCATATCAGGCTGAAAGTACGATTCTCTCTCGTTGATAAATAGAACTTTTCTGCGTAATCAAGTAATACTTCGAAAGTCAATCTGCGTCCTATACAAAGTTTGGCGTTCATGCGTTTCTGATGACCGATTTCGTCTTCAGCTTTTTTATTGAAAATTCGCCAGTAATAATCGGTCGGCTGTTTCCAGAAAGAGGATTTGAGGTAGTTGAAGATTCCCATCCAGGAGGCATCTTCAGCAAAACACGTGATGTAGCCTGAATTGCTGTAGTTCTTCCATAGAAATGGACATTTATCAAAAGTATGCTTTGTTGTAGGCCAGCATGATTCACTCAGCTCTTTTTCTGAGAGGCCGGATAAGACGGGAACCAAATTAGGGAATGTATTGTCGGCCACTTTGTTATATCCGAACATTTCAACGACTTTCAATTTGTTCTTCAGATAATCCAATGTGGCGGGCATTTGTCGATATAAATTAAGTCTTGATACTGCATCCACTCCAATGATCATTACATTCACGTGATCGGTATCAATAGGCCTATTCTTCTTTTGATGTTTCAGATGATGTCTCAAAGGCGTGAATGAATGATAGTCAACAAACGTTCTGTTTTCTGTCGAGCAAGTGACTTTGATGAACTCGTAATTCTCAATTTTTTCCGCTTCTTCAAACTCTATGCATTGGTTGTGGTACCTGGAAAATGTAATATTATTAATACGTTTAAATATTAATACACATACATGTTTTAGAATTTGAAATTAATAAAATATTCAAGTTATTCCTTTTGGAAGACAACAAGCCTACATGATACAACAGACATCGCAATTTATTCTGAGGAATGAACACTCTTAAATAAATGTTCCAATAAAATTTAAAAAAATTGTAAAAGAGATAAAAGGTATGTTACTCAGAGGAAAACAAAAATGTTTTTCAACCGGAATATTTCAAGTTAGCCTTAATATTCGAAAATGTTCGAATAACTTAATTTATGTAGAGATGAACAAATGAAATGAGAAAAATTATGAAATTTAATTAATATATGAGAGGATTAAAAGCGTAAATTATCTTTGAGTATGTGATATTATATCATATTCATTTCATTTACATTGTAACAAATGGTTCTGATAGATAAAAATTCATTTGATTAGTTTTAAAAATATGGAGCCAGGATCGCACCTGACATTGACATGGCAAGTGAAGAAAAGTTTGAAGTCTCGTCAATACAAGGTGATTCAATAATTTCCATCATCTCACCTATGCAGCGTATCAATATCGTGATGGGCAACTCCGTCCACCACTTCTGTTGCATCAGCTGTCACTCTCCAGAACGGCACAAAGCAACAGGTGAGATTTGTTAAATTGTACGCAGATATAGCAACTGGATCCAGGTAGACATGAGTGAAATTCGAATAGACAATTGGTGGATACTTTTCCGTCTCACAAATGATTGGCTCATCCTCGAACACAAACTTATTTATGGATGGGTCAAAAGGCTCCATTGCTGGGATCCTGCATCCCTTTGTGTTGATCAGAAACTCGGAGAGTTTCAGTGTCATCTCTGTAACAAAATTGATCAGAAATTGAATTAAAAACAGATGCATGTTGTTAGTTTGTATTGGACATTATTTTTACTATATTGAAACGGTAATTGCATTGAAAAATCTAATACTAATTATAATATTCTAATATGAATTGAAAGTTTGCAACTTTAATATTGTGAAAAAAATGCTTTTTTAATAACGTACTGTGAGAAAAGTGGGGGAGTGATCTCTTATGCCTCACACTTCGTCCACAGCACTTTTATAATGTACAAAGTGGAAGAAATTCAGTATAATAAACATTAATTCAAAGATGTTTGAATTTGTTATGTCGAAAAAAATAGTAATAATCAAGGGAAAGAAATAATTTTCTTCATATTATTATTGTATTGGAATATTCCTTCAATCAACATTCTCCATCCAGTTAACCAAATGCCAGGACTCACTAAAGTTCTAAGGACACTAACTTCCACCAACTCACTAAGGTATGAACCTCAGAAAAAATGGTATTTCAAAATAGTATTCCAAAAATGGTATGGAAAATAGGTATTCTCAAAAATATTGAAGGAATATATGAGTCTTACGATGGTTTAGTTCTATTTCTTACAATGAGAAGATGATACTTGTCAATTCAGATTGGTATCTCAAATGGATTTAATAGAAAATAATAATTTAATGACTCGATTGAAAGAATAAGTGTCCTTTATTTATTTATTTAGCGTATGGCTTTTAATAGTGGGAAGACCCGAGTAGGGTTGTTCCACTTCACCAACATAACCAATTATCCCTTGATAGGGAACATGGTGAAAGTTTGTTTCATAAATGTCTTATCATAAATGTTCTTGAGTCTTGAGCCTTTTTATGATATTATAATACGGCATAAGGACGCGATTACACTAGATGCGGGTTAGAACTCATTGAGTTGAGTCGATTTTCACTCTCGTGTCCACTAGTTAAAACAATATCAATATAATTGATTAGGCTGATGTATACATGTACTCAAAAGCACAGAGTACAATATAAGCATGCCGTTTAACCAGCCTAAAATATTTCATAGTTATATCACATTATACATTACGTGACACCAGTCTCAATAACACTCGCATCCAGAGTAACCGACAACAAAAAATTTTCAACTGTGATGAAATTCTACGTTGGGCTTAGGCCTACCTGTTGGTTGAAAATGAGGCTCGACATCTGCTTCCAGACTATTTTCTTCGATATCAATTTGCAGAACAATCCAAACGACTAGAATTCCGAAAATAAACAAGAGAAGCAGGCGTAAATTCAAATTGCACTTTTTAGCAGGCACCATGGAGAGGCTCCTCTGTGGACAGAAAACAATCAGTAAGAATTATTCTATTGTTAAAACCAGGGTAACAATGGGAAAATTATATTATGTTTGTACCAATATTGTATGATAGTTTCTAAATTATCATTAAGAGTTACTGTATCAATATTAAGTCCCAATGAGAAGCACAAAATAATAAATTATGACCATAAGTCTCATTTTCGATATTATGATAAATTATTCTTCTCCAATCTGAAGATAAAATTATTATTCTCTTCATCCGAATAAAAAATCAAGTACCTATTCCAGAAAAGTAGCTAGGCTAGTTCTAGTTGTACTTACTGCATTCAAAGTTATGAGTAATCAGACAAGATTGATTTATCATGCCTACAGTGACTCTAGAATAAAAATGATGTGATCACCAGCCCTCAGTCAGCAGAATATATTGGGTCGGAATCGACCTCACCAATTGCTTTACATGGGAGCCAAAACTTAATCATAAGGTTTCAATGAATATTTCCGTTTAACAAAGCTGTTGTAAGTCCTCTGAATATGAGGAAGGTGTTCGCCTTTTTTACTACATTATTGAGGATAAGGACACTTGGTACGAGCACTAGATAGTATGAGAAACATTTTTGTTTCATTCAATATATCCAACTATTCAATTAATTATTGTAGTCAGCATAAAATTTATTGGATATTAGACTATATAAAAAAGATTATGTAATATGAAAATTATCATCTGTACAGGTAAACCTCTTTGGTATAGCCTACCGTAACGTATATGGCCAGTCTTACGGTGAAATTTCCTTGAAATTGCAACACCTACATTGAATGGATTTGATCAAATTATAATTTGAACCAATAATGCATAGAAATACTAGGATTGATAGTGATTCATGATAATACCTAATATTACAATTACACGATAATAAAAACAAGATATTCAGGTGTAATCCAGAAAATATAAACCAAAAACATCATTAATAATAAATTATCATTGCCTACTTTTGGTCGTGATTTATTATAAAATTTAGTAGGTAATAAAAATCTTTTATGAAATTAAGTTTTGTAATATCGGTGGGGTTTCCTGATTTATGCAGATACAATTAATAAAATTCAAAATTAGTTGAGATTATTCTTATCAATAATAATTATTCTAAAACAAAAACCGTTCGCATATTAAATTTGAGTAGCTTACCAAAATAATTGTTAAATACGATGCCAGAGGTTACTGATACATCTCGCATTAACATTCAGCTTTGTATTTTGCAGTTGTTTGGGCTGCTGCTAGGTAGACGAGCCACATGGTAGCCAGGCATTGTTCTGTGAAGTTGATTCCTGTTGAATTCAAGACACTTTTATTAATTGAAGAAACTATTTCTATTTTCAAACTAATTATTCACTCTTTCACTCAGATTTTTAGGATTAAGTGTGAGAGAGCCGGCTGCGCCCTAACTTCGCCCTCCCAGGTAACAAATAAAGGCAGCTATTCTATTCTATTTCAATTTGAAATTAAACTTGAAAAATGTATAAGGATGCAGTATCCCAAGAATTATGAACTTAAAATGATACAATAGGAAAATAAGTGGGATATTTGGGTTTCTTCATTATGTGAATAGAAATGAGAAAACTCAATAAAAGTAAAAATCTAGAAGCAATGTTAGTAAATGACAATAATGCACCTTAATGATAGATTAGCGCACGATTTACAATAACTCTGGTTGGAAATACAAGTACTTTATCGTTATTAGTCGAGTGTTATGCTGTAATTTAAGATAAGACACGGCCTTCAAATAAGCACAATTCCGTGCTTGAAAAGTTGCAATTTACAAATATTAAGTATCCTAAGTGGGAACAATATTATTGAAAAAGATCAATTTCTGAACATTATGAACTGTGTCATACTACTTATTTGTAATGAAAATATTGCAGATGCAGGTACCTACTTAAGGAACTTCAGTGGTTTTTTTTTTAGAAAAAAAAACGTATTTACCATGTATTTTTTTGGCAATAAAATTCAATTCAATTTAACGAATAATTATTTAAATATTTCAAATAATATAGTGATCTTTGTTTGACTATTATTTGAAATGTGAAAACAATAATATCGTAGTAGCTTTGAAAGTCTTATTTTTATTTTTTGGTGTTGCTATATCATGGCTATACTGCATTTATAAATCAGAATATCATCCTGCATTAAAGAGAAGTCTGGTTCATATTTGAGAGGCTTCAATCAAACAATAAAGATATTCTGACATGTTAAGGGGGCGGTCCTTGAATCTGTTTTATGAGATAAGTATATCAGCTCAATAAATTCGATAATGTCATCCGGTGATAGGAAGAGTTTGTATTGTGAAATGGGAAACAAGTTATTTAACTTGCTTAAAACTGTCCAATA
This sequence comes from Laodelphax striatellus, assembly GCA_017141395.1. NCBI lineage: Eukaryota > Metazoa > Arthropoda > Insecta > Hemiptera > Delphacidae > Laodelphax > Laodelphax striatellus. The sequence continues at coordinate 50,142,542 of CM029531.1, forward strand.
TTCTCAAGTAGTGTTGAAGGCTGTATGCAAAAGATCTGACGGTAAATTATTGATCTGGGCTGTATCTGTATAAGGCAATTGGCAAACAATCAGAATGCCAATTGGAGCCAATGACACTGATTGAAAATTGAGAACATTCTTAATTTTTGTCAGTCTATTTTCCAATAACTTCCCAGCCACTCCAAATAATTTTGCCTACACAAAATATATTTTAAAGTTATTCATAAGATCATTAAAAAAAAGAAAAGATTTTTACTTTAAAATGGCTCGTTTGTCGCCATTTCAACATTCATTTCTGGATAATCTGTGCTGGTTTCAGTAGCACCAAGTGTAGGCCTATATTAATGTTATTATACCTATACGAAGTAACCACGGTTTACTAGTATGCTAATATCAGAGCATGCGGTTCTAATAAGTTAATTTATTTTCATAATTAAAACACTTTGTTGAAATTGTCAAACTCCACTTCAATAAACACAACGTTTTACAAGCTTTTTCAATTATGGAAGGATTCCAAAACATCAACATTTTATTTGTTCTATAAATTTTATACATTTATTTTAATTTATAATGAAATGCCCATACTCTGCAGAGTAGCTGATATTAGTTGGGAATCGATAAATCGGTACGGTACATAAAAATACAGTTCGATAAAAAATAATCTTGTAGAGAGGATTATTAGAAAATACAAATGTCATTGTATTTGAATAAATCATGTTATTGTATTATTATTGATATACTGTGATAAAGAAAATAATACAACATAAAAGTATAGGTTGTACTATTAATTTTCAAAGTAAGCTTGAAATATTTTATTAGTTTATTATTATATATATACAGCAGTTTGTACAATACGGTCTCATGGTAGTTAGATAATACATCTAACACAAAATTTTATCGCATGATGTACGGTATTTTCAAAAGAAGTTCCTTGCATGTACTATTGAAAGTAATAAGTATGTATAAAAAATTTACTACGGTACAGTACAAAATATACATCAATGCTTAGTAGGCCTACTAAATGGATGAGAATACAATAAAGCTTCTACAATAAATGATTAATCTATAAAATACTCGGATTAAGTTTGAATTGAATCACTTTCTATTTCTAGAGGAAGCTGAGCACATATCGGTCAAATCTATACTAAAAACCATGTGGGTCAAATTTAATAATAAGCCTATAGCATTTAATCGAACGTAACATACGTAATCAAAAATTGAATGAAGGATACACTTTCAAACGCCCTCCATCTTAAAATGCATCGATTATCTTCAAAAATAGATTGAAATACCATTATTTACACAATTTAGTTGTATTTTATATGGATAGGCCTATGGAGTATGGATGCACAGTTCAAACGGAGTAAAAGACTCATCAATTTGATAATTGCTTGAGTCTTATCGACGTGAATTCGCATTAAATTTTGGTAGAAGTAGCAATGTTATTGTTTTCAAATGCAAAAATTTTACACATGCATGTGAGAGCAAAGACTGGCCATCTCACCTGATCAATGTTTTTGAGCATTCTTCTCAGTGTGACTATGACTACGACGATGAAGCAGAGCTGACTCCTTTCATCGATGTGGTTGCCAATGACTACCGAGTACAGCGCATGCGCCCTCTCTATCCCTACACTCGCCCCCTCAGCAGGAATATAATCACTGCACAATCACATAGGTACTACATAATATGCATAACAAATCACACCAGTAGCAATCATCTTAGCTCCCCGAATAGACCAAATAACTGGTCCTACCCTCTTTGATTTTCTAATCCTTTCAGAGTGTGCGACATGAATATAGAGGTTACCGTACTCAAAATGATACTAGCAATCTCAGTAGGACGGTATAAATTTGATCCAGCAGCAATTTGGTTTGGTCCAGCATCAACAAAATTAAAGGACTTCTATCTTCTTAGTCATGTATAGAAAATTTTGATGTAGGCTATCTGTTTTTGAAAGTTGCATCAAAATAGAACGTAGAACGGGAAGTTTGGCTATGTCATAATTGATATTGGAATTTTTTAGAGAAAAATTCCATAGCTAACCATCACTAATTTTTGATTTTGAAAAAATAGAAACCAAACAATTAACCACCAATCAATCTTTTGTTTTTTCTCTGTTCTCTCAAACGATGAATAAATCTATTATCGCTCAACCATACAGCCGCGTAGAAATAGAATCTTATAGCAGAAAAAAAAAGTTGAACAAAGGGATGTTGTTAAAATACTAGTTGAGCAAAATTGAAAAAAATGGAGACAGTGTCTTTAAAATTAGTAAATAATTATTTGGAATTTTGTATTTGTTGTCCAGCATTGGCTCTTCAAGGTCTTCAATTGGTCCAATCCTTTGTAAATCAATAAAAACTCCAGTAAAAGAAAGTAACTTGATTATTGACGTTATAAGTACATTTTCTACATGTAATAAAATTTATCTGCAATTACTATCAATCTCAAACGTTGAGTTGAATAAAGAGCTCTGACACATTTGATCCACAATCCTCCATTATATTATATTGCATAAAATAGTAGCATATTAATCTGGACCTCAAAAAAGGTTTATATAATTAAAATAAAATATATTCCTGTCATAAATTTCAGAATAGGTAAGTTACTAGCTTATGAGTTGGAAAATCCTAAAACTTTTATGTCATATGAAATCATTACACCAATATGTGCGGTTAACATTTCAATTGAGATTATAGATAAATTGGTACTTACAATTACAATGGTAAATACACAGAAATTAGGTTTTAGATGAAATTATAAAAAGTAATGTTATAATCGGAGTTATTTTACAAGGAACACTGCAAAATGATTTTTTTTTATGTATCTCAATATCACAGCCTAGGTGTAAATAGAATTTTTCTCTTTCAAGCACGGAATTTTATAAACCTTTCATCATTTTTTTTACAAAGTGGAAGTCGTCTCAGAGAGAAACGTGAATCATTCATCACTCACTTTGAAATATTTATGAACCATTATCCGCTTAAGAATGAGTCGTAAGGTGCGCTGACAATAAATGGCGATCTCATTTTAATTTATAGTTTCTGGGTATTTTCAGATCTATAAAAATGTTGAAATATACATTGAACAATCAAAATAAGCACACAGCTATCATGAGTTAGTATTGCAATCATTTATTTCATTTCTTCTTTTAGTATTCTTTTTTCAAGTAGTATACCAAGAAGCTTATCCTCTGCAGTTTCTTGCTGTCATATTGAGAATTCAACTTTTGAATTAATAAAGTCACTAAAAATTAATAACTTATTACTCATCTGGAAATAGTGATTCCTTGATCAGTAATTGATTGAAGACAAAGTTGAATCAAGAACAGGATTTTAATGGCATTTGAATAGAACACAGACTTTGAATAAAATACATGTTAAGGCATATGAATTGTAAATTACCTCATTACACCTATCCAAAAAGAAGAAATTGTAAAACATTCATCAACTATGATGGAGCCGTATTAATATTGCACAGTAGATAAAATCTAATAGTAAAAACGCTAACATGGTGAAAAGCTGTAATGAAAATAATTAATTTTTAGTCCACGTGCTTTTGCAAATTAAACAAGCTATAGGCTACATCCAAGTAGCCTACAAAGGAGATTTTTCAAAAGCTTTCATAAAAATTCTAGAATTAAGAAGATTAATATATTGAGACCAGTTACAATGTTATCTTAGAATGCAATTTTTACCAATTGCACTACAAAATTAGCAGAACTTCCAAACTTGGGTAATGAAGTCATAAAATAAGACAGGAATGGTAGAAAATGTCTATTTATTAAACTTACATCTGTAGTTTTGACAATGATCATAAATTTTAATATTACACGATTCAATTGAACTGGAATCATTCTAAAACTGTGGTTGGGGACAAGAAAAATTGAATAAATTTTATGCAATTGAATATTTTACTTGAAATTTAACATTTACCAATTGACGATAGAAATTAGATAGGATGCGATATCAATAAATTTCATGTTATCGTGGAACCAACAATCAATAATATTTTTCCAATCTAAATAATGGTCTAAATTAAAATTAATATCACACGTAGGCCTACATTGAAAATGAGAAAAAGAGGAATTTACCTTGTTATAGATGTACTTTGTTATTAAAGTTTCAATGAGCAATGAAACTGAAATTGAACTGAAAAGTTCTCTATTGTGAATCAACTCTAATTGAATTAACGATAGGAGTAGGTACTTTTAAACAACGCTTCTATACAAAGTGATTCGCATATTGTCATCAATACCTTACGAGCTACAAAATTGAAAAATTTTCAATTAACACACAATATTCATTGATTGTGTTGATTAAAATGTTTTTGGAGCATGAACATATCAATACGTTGAAATCACAACTTCTCGTTATCTTTTCAGGAGGTCGTTTCATATTATAGTCCACTATAGACTATTTAATAATTTCATCTATGGAAACAAGTTTTCTTTAAAGAAACCATTTATCCACTTGAAAAAATAAAGGTTAATGGCTTCCATATAATTTTTCCTCTCAATATTCCAATAGCTAAACTTTACTTACATACTTGTAAAATTTTCTATTCACTTTACTAGCATGTAAAAGCAAAACAATGTATAGGATGTTGGGAAAGTAAAAAATATGTACCTAATTTACTGTAATTACCTGTGTTAAAAGCAAACTTCAATAAATTTCTACCTGGTAGAATACATCAAGATTTTCATGGGAAGGTTAATTCGAAGGGATTCAATTATCTGAACTTCCTTAGAAAGTGTTTGAACTTTATGATTTTGAAAAAATTCTTATTTATTGGGATTTCATGCATTTATGAGGTTATGTGAAACCACCTGAATATTATTGTGCAAAACATACAATACATTTGAGCCATAAATAACAACACAAAATATGAATCTATCATAGATTACAACTTCACTTGACATATTTATTATTCAATTCTCAATCCTAATATCTGGATGTACTGTATTAGCTGTTCTTGTACTGTGTTACTGTGGTTTGAATTGTTTCATTTCCTTGACAATAGAAAAAGTATTCCAATGTAACTTTGAATATAATTTTCTCATTTTTATTTATAAGGAAGAGTTTTGAGAAATAATAATAGGCTAATTTCACAGGACTCAACTGATAATAACATGCACGAGGTATTGTATGTCTGAATTCTATTTTCTTATTTTTCAGAAATAACTGATTGGAATACTTTTACAATAAACTATTGTACTACCTTTTTTCAATGAACAATAAAAAATCAAGGTCGGGTATCATTAGTCATGTACTGTACAATATTTAGAAACACATAAATGCATAAGTACAGTATGTGCTGTACAATGTCTTCTGAAGCACATCACTTTGTGACGTTGAAATCAATTACAAATTTGAAAACTAATGAGCAATAAATAATTGAAAAACAGAAATGGCAATAGATATCAAACCTGACAATCACACCTACTAACTCACAAAGTGCACCACTCAACAACACACACATAACATTCCAATGAACTAAAAACCACGCAGTCCATTATATACATTATTTACTGGCTGTTGTTTCAATATCCTCTTGATACCTGGAAAAAAGTTAAATTGCAATGAATGATTCCAATGAAAGGAGACAGCGAACAATCCTTAAAAAAACTATCAATGCTTGAGATTATGCAATCTCAATATCAGAGATAAAGGATATTAAAAATTACCAACGAACATTTGAATTCTCAGTTAACATCAATTATAAAAACGTTTTATACAATCGAACTTGGAATTTTTCAATATTATCAAAGTTTTTTGTTGTTGTTGTATTCGCCTTTCAAGGCACTAAGCTATTTAAAAAGCTATTTAACTCTAGGGCACTTAATGCCCTAAAAAATATTTCTAAATTTATTAAATCTAAAATTTATTAAATATTCATTGAATGTATTGACGTCTAGAGTCTGCATAAATAGGTCCTGTCAAGGAGCCTTTTTAGATAGTGGTGGGGGAACTGTTCCCCTCTTCCGCTGTTCATGTTACCTCAATGTGGTTCGCGCGGAGCGCAAACTAAGTTTTGCATAGGTTTTTTCAACTTGAAGGAGAGGTAATTTCAACGTGATTTGCTACTTACTAGCGTTAGGTTAGGATTAGGGAAAAAGAAAGGTTAAAACCGGTGAGAACCTTACGAAAACTACATACAAACAGCTGTCTCGCACTCTCCTACGCTACGATCTTGCATTCCCCACCACAATAAAAAAAGGCTCCTTCACGAGCGCTTGTGTGATGACTCAAGACGCTTGTATTGAAGGTACCCTTGAACTGAAGATATTTAGAATCCTTATACAGTGGAAGATACATTTATAATAGAAGATATGTTAACCAAGTTTAAAAGCGGAAAAGTTTTTTGTACAGCAGCATTCATCGAATTTCTTTACTATATAGCAATTATTCTGTTGTCAATATTCGCAGTTGCGGAAGTCTTCAGAGTATTCTATGGCATTATTAATTCGGAATTTCAATCAATAAAAAACTCAAAGTTTGTTTTTCCTAGGTCGCCAGTTAGTGCTTAATGAATAATATATTATTTAGATTATACTATTAGAATGTAAAGAATGGACAACAACTCTTACCTTCTTTATCTTCTTCTGAGAGATCGGCTTTGGGGAACTCTATATCGAACGTGATGTACAGAGTCCCATGCTTATTGCTATTGTAGACAGGCATGCCTTCACCTTTTTTACGTATGCGAGCTCCAGGCCACGTCACTTTGTCCCTAGATACTTTCACTTTTTTACCGTCTAAATGTTCAATTTCTAAACTGAAACCAGTTAAGGCGTCTTGCAATGACACAGTTACATTAGTGTAGAGATCATCCCCCCTGCGCTCGAATACTGGGTGTGGCAATGTTCTTATTTGCATGATCAGATCACCAGGATCGCCGTCTATGTGAGATTCACCCTCACCGTTGAACTTGATCTTGTGACCATCCGCCATGCCTTGTTCCACTTCCAATTCAAGAGTACGCTCCTCTTCTTGTCGCCTGTCAAACAATAAATTAGTCATCAGACAGTGAAATGGATTAAAAAGTTCAATATAAATTCCGTTTGCTAAGTATATCAACCGGCTACCTCCAACTTGTTTCCAATTGTGATTTTTAAATTATTAGAAACATTTCTCTACAAGCGAAAAGATCTTTCACTATGAACAGTTTTAGTGATTAAATCTTCATAGTTTTTCTCTTCCTCCACCTATTTTCCTCCTCTGCCTTTTCATATTTCCCCTTATTTCCCTACTTCTTCTTATCCTAAGAGTATTATGTTTATTACTATCCTATGTATTGTGATTCAATATACTGATTCTAATGTGATTTAGAACTGATACTCTCACCTAGCGGACAGGAATTTCCTATGCTGAGTGATACGAAGAGTTTTTTATTGTTCATGTGAAATTTTGTCATAATTTCAAGTTTGTATATTATTTCCATTGTTTTACTATTTTTTTTTCATTCTTGGTTTTCTCTTTGGTAATAAAGACTGAATTGAAAAATTGAATTACATGAGGATTGACACCTAGTTGATACGAATCATTCAGTTTATTTCGAGTAGATTTTGAATTTACATTTGCTACTGCTAACTTGATCATAAACTGTTGAATTTGCAATATCGTTCAAATTTTGAGATAATAAGTTATCATGAAATGTATTTTTCATTAATTTTGTAAAATATTCAAGGACTATTCCCTCATGTCGGTTCATTCTCCGTCTCGTCTTATTTCGGTTATTTCTACGCATGCGTTGATGTGCTCTGTGATTGGTCCGTCATTATTGACGCATGCGCAGAATGAGCTGAAAAGAGACGAGACGGAAGCTGAACCGATAAGTGGAAATAGTCCTTTGCTCGTAATCAAGGCATCTTGTGTTGCACATAATGATTATTTTAAGGCAAGAACAACTTTTCGGCTCATGAATGATGGATGAATAAGTAATCTTTCTTGATTTGAACATGACGCACAAAACAAACAATACACCCTAAAGTTAATCAATGAACAGAATATGAATGCAACGCCACGTACATCAAAGGTACGTGGAACATTTTGATAGGGAATGCAATAAACTGCGATAAAGCAGGAATATTGTTAGTTCACCAACCACTTACTTACAAGTAGGCTATAGTATTTAGTAAAGACTGGCAACTGATATGAAAACTCTGTCACAGTCCCAAGTCAACTTTGTGACAAAAAATCGACAAACTTGACCAATCTCAAGACGTTAAGGCTGAGCGTCAGCTTAAAAAAAACTTTTTTATGGTGATATTTTTAAAGTTTTACGATTTGGATACTATCAAGCTATCAAAATGAAATACTTTTTAGAGGAAATTTTTTTTGTTCATTAGTTTTTGAGATATGGGTGCCTAGAGTAGAAATTTTAGGAGCAGGTCATCTCAAAATTGGTTGCAAATACAATAATGAAATTTAGAGCATACGTGCTTGAAGGTATTGTCTATCACATGACATAATTAGTTTCTCGAAATGTCAATTTTTGAGAAAAATAACAAATTCTCAATTTAATTGAAAATTGAGTTAATTTTTTGAAGAAATTATTTTCGAAAATACCTTCAAGCATGTATGCTCAAAATTTCATTATTGTAATTGCAACCAATTTTGAGATGACCCGCTCCAAAAATTTCTACTTTAGGCGCCTATATCTCAAAAACTAATGAACATAAAAAAAATTTTCCTCTAAAAAGTATTTCATTTTGATAGCTTAATAGTATCCAAATCGTGAAAATTTAAAAAATATCACCATAAAAAAGTTTTTTAAGCTGATGCACAGCCTTAAGCCAAGCGACCACGCGACTCATCATTTGAATGGAATATTATTGTGCATAAATAATATTAAATTCTAAAATAGAGAGTGGTCTGTTGCAAAATTATAAAGTCTATAATAAAAAAAGCCCAATAAATAATAATTAAAAACAACAATGTATATATTAATATACAATTATTGATATATTATTATTGTATATTTAATATACAACGTACAAAATTTTAAATATTAAAAGACTTCTTTGAGACGCAATGATAGTCCGTGTAAAGTGTAAAGTCATGAAACGTCCGAGTGAAATGAACCGATTTTGATCGTAGTGGTCGTAGATGTACAGCTTTTTTTTATTTTTGTAAAAAACTGTTCAAGTGTTAAAAAATGTAATTGAAGTCTGCGCAATCTCTCGGCGTTTGGAGGAACTACGTCCGCAAGAGCCTAATGAACTACTAAAAAGGAGTATATTTGGTAGATCTATAAAAGATCTTTTCTACAAATGATTTGTTCTTGATTTGATTGGAAAAACTTTGCCATATAAAAACGTTTGTAAGCCCTGTAGACATGTTGACGAATTGAAAGTTTGTATCCCCAGGTATTACTTGTACTTGGTTGTATAAATTATTCATAATGTACTTATTATTATTATTATTATAACATGTCAAAGTCAAGACCATGCATTGTAACATTCTTCAATGGTATAGGACATGCCTCTACCAGTGTTTTAGTTATATTCGATAAAAACACTTTATAGCTACCACACAACCTGATATCTTCTGAATAACATTAAAACACCTGAGTCCTGCATAATATGGCCCTTTTCAAGGAGAGTTAGCCTATGAATCGGGAGCTGAAACAAACCTGCATTTCTACCTCGTGTTTCGTATACATGACTGATGCGGTTCACATTGAAAATATCTGCGTTCTTGAACACAAACGTAACTACTTCTAGATAGATCGCCGGCACCGTGAGGAGATGGAGTCCTCTAAATATGGGCTTACAAGAAGAAGAGGACCCACCCTTCGAGAATTCGCAGTGCTTTGCATTTTGAAGCTTGTGTTCAAGTAGTTTTACCTGACCCCAAAACAAAATACTATATCTAATTAGTGATATGAAATACCCATGGTATACCTTTAGAGCTGTCTTGAGGTTCGAATTCAACTTAACAGTCCTCAGAGCAAAGAGAGCATGGAAGAGCCTTTTCTGTAGTTTTCGATGTGGCTATCCCACTTCAAGTTTCCTGCAATTCCACACCTAGAAACCTTGTTTCATCAGACGCAGGACACTCCCATCCCACCACCAATGGATCGTTCTCATTTCCTCTCACAGAAAACTTGACAAAATTTGTCTTACTTAAATTTAGCTTGAGTGAATTGTCATTAAACCACCTGTTGATCTGCTGCATAGCAATCTTAGCCTTCTCCATGACATTTTGATAATTACTACCTTTCACTAAGATAGTGGTGTCATCGGCGTATAATACCAATCTACCATCCACATTGTAGGGCAAGTCGTTGATGAATATGTTAAACAGAGTAGGTCCAAGTATGGAGCCCTGGGGTACCCCCCGCCTTACTCGTTTCCATGCAGAAAAAACCTGAGAGCCCTCACAATCATTTTTCACCGCCTGGTATCTATCTTCAAGGTAGGAACTTGAAATACTAACTTCAAATTGTAATGGAACTGTGGATAAGTGAACAGATTAAACACAGATGAGTCCATTGAGATTGAGATACAGAAAAGAATAGAAACTCTGGTACATCTCTGATAGTAAGAGCGCTACTTGAAATTTTACTGCTGAAATGTGCATAGTGGGAAGGAAATTTTGCAATTTTCAACACTTTTTCACAATATTTTCAATAATGTTATGTAATTACAGTCATGAAACTCACATAACATTAGGACACTCATCACAGACAGTCTGCTGAATCATTTGAAATCGTCCCGGTCCGAGCTGTCTGGTTGTCATTTCTTGTCTACAGTTGCACTTCCTCGTACCCGATGTCGGTTTCATTATCAACTTATTTCTAGTAATCTGAAAAATTACAAATTAGTATCTGTTATTAATATGTGTTTGTCATGATGGGCTCATGAAAAGTTAATAGCAAATACATTAAAACTTGATCTCTCTACCTAAAGTTTTGCATAAGATTTGAAGGGAATCAGAAACTGATCCAAGTGAAACCAGGTTATTTCTATAACTCACTTCAAAATACAATTTTTTATACATTAGCTTCTGACACAGTGTCTGATGAAAACACTAATATATAGTCAACTCATGAATAATATATAGTCACTAATATACTGTTGCCTAATATAAAATTTACTAAAATATCACTAATATACAAAAATATTAATATAGGCCTATTTTATTTATTTATCGTATGGCTTTTGTCGGTGGGGAGACCCGAAGGTTGTTCCACCTCGCCGTGTTTAACCTAATTCCACAAAGGGTTGGAGCTTTATCCATTTTTCAGAATGATTTCGAATTTTGAGAAATGTTCTTTTTGATACATTTTAAGTCCAAAAGTTCATAAAACACAAGCACAACACAAAAACACGAAATATACATGAAAATATTGAATTATCAACTGAAAATTTAGAGCCCGAAATTTATGTTTGTGATAATAATAAGCTGACTATAGGCATATAGTCACACATAAATGAGTGATAATTGATATGTTAGCGGTTCCATAATTTTTTTCTAATGGTTTTGACTGGAAGAAGGAAATATTAGGTGTTGATAGAATACTTGGTTTCTTATTGATGAAAGACCCACTCATAATTGAAAACGATTGATACAAGGCAGTATATTGAATCGAGCTAGGATTGATTATTTAAGAATTATATAAGAATTGAACTACCGGGAAGGAAAGTGATTTTTATTATTATAAATCATATTCAGCGGGGAAGGCTTCGGAAGTGGTCACCCTTACAACGGGTTTAATAGGTGCACATATCTTAATATGAGCGATTAGTTGCTTGAACAACAATGAAGCCAATCAATTTCATCACATATTTTTTTTATTCTACTCATATAAGGTAATTGTTCAGTATCCGATTACTGCTACTATGCACCCGTCTTAGGCTTTTTCCTAACGACTAACAATGCGTCTAACAATTATCCTGTTTTTAGGGGACAACAATTATCCTGTTTTTAGGGGACAAAGGTTATTCGAATTTAAAATTAAAGTTTTTCATTGCTACCACTCTATGCTACCTAGTAGTATTGTTAGTCGTTAGGAAAAAACTGAAGACGGTTGCGTAGTAGCAGTATCGGAAGTGATTATTATTAATAGTTGTAGTAGAGATATTTGTGATATTCTCATTAAATATGAATTGCCCCTCAATACAGTAAACAAAAAGTTGACTTAGAGGTGATATAGATGCTTTACAAAAAAAACCATAGATAGTAGCCGTATCGAATACTAAACAATCACGAATTATAATAAATGGCAAAATTCCCAAGGAAATATTGACAGCGTGAGTGTTGTTTATTGTAGCCTACTTACTTCAATAAAGTTTCCATTGTACAACTCCTCCAAAGTGACAAAAACGTCCATTGTTATAGTGGCACCGCGCGGCGTTTCTCTCTGTCCACCATCCTCGTCCCCGAAATGAAATCCAAAGAAACTCGACAAAGGATCGCCTCCGCTCGGCTTGTCATCTTTGACACAGCTCTCGCCGCACGAGTCGTAGCGCTTCCTCTTCTCCGGATCATTCAGCACTTCATAGGCCTTATGCAGTTCGGCGAACTCAGCTGTCGCTTCCGGATTATCTCGATTTTTGTCGGGATGCAGTTTTCTGGCTAGCCTGCGATAGGCTTTCTTGATGTCTTCTTGAGAGGCTTCGGGGTCGACATCCAGAATCTTATAGAACCTAGTTTCAGCTGTTCTGTAACAGTAAAAAGAAACTTATTATAGGATAATGATACGTAAGAAATTAAAAGTTGTCAAATTCATCTTACTCTTATTGAACCACAAGAGCTCATGTAGGCATCAACCTAAAAAATGAATCAAATAATGGCCTTTGACGATATTTCTAAGTGAAAGAAAATTCATAATTGAAGAGTACAGTTTAATTTTTAACCCTCACGTTCGTATATAGTTTCTTTAAAATCTCTTATTTATAACTGCATTCAAGTTTTGTACTAAATGACCAACATTCTTGACTACGTGAACCGGGTATTGATGCACTGGTTTTATTGATAATTATGTCAGTTTTAGTGTTTATCTAAGTTTGATAGATAGTCCAACTGATACTGGAGGAGAGTTAAGATATGGAATGACATATAAATAACAGATGAAATTGAAATGGAATTAAAATACATCTTACAATGAGAGTGAACTTAACCTATAAAAGAACTCTGAGAATTCAAGTCACTTACCGAGAAACTACGAAATCAAGAAGTGAAGTGAAAGATAATAGCAGGAAATAATAGTTGAGGAACTTCATGATTCAATGCACACAAGACACATCTATTCGTAAATAATAAATTGTAAAACTCAATTTAAATTCAACTTGCAGCAGACGACTACATAAAGAAATTACCACAACTCCTCAACACAAAACACAACAGTGAGCATCTGAGCAATGTGGTGGTCTGTTATTGGTTAGAAAGTTCACTGCCAGCCTTATCAATGCCACACTTCGAACTGTTGACAAAAAAATACTGTTTAGTGATGATTTGGAATTATTCTCAACAAATGATCGACCAGAAATCATAGATATTTAGAATAATCAGTTTTTTTCTCCTGGACTAAGTTATAACCAATATTTCTTATTTTTGACACCGTTGTGTTGGCAAGAAAATAATGTTGATTCTTGTTATAGCAGGATTCAATTCGACTTGTCATAAATCAGCTGATCCAGTAATAATTAAAGAGTGATTTCGACACAATAATCATAAGGCTTGAAAGTCTTAAAGACCTTTAAAGTCTTTAAAAGACCTTTTTAAAGAAGACCTTTCAAAGAATAACTTTTTAAATGACCTTTTCAATAATCTGCGAGATTCAGCATTTGTAGGTTAAGTATTGTGATCATATGCTCGTCGATCAGCTGACTTATGACAAGTTAATTGCATCCTGCTATAGGCGCAGACATTTAAATGTTGTTTGCTGTTTGGCGTTGCACTTGCACGCAAAATAATTTTGTACTTTTCCAGGGGCGGATTAAGAGGGGGGCGGGGGGCGACCGCCCCCTCCGTCCGCTACAGAGATTGAAAATTTTGCTTTACAATTACTTATCAAAAACTAATATGTATAGGATTATAGTTTCAGTAGTTTTATTATTATTAGAGTAGAGATACATTAGTATTATTTTGTAACAAAAATGAGGATTTAAATGGTTACATTTTAAAAAGGAACGTAGAAAGCATTGCTTCTGCTCAACGTCGGCAGTGCCGGTCCCAGGAGGTTTTTTGGTACACATGCGAGCTGTGGATTTGGCGCAAATATATATAGCAGCGGTGCCAGTCCATCCAAAATTTTTAAACTATTCATACAATATTTATTTAAAAACAGAAATATTTATTTCTTATTATACGATACAACATGAACAGTGTCAATATAAATGAAACAGAAACAAATTATTGCTGGAAAACAATTATCTATCAATATTGATAGTTTAAATTTAATTTATTTATAGTCCAATAATTATTGATGGTTCAAATTTGAACAATAACTCCTAAAATATTCTAATTGCAGTTGCAATATTACTGTCTTCTTGATCACAAAAAAAAGTACCAATGAGCAGAGACTCACTAATATTAAAAACCTATTCAATTCAAGTTCAGATGCCGTTCCTTCCTTTTGTCTGATGCTCGTTGGTAGTATGGTAGGCTCCCATACAGAAGAGTTTGCAGATTGCGCTCATCAATGCAATGCTCTGAAAACAATTTCTGAGAAACCGAATATTGACATGCACTGCGTTTATCTCGGTCTCTTTCTCTTTAGCTTATCATCTTCTTCTCCTCCTCCTTCTTCTCCTCCTCCTTCTTCTTCGATCTCCTCCTCCTCCTTCTTCTCCACCACCACATCCTCCTTCATTTCTTTTTCATCTTCTTTTTTCTTTCTTGTTCTTCTTCTTCCCTTCCTCTTTTTCTTTCCTTTCTTCTTCCCTTCCTCTTTCCTTTCTTCTTTCTTCTCCTTCATCTTTTTTCTTCTTCTTTCTTATCATTAAGAGCCTGGTCACATACAATTGTGGTTTGCTTCACTTCACTTACAATGCTACTTTGATTGTGGTTTGCTTTGCTTCACTTCACTTACTATTTATACCATACGATTTGGGTATTAGAGATGTCAGCCGAACGTCTGCAGTCTTCAACTTCATGGTTCCTGGCAAACCGCTTCCAGTTGAATGCAGACAAAACCCAGCATATCATCTGCAGCCTGTCAAGAAACCTGCCTGGAGATCAAGACCCTGTTAAGCTGCTGGGTTTTGTCTTGGATAGTAGACTCAACTGGGCCAGCCATATTCAGCAGGTGACCACAAGACTGTCCAGAATCTGCTTTCTGCTGCTGAAGCTGAGGGGACATGTGACTGAGGCCTATCTGGTCATGGTGTATCACGCGCTCTTCCACTGTCACGTTTCCTACGGCCTACTCATGTGGGGTCATTCAGCTAAGGTTGTGGAGGTGCTGAAGCTGCAAAAACGGGCTGTCCGAATCATCACAGCAAGCGAATACCGTGCTCATTGCAAGCCCCTTTTTGTCAGAATTGGTATTCTGACAGTGATCAGCCACTTCCTACTTCTCTGTCTGATGTACGTCAAAAAGAACCAGCAGAACCTGTTGACTCGGACTGAGGTACATCAATATAACACCAGACATCGAGAGCTGATTGATATTCCCAGGGTTCGCCTCCATAGATCACAGGTATGCTTCAGGAGTTCAGCGCTGCGATACTTCAATAGGCTGCCTGCAGGAGTGAAACAGTTGGACCCAAGAGCTTTTGAGAGAGTTGTGTCCAAGCACTTGAAGACCAAGGCGTATTACAGTGTTCATGAATATATGAGTGATGATTTGTCAGAAATGTCATCTTGCTGAACGTGCCTTCTGTGTGTATTTGTTTTTATGTGTTTGACGCCATCGATCCCGTATTACGGGTAAAGGATGCAGATTTAGGTATAAAGGTATAAAGGATTTATATAGATTTACTATGCGAGTAAGTGAAGTGGACCAGTTAGCTTTGTTAGTGAAGTAAAGCAAACCACAATATCGTATGTGACCAGGCCCTTAGGCTACTATAGTCCGTGCAAACCTTAGTTTGCAGTATTACGTTTATGGGGCGCAGTGTTGCCGGATCTACTCATGTAGAACTCATGACCTAATGACCTTTTAAAAATTATTCATAGTATAATAGTAAAAACATATAAATAGGTAATTAGTGTGCTAATTTTTTCTCATTCATGTAGTTTTGATTGAATAAGAAATGTAAACAAAACAAGAGAGAGAGCAGAAAAGTGAGCGAACAGCTGTGAGTGAGGAGTAATGAATAAAATAATAAGCAAAACATGGCAACAGCGCTTCCATATCCCCATAACAAATAGCATTGCCATTTAAACGCTTACTGCAAACTAAGGTTTGCACGGACTATAGAAAGAAAAGCAGCATACTTTTCAATTACACGTTCTAGATATGTTCGCATATTTTTACAAGTCAAAATGGAGGATGGCGAGC
Source organism: Laodelphax striatellus (assembly GCA_017141395.1). NCBI lineage: Eukaryota > Metazoa > Arthropoda > Insecta > Hemiptera > Delphacidae > Laodelphax > Laodelphax striatellus. The sequence continues at coordinate 50,159,000 of CM029531.1, forward strand.
TTAGCAAATGAATTTTAAAAATATTCACAATTCAAATTTAATTTTTTCTTTGCTTTTAATTATCTTTTTGACAAAATTGATAAATAATCATGTTACTATTGTGGTGTCACAAATATTTAACCATTACAAAGTTGTTGGTAATACAACAACTGCTTGACTAAAAGTTTCAATCTGATAATTATCAATCATATGATATCATTTTACTTAATTCATATTTATTTTGTTATTTCAAGTTGAGTTCCTATTCGAGCATTGTACTGGTGATTTGGAAAATATATTATGTCTTTGAATATGAAGTTCAATTTTATTTAATCAATTATAATACTGCTTCAAATTGGCATCCCGAACGAACCCACGAAAATAATGAAGCAAAAGGAATGAGAAACAAAAAAGAATCAGTGGACTTATTGGAGAACCTGTGAATAAGGTAAGATTGGAATTGATTAAACGATATTTGGATTTGAAGTTTTTTGAAGTAAAAGTAAACAATGCCGCCAAAAAACGTAAGAAATAAAAAAGTGGAAGAAACAGAGAATTGTGTGTTGAGTGATATAGATTTACAAGGTGAAATTTTTTTGGTAAATGAGGAAAATTGTAAAGATAAGGAGGAAAGTATGGAAATGGATTTGAGAAAGAATGTTGACATAAGCAAAATGTTTGAAAGTATTTTGGAAGGAATGAAAGGAATGGAAACAAATATGAAATTAGAAATGACAGAAATGAAAGTAGGTATTGAGAATTTAGAAATAAAAATGGCGAAAATGATAAGAGAAGAGATGAAAGAGGTGAGATCGGATTTGAACGAGATAAAATCAGATGTAGAAAAAAGTGAAGAAGATCAAAAGATAATGAAGAGTGAAGTTGACAATTTGAAAATGAATGTGGAAGAAAAAATAAAATTGGGAAGAATTGAGATTGATGAGATTTTGAAGGACAGTAGAAGAAAGAATAAAATTGTAGCAAGGGATCCTAGATTTGAAGATGCTTGTGGTGTTTACGATGGAAAGAAATTCAAAACCAACTACAAGTTTTTAGACAAAATTCGTCGTAAGAAGAGAAAAATGCTTCAAAAAGAATTGATGGATACAACTGATGCAGAAAGAAAAGGACAGATAAAAATTCTTATTCAAAGAATGGATAATAAAGAGAGAGAAGAAAAGAAGAAACAACTCAAAGAGTTGAAGGATAAAGAAGAAAAGGAAATGCGAAAACAGGCGGTCAAAGACGGAAAGAAACCATTCTACTGTAAAAAATCTGAGAAACGTTTATTGGAGTTGCTGGTTGACAATTATGAGCAGCTGAAGAAATCTGGAAAGCTGAACAAGCATTTAAAAAAGAGGATGAAGAAAAATAATTATAAAAAAAGAAAAAAAAGAACGAAGGAGGGAGAGATTTGTGGTGTCACAAATATTTAACCATTACAAAGTTGTTGGTAATACAACAACTGCTTGACTAAAAGTTTCAATCTGATAATTATCAATCATATGATATCATTTTACTTATAGCAGGATCCATTCAACTTGTCAGAAATCATATGATCGACGAGCATATGATCACAATACTTAACCTACAAATGCTGAATCTCGCAGATTATTGAAAAGGTCTTTTAAAAAGTTATTCTTTGAAAGGTCTTCTTTAAAAAGGTCTTTTAAAGACTTTAAAGGTCTTTAAGACTTTCAAGCCTTTTGATTATTGTGTCGAAATCACTGTTTAATTATTACTGGAACAGCTGACTTCTGTCAAGTTAATTGGATCCTGCTGTAATTCATATTTATTTTGTTATTTCAAGTTGAGTTCCTATTCGAGCATTGTACTGGTGATTTGGAAAATATATTATGTCTTTGAATATGAAGTTCAATTTTATTTAATCAATTATAATACTGCTTCACTATTTACAATGAATATTTACAGCATTATATTTGTCCCTGTAACTCCAGTTTGAGAAAACTTCTAAACAGATAGTTGCATTTTTTTCATGTAACAAAATAAGATTATCAAAGATTATTATTATTAAAGATTCATATCCCATCATCATCCTTCCATTACCCATGCACAAGCTTAGAGCTTATGTGGGCATCATCCCTAGCAAAAAAAAAAATAAAGATAATATAATAAAATTTAATATATAATTAAACACTATTATTCAAAGATTATCTATTATTAAAGATTAATGAATGAAATTAATGATTTAATTTTTGGACGTGGCACAATGGTCTAAGAACTAAAATTTCGCACATATTAGGCTACTGCATATGCACAGCTCATATCTGTCTTGAATAAAAAAAATCAATTGATTATAGTTTTCAAATAGGCCATGAGTATACTATCAATAAAGAAGACAAGATGAGACTACTAAGGTTACTAAAAGGTGAAAGTATCTAATAGCCTTGGGAGCCTCAACTTTGCCATAGCCTTGTTAGCCGCAGTCACTGTATGTTAACCCACCGTCCGTGGACATCTTAAAACTCAAAGTTAAAAGATGTCACCAGACCGAGGGAACCCATGACATACGTTGCCCGGCCCACACGCGGAGTAGTACCAGCAAAGGAAATACAGATAAATTTCTGTGTTACCTTGCCAGACCATCACCATTCGAGGACGTAAGGCTTGTGGGCCACGCGACCTAAGGCGAATACTGTTGTCTTGCTACACACCCTATGACGGAGGGCGGTAGGGTTGGAGTCGAGAGACAATCCATGGGGTACCGCTACAGATCACCTCTCTCCTGCCAACCAAACAGTATCCCCAATTTGGAATAAAAATTTTTGAAATAACATCACTTCCTCTGGGTCTTCTGCGGTACAAGAAGGTTAAAGCCTACATGAGAATACTTTAAAGTAACTCTCATAGACCTGAAGAGCCTATACAAACAACCCCCCACCCCTACAACAACGAAGTTCAAAAAGACCTCTACAATCCCCCCCATCCCTAACCCAACAAAAAAAGAAACATCATCAAAGGCTCCAGAAGAACAGAACCTCTTGGATGCCTTTTGAAGATGAAGTCGACCTGAGTTGCATCCTCCTTGCACCGCAGAAAACCAAGAGGAAGTTTATTTTGCTAATAAAATTTCAAATTGTGATGGAAAATTACCAAACGATCTAATATAATTAATAAGAATTTTTAAAGTGGAAATTGAATTTGGAAACGATTTACGGTATAAGTTGGTGAAGCCAGTAAACAGAGTATACGATTGCATTAACAGAATGATAATAAATAAATTATTATTATTCTGTGGACAATGCTTCCAACTTTAACAAATATGCAGTAGACGTCCTTCCTCCAGTCCATTAACTTCACTCTTTAATAATTAAATTATTGCAATGTAGCGTAAATGAAGTGAATGCTTAAACTTGGTGATCTGTAACAAAAAAACTTTCATTAGATGAAATACATAGGCTACCCTACAGAGAGTGTATAGTAATACATACAATTACAATAGTAATACATGACTATATACTCTCTGTAGGCTACCCTAATAAAACACAATCCTGAAACAAAACACTTATGTGTGAATCTTAATATTGGATCAAGCTAAATACGTGAAGTATGCTCTGAATTCTACCAAAGATGCACCATACCAAATCTAACATGCAAAGAAGGCGAATAAATAACATCCAACATGTAACTACACACAGTTCTAGATGCAACACAGAATATTCAATCCATGCACACAGTATATCATAAAAATAGAATGTCCATGGCCTTGGATCCCTTGGAAAAGCGAAGCTGTATCTGAAACACACTTACAAAATGAAGAATTGAGTAAATTTTCAAGATTAAAGTTGAGTAGTCGACCTGGAACTTATAACTAAACTCTTATAAGTACTCACGCCTGAACCGCCAGGAGTGGTCTAATCTATAACTTTTGACTAATAAAAATCAATCGATATTCATATTGATTTCAATTGATAACTGCACCTCTCAGCGTGTGTGAGAGAATGCCCTAAGCTACTGCGCTCTCCTAGCGTGTGTAGGAGAGCGTCTTAAATGAAGATTTTTCAATATCTTGAGAATATTTGCACTTTTCAGCATCTATAAGAATTTCTAACTTTCTAACAGTACTATACGTGAAATATTCCTTAAACTAGAACTAATCAATTCAATAATAATTATAATATATTATCATGATTCAGCACTTCTCAGCGTGTGTGAGAGAATGCCCTAAACTACTGCGCTCTCCTATCGTGTGTAGGAGAGCGTCTTATAAACAGATATTACAATATCTGCATTTACATCACTCATTAAGAGTTTCTAACTCTCATTGATGTCTGTAACTTAAATTAACTTAAATCCTATTAGTAGAATAATAATAATCATGAATCTGCACCTCTCAGCGTGTGTGAGAGAGTGCCTTAAGCAGTTTTCTTTTCTAGCATGTGTAGAAAAGTACCAAATCATTCAACTCTTGTGTTAAAACTCAAGAATATCTGCGCCTTTTGGCGTATCAAAGCATGCAAGTTAATACTTATGATAAAGGCTAGAATAAATACAGCCCCAAAGCCATAATAGCTTGAACCCCCCTTCCCCATGCCAACCAGCAAAAGCTGGAGGCAATGCTATGATCAAAAATTTTTGAATAAGTATAAATTTTAAATTGGAAATGACTTATATAATATACATGCAGCTTAAAAGCTATCAAAAAATATCTTTTGTACCCCCTTCCTCAAGTTCTAACCCCTTTGCTGAAGGCACTACAATCTTATACTTGCAATTCCCAGTCTCCTGTATAATAGATCCCAACAGGCTACAGTGTAACAGTTACCACCTCGTCATAAAAATGATGCTGAATCGAGCCCGCAATCATAGTGACAACGCAGTGGAACTACCACACAGAACACTGACTAGGACACTACGATACTCGACTGAAATCTGCAAATATCCTACGGGGACCCACCCTATCTAGCTCAATCCCTATTTATGGCTGTTATCTTGTCTCACATCCAACTATGCAAACACAGGCACAGTACCACATATCCCATCATTGCACGATGGTGAAAACATGTACATTTACATCTGCACTGCATGGCGGTGCTGCTATTAAAGCGCCCGACCAAAACAGAAGACACCCTCATCGCAAAACTAGCATGATGACGTGGTACTGCACAGGATTGTGTCAGAGTATGCTACATGACTAACAAACATAAACGTCCCACCCCTATCTAGCTCAATCCCTATTTATGGCTGTTATCTTGTCTCACATCCAACTATGCAATCACAGGCGCAGTCCCACCTATCCCATCCTTGCACGATGGTGAAAACATGTACATTTACATCTGCCCTGCATGGCGGTGCTGCTATTAAAGCGCCCGACCAAGCCAGAAGACACCCGCATCGCAAAGCTAGCATGATGACGTGGTACTGCACAGGATTGTGTCAGAGTATGCTACATGACTAACAAACATAAACGTCCCACCCCTATCTAGCTCAATCCCTATTTATGGCTGTTATCTTGTCTCACATCCAACTATGCAATCACAGGCACAGTACCACATATCCCATCATTGCACGATGGTGAAAACATGTACATTTACATCTGCACTGCATGGCGGTGCTGCTATTAAAGCGCCCGACCAAGACAGAAGACACCCTCATCGCAAAACTAGCATGATGACGTGGTACTGCACAGGATTGTGTCAGAGTATGCTACATGACTAACAAACATAAACGTCCCACCCCCTATCTAGCTCAATCCCTATTTATGGCTGTTATCTTGTCTCACATCCAACTATGCAATCACAGGCACAGTACCACATATCCCATCATTGCACGATGGTGAAAACATGTACATTTACATCTGCACTGCATGGCGGTGCTGCTATTAAAGCGCCCGACCAAGACAGAAGACACCCTCATCGCAAAACTAGCATGATGACGTGGTACTGCACAGGATTGTGTCAGAGTATGCTACATGACTAACAAACATAAACGTCCCACCCCCTATCTAGCTCAATCCCTATTTATGGCTGTTATCTTGACTCACATCCAACTATGCAATCACAGGCACAGTACCACATATCCCATCATTGTCCGATGGTGAAAACATGTACATTTACATCTGCACTGCATGGCGGTGCTGCTATTAAAGCGCCCGACCAAGACAGAAGACACCCTCATCGCAAAACTAGCATGATGACGTGGTACTGCACAGGATTGTGTCAGAGTATGCTACATGACTAACAACCATAAACGTCCCACCCCCTATACCCCACCCGCTACTCTGGGACAATGTTAGATAATTCTAGCCTTACTCTTCAACTAGTAATTTAAGGGAAAGATACCTGATACCAGATTCAATTAACCACATCTTGGTTTGATTGATTCCACATCTTTATTTGTATTGAATGTGTTGAATGACTGCCTTTAATTGATTCCTGGGAGGGCGAAGTTAGGGCGCATCCGGCCCTCTTGAGAACTTGACCCTCAACCTCCCTTTGTAGTGGGGTTACCATTCAATACATAATTGATGCCTTCCAATAATCGATTGTTCATGTTTGTTTTTGTATTTTTCAAAAATTCATCCTGTTGAAACAAATGAAACTTGAATTTAGCTTGTATTTTCAATTTGTTAATAATTATTGCTATGCATAGGCTAAATATTTTTATGATATTAAATACCTAATAGTCTAATATTCACAATGTTAAGATAAAACCCTTAAGCATACTCATCCAATGAGTTTGTGAAGATAACTAGACTTCGAAAAACAAGCACTTCAATATCTCCTAAGATGAAGGGTAAAGTTTGGAATAATTGAACCAAGTAAAAACCTGCTTCACTTTGAATTGATTAAATAAAATAAAGAACCATAGGATTTATTGAATGAATTGTTAGATTAGCACAGGGAAATGGCTGGATAAATTTCATGAAAACTATTTGTGAAAAACTACATTATATTGTATTGATGAATGGAATATAACGAGATCTCAAATCAAAATCAAATCAACTAAGAGTAAATGAATATTAAAGTTTGGAATATTTGTTGAGAATGACGACTCCATATCGGTTTCAATAACTTCGACCAATTTGTGAAGTAGACTTCAGATATCAACCATACTCAAATGTAAAGAAATTTGAAAATTTTAAATAGTTCAACTGATTAGAAAATATTTAAAACTTTAATATTATTCACTTTGAAAATAAATAAGATCAACTGACCTCAATAGTAGAATTGCCGGATCAAAAACTCAAACTGTAGTATAATTTGCTTCATTTAACCACCAAATTATGAAGTTGAACACTGGTTATAATTGAGAGCTTCACTGTATTAGTTTAAAAATAGACTGTGGTTGAAAGCACTCGTAAATATTTGGAAAAATTCAGAAAATAATTCGACCGCTGTTAACACTACTGTTTACGAAGCAGAAATGAAGTGTGAGCGAGCATGGATTTCATCTCACAGCTGATACTAGCAAGTCAGCTGATCAATCAGTGGTGCCAAGATATTATATTTGCATAAAACATTCAACAATCGATAAAATAATTTATTTAGTTAATATGATAAAATTTTCAATTATCAATTTGCTTATTGTAATAATTCGAAAATCAATCTAATAGTCAGTCTTTCGTAAGACTTCGAATCGTTCGTCAGCTTTTGATACAGTATGATCGATATTGTTATCGACCGGGAATTTCAAATAAATATTGACTATTTCTAGAATCTTTGAATTCTTTAGATTTTTAGCTGTCCGCGGGTGAAGAGACAATACATTCAGGCATCTTTGCTCAAAAATTAATGATTTTATTTGCAACCAGTTGTGAGATGATCTGTCCCAAAAATTTCACCTTTAGGCACCCATCAGGGGCGGATTAAGTGGGTGGGGGGGCGACCCCCCGTCCGCTACAGAGATTGAAAATTTTGCTTTCCAATTACTTATCAAAAACTAATATGTATAGATAGGATTATAGTTTCCGTAGTTTTATAATTATTAGAGTAGAGATACGTTAGTATTATTTTGTAACAAAAATGAGGATTTAAATGGTTATATTTTAAAAAGGAACGTAGAAAGCATTGCTTCTGCTCAACGTCGGCAGTGCTGGTCCGAGGAAGTTTTTTGGTACATGCGAGCCGTGGATTTGGCGGAAATATATAGAGCAGCGGTGCCAGGCCATCCAAAATTTTTAAACTATTCATACAATATTTATTCTCAAATCAGAAATATTTATTTATTATTGTACCTACGATACAACATGAACAGTGTCAATATAAATGAAACATAAACAAATTTTTGCTGGAAAAACAGTTATCTCTCAATATTGATAGTTTAAATTTATTTATTGTCCAATTATTGATGGTTCAAATCTGAACAATAACTCCTAAAATATTCTAATTGCAGTTGCAATATTACTGTCTTCTTGATCACAAAAAAGTACCAATGAGCAGAGACTCACTAATATTATAAAAACCTCTTCAATTCAAGTTCAGATGCCGTTCCTTCCTTTTGTCTGATGCTCGTTGGTAGTATGGTAGGCTCCCATGCATAAGAGGGTCTTTTGGTGAAAAACCTCTATCCATAAATGCTGCTGAGTACCATGAAATTATTAACATATTATTTCGAATCCATAAACTGGCTTCAAATCTCAATGTATCCAGATGGACTATTGAGTCTGTTCGTTTCATACTGAGATTTGTATTGAGGTTACAGGTTGTTACATACTTTCCATCAGTGTGCGTGTTTTCATTTTAAAATTTGCTCATCTCATGTTAACTTGAACTTTTGTTGTGATTTACACTGGAAAAATACTTAATTTTATAAAAATATCACATAATTTTAATATTTATGTAAGAAAAACGTTGTAGTTTTAGAGCCTAGATTTTCGGTTTTTCACTCTTTTTTTTCCAATTGGGTTGGGCTTTGTAACCCTTAGCCACCGCGACCGCTATTCGATCTTTTGTGGCATCCCCTCTTTGGCTTATGCCATGTTCTATAATCCAAGGCCAGAGTAGAATTTACTCAGGGCCTTGAAGTCCAGTTCTCTTGCCTCCTCTGGTAGGAGGGTTGCCTTTCCAAGAAGTCTCCTCCTCATTTGCAAGAGTGCTGGACATTCCAGCAGCAAATGTGCTGCTGATTCTGCTATGGACCCACCCTTCCGAAGCTGTTCAACTTCTATCAGGGATGGGTCTGCACACTCCTCAGATTCCATTGCGGAATCTTCAGTTGTAGTGCCTTCCTCTACATGTACCGTTTCCCGGCAGGTTTGAGTCAGCAAACTCTGAAACCTGTTCCAGGTCGGTAGAGTTTGGGGGAAAACACCTATCCTAGTTAGATGTTTGAGGCTGTTCAGCCTCTTTTACTCTTATTGGTATCCATAAGATTCCCACGAGTAGCTGGAGACTTATCCAGTCACCCTGGGCAGAGCTCCGCGTTCACCCAGGGAAGGCTTCTTGAAACTGGAGGTCGCCTGGTATTTTTCACTCTTAATATTGTTCAAAATTTTTCCGGGGGAGGCCCCCCGGACCCCCTAACCCCCTGACCTTCCTAAACCGCCCCCCCCAAAACACAGACCTTAATCCGCCCCTGTACTTTTCGTAGGATTGGGTTTGCGAACACAGAATGTTCAAAGGATAATCGACATTTATAATTAATTTTTATAATGATTATATTAAGTTATTCAATCCTGTTTAGCAAGCATACAGGTGGAGCTTGATTAGGCGTTTTACTTCCAACTAATTTATATTGACTTCAATTTAGGTGAGGGGTGTTTGTTTATTAAAAAATAGTTTAACCCTTTGACATGCCCCCCCCCCTGATTCCTGGGTTACAGAAAATATTCTGTACTATCTAATGTACAAATGAGCATTCTATCCGGCAAACACTTTATTCGAGTTCTAGAGAACTGGAGTTGGTCCGTGAGAGGCTACACATTACGAAACTACAACCTGGACGGGAACTCCCACGTCGATTTGGTCCAGGCTCTTGGTCGGTCCGTATATGTGTAGCCTGCATTAACCAGGCAGTGTCCTAAAAAAAGGACGTTGGCACTCTTCGCACAAATTCCCTATGTCCTACTGTGGAAATTTACTTTATTGTTCTAGCCATGTTACTTTTCGCAAACCATAAAATTTTCATTACAACTGGTGTTTTTCTTGTTAGCGATCAGTTTTGCCTGTCAAAAGACTTATCACATTATTTCATATTATTTTTGACACAACTTCTAGAGCTATGTAGAACACATATTATTTTTGTAAAAAATGTTTTTTTCCTTATTTGAACAAATAAGATCATAGACGCTTAATTTTCCATATTAAAATTGTAAACACTTTGAATAACTTGAGAGGTTGAAATATTACTCACATTTTGTATTTATTCACGTACTTTGTATTGTCTTGTTGTATTTAGTGTAGCTGGATAAAAAGCTATGAACACAAAATGTTAGAAATATTTTCATTTCTTAAGATTTTCTAAGTGTTTACAATAATCCCTTGTCTTGAAATAAGAAAAAGATTTGAAATTACTAGCCTATTATTAGGTTTTAATTATTATTATGTTGAAATTATAAATAAGATTGTAATTACTATTATTAAAATATAACGAATGAAATGTTTGAATCTGTGATATTGATACAGTATTTGGTTTTGGAAGTTCTCTAGAAATGAGAAATAAAGAAATTTTATATCAATTGATCAATTTTTTTCTTCCAATTGTTGAATTATCGATTTGTTCCTGATTTATGGTAATGGACATGTGTATATGGCAATATTCATTTAATTTGGCGGATGGCGTATAACTTTCATTCAACATTTCTATGGTGACAGGTGATGTTCTATTGATTTCTTTTTTAAATATGTTTATTACATTCATGTTATGTACAGAATATAGTACCTTATTTATGTGAAAAAAATCAACAAAATCACCCGTTTCATAGAAATGTTGAATGATAGATATTCGACATCCGCCAAATTAAATTAATATTACTATAGTAATATCAAAGAGCTCTTTTCCTATTAGATATGGTATAAATACAGTAGTAATAAACAGGTGGGACATTTCATCTCATCATTATCATTAGCGTATGGATTTGATTGATGAGGAGACTCGTAGGTATAAGGCAGCTCGTACACCGGAGCAATAATAAGCAACATTTGGATCATATAATCGTACACTCTATAGAAACAAATAGTCCAATGCACACCTAAAGCAGCTGTTTCGGTGTGCATTGAACTATTGGTTTGTATAGAGTAGACAATCATATGATCCATATGTTGCTAGTTGCCTATTGCTTATTGCTCCGGTGTACGACCGGGGTTACTCATTTCTCCCTTGATGGGAAACATGATGAACTAAGTAGGTTAAAGTTTCATTTGGAAGGGGAGGTTCGAAGATCGTTATTACACTATAAGGGGGAGGCCACACTGGCGCGGACGATCGCTACGCTACGGATGCTGTATCTCTTCGTTTGATTTACATAGCTCCGTCCAAAGGGTGGCCATACCAATGCGGACGGCGACGTTTATCATTTCAACATTTGCTAAGCTGATTTTCATCCGATCATTCCGTAATAATTAAACAGTGATTTCGATACAATAATCAAAAGGCTTGAAAGTCTTAAAGACCTTTAGAGTTTTTAAAAGACCTTTTTAAAGAAGACATTTCAAAGAATAACTTTTTAAATACCTTTTCAATAATCTGCGAGATTCAGCATTTGTAGGTTAAGTATTGTGATCATATGCTCGTCGATCATATGTTTTATGACAAGTTAAATGGATCCTGCTATATTTGATAATAGATATACAAAGAGCTATTATAGTCTAACACCGGCCTAAGATCAATTTTTTAGGGAAGTTCACAATGAAATTCGTCCAACAAGAGAAACTTCTGATTTATAAACAATAAATAATACAAGTTAATAACAAACAAACGAACTAAGAGTGCAGGAAGAGGATGGAAAGGTACCAAGATATTCTGGAATAAATATATAGGAAATACTCGTCGAGTTATGATGTTGAATTTACAAGACATTTTTACAAAAATGATATAAATAATGATGTTAGGATGTTTGTAACAGATGGTATGGGGAAGGAGTTTAGAAGCACTTCCTGTGCACAATTGACGGGCCGGACTCGTCGTACTCCTGTTTGGAGATCCACATCTGCTGGAAGGTGGAGAGGGAGGCGAGGATGGATCCTCCGATCCAGACGGAGTACTTGCGCTCGGGCGGGGCGATGATCTTGATCTTCATGGTGGAGGGCGCGAGGGCGGTGATCTCCTTCTGCATGCGGTCGGCGATGCCTGGGTACATGGTGGTGCCTCCCGACAGCACCGAGTTGGCGTACAGGTCCTTACGGATGTCGACGTCACACTTCATGATCGAGTTGTAGGTGGTCTCGTGGATGCCGCACGACTCCATGCCCAAGAACGACGGCTGGAACATCGCTTCCGGGCAACGGAATCGCTCGTTTCCGATTGTGATCACCTGATCAAATACAATAAACACCACATTATTAGTAAAATTATTCAATTCAAATTCACTTTATTGCCTAAGGCAGCTCGTACACCGGAGCAATAAGCAATAGGCAATAAGCAACATTTGGATCATATGATCGTCTATTCTATAGAATGTGATGTAAATGAATGTAATTCTATGAAATAGTCCAATGCACACCTAAAGCAGCTGTTTCAGTGTGCATTGAACTATTGGTTTGTATAGAGTAGACAATCATATGATCCATTATGTTGCTAGTTGCCTATTGCTTATTGCTCCGGTGTACGACCGGGGTTAATCGTAGGCAGTACTGCTGGATGCTTATCTAGTGGGTAAATGGACGAAACAAATATCTACCGAACATCTATCCATAGCAATAGAACTTTTATTCTGAACATGAATATTCACTGCGTATTGTTACCAGGGGCCTATTGCATAAAAGTACAAGTACAATTTTACAACTAATTGTAGACGTTTTATTGTAATTACAAGTCTGTGCATCTGCAATTTTGTAAAAATTGGCCTGTAAAATTGTAAGTTAGACTGCTGGTTGTTACAAGTCTACACATGTATCTTTAAGCAACAGCTGTAATTTATGAGCTTTAAAAATAGCTTCCCGGTGGTTCAAAACCCACCTAAAGCTGTAGGTCCATAGTACATAGTACTGTAGGAAATAGTACCCACAATTATAATACACGATTCGGTCGTATTACAGAAAGACACAGATTGGATCTATTTGAGAAAAAAACTGTTTATAGAGGGAAGAAGTTTTTTTTGAGGCTACCAACCAGTTTACAAGAATTAGAAGATCCTCATATATTTAGAAAAAAATTAAAGGAATATCTGGTAAACTTATCACTGTACTCTTTACAAGAGTATTAACGTTAATTTTTAATTAAATAAACAATCTCTTTTTTAGTCTTTTGATTATATCTAACTTAGTATAGAATTCTTGACACTATTCCTATATACTTGTACGTTTTGTAATGAATAAAGATTTTTTCAATTCAATTCAACTCAACTCGTAATTAGGCTACTAAAATTAACTTTCGAAGCATTTGTTTGCAAAAAGTATTCAAAAAAGCTCAACTTTTTTAGAATTCTGTCAAAAAACTTGGCGAAGCTAGCAAAAATGTTTTTGGGCTACAAACCTGGCCGTCAGGAAGTTCATAAGATTTTTCAAGTGAACTAGAAGATGCGGCTGTGGCCATTTCCTGCTCGAAGTCCAAAGCAACGTAGCAAAGTTTCTCTTTGATATCTCTGACAATTTCTCTCTCAGCAGTGGTGGTGAAACTGTAGCCTCTCTCAGTCAAGATCTTCATGAGGTAGTCGGTCAGATCTCTACCAGCCAAATCCAATCTCAGAATAGCATGAGGCAGAGCGTAACCTGAAATAAATTATTGCTTTTTGATAAATGACTGATTCTGAAATAAGATATGGTTTAGAACTCATTTATACTAATTTGAAATAGAATAACGTTACATATCACACTTGTTAACCCGTTCCTTTCATTAATACTGCTGTACTCCTAGTTGAGTAGACAAAAATATAAGCAGTATCAAATATTTACTAGATTGGATATAATTTATTTTCATTTTTGTGTGAAATGTGTAGTCTAGTTCGCATTCTATCAATCAACATGGTATAAAATTTCTAGCTCAAATTGAAGGTCATGTTAAACCATACATCCAAATGGAATAAAATTTTATTCAATTTGTATCAATACCGTACTCGGGCGCTCATGTTGACTAAGGCTAGGCGTACACCGGTTAGTCAAGACAAGACGATATTAGTCACGATTAGTCACAGTAATTCACATAGATGCTTATGAAGCAGCACACACCGATGCAATGACTAATCGGTGTGTGTTGCTTCATAAGCAACTATGTGAAGTACTGAGACTAATCGTGACTAATCTCGTCTTGTCTTGTCTTGACTAACCAGTGTACGCCAAGCCTTACTTTTAGCCATCAATCTAAAAATCATTAGATAATGAATCATTTTTTAAGTAGAAAGATATTTTTCTCACTAAAGGAATACATTCCATTAATGTTTAGTAGGCTACATGTTTCTTATTTTTCTGGTTTGTCTCTCGTATTTTGTATTAATAATAAAATAACCATAATAACTATTATTATTACTTTAGTCATTTGTCAATTGAATTAATAATTTGCAGCCCATATTTTCTCAAGCCAGCTTCACAATTTTTTTCGAAGATTCATCAATTTCCTCGGACGTCGTTAAAAATGTATTTTTGTGTCAATTATAAAATTAATCCTGATAATTTATACCCATCACCTACTAAACCAAACCTGGAGTTATAGGATAATGTTCTTATTTTTAACATCACTCAAGCATTTTATCTGTTAAGGAGAATTTACTTAATATTGAATAGAATAGAATGACTTATTCATTTTTCGGACGTGAAGAAGTGTGGACAATAATGTCCACTATACCAAGGATATGAAAGTAGATTATTACAATGATGAAAGGTAATTGGTGAGATATTATTTGAATTTAAATACTTCTAATAGTCGAATTGGTATTAATAAAAACTTGATTAGATCGACATCGGATCTTGACTTTGAATATCAGATATTATTTATCGAATATTTTAATCATTATTTCATATTATTACATTCTTTTGAAGCTCCTATATCCACATGGACATTTATTTAAAATTAGGAAGAGAATAGAAACTGAATATTTATTCACCTTCATAGATAGGAACTGTATGGGAAACACCGTCTCCTGAATCCAACACTATACCAGTGGTACGTCCAGAAGCGTACAGTGATAGCACGGCTTGAATAGCAACGTACATGGCCGGAGTGTTGAATGTTTCAAACATAATCTGGAAAGCAGAAGAAACAAGTGAGTACCACTATAAATAATGTCATTCAACCTTGATCAGTGTGAACCATAAAATGCAGTACAGAATAAGTATTCTTAAGGCAATGCTAAATCGAAAGGAAATATGGGCCCACTGTTGCCATGTTGAAAATGCGATTTGCCTATATGACTTTCTGTACACCTGTACAATCTTGTAGCAATGTATGAGCGCAATTCTACATTCTAAAAAGCGTTTATACGTTCAATATGATTAACTTGCAACAGCAACAGCTAACGCCAATGGTGCTAGTGACTCAAAAATAGCATAGGGCGACTCCAATAAACTCATTGGCAACAGCAGATGGTATCGCAAGCACGTATAAACGCTCCTTCTTCATGCAAAGACTCAAGTTATTTTCTTGCCTTTAAAGAGGATAATCCCTGAAGTTAATTCAAATTGATAAATAATTTCATAAAGCAAATAATGGTCATTCATTTTGGTCACTCGTGAGTGAATTTTGTATTTTGAAAATTGATTGATATCAGCAGTTAGGGATGAAAATCAAAATTGGACATTTCAGTAGACAGTTTTCCATGTTAATGGAAAATGTTGACAATATCAATCTGAATGGAGGATGCTATCAATTTTGCAAAATTATGAAATTTGGTGATGATTAATTCAGGCTTTAGGTTTGTAATATATATAGGTATTAGAAACCTAATGCTTTCAAGTGAATTCTATAAACTTCTTAAGCAACTCACAGAGACTCTTGAAGCAAAATCTCTTGCTGTAAGCAACAAATTTTAATTATTATAACACAGTTTTTACACATTCGCAGGTATAGGCTATTAAATAGATTCTTCTAAATTTGGCAGTTGACTGCGATTAACTGTCATTTAACGTTTCCATGGTAACAGACGATGCCCTGTTGAATTTTTTAAATATATGTTTTATATGTTATATACAGTGAGGTATAATATATAAAATAATCAACTTAACATCACCTTTACCAAGGAAACGTAAATAATAGTAATTTTCCATCCATCAAATTCACTTTCCTAATTATTATGTAGGATAACATTGTTTCAAATTGACAAACTTTATTATGAATTTTTATTATTTCTTTGGTGCCGTGTTTTTGGGAATAAATAGATGTGAATGTCCACTCACCTGTGTCATTTTCTCGCGGTTAGCCTTGGGATTCAATGGGGCCTCGGTCAGTAGAACTGGGTGCTCTTCGGGAGCCACTCGCAGCTCGTTGGAGAAGGTGTGATGCCAGATCTTCTCCATGTCATCCCAGTTGGTGACAATGCCATGCTCGATCGGGTATTTCACCGTCAGAATTCCTCGCTTCGACTGGGCCTCGTCACCCACGTAGCTGTCTTTCTGTCCCATACCAACCATAATTCCCTGCGAAAACACACACGTTCAAATGGGAGTGTCTCGATTAGTAAATGATTAGTTTAGACAAGGTTCTATTTTACAATGAAGCTAAAAACATTGATTAAACGACACCTTGACTAAACGAGACAAGTGTTTCGATTAGTCAATGTTGCGTTCAGACAAGTATTTCAATCCAGTAATTCGATCAGTCAAGTTTGTAGAATCGCCTGCTGTTTCGAATAGTACTGTATATACTACACCTGTACTACTACAGTAAAACCTGTCTAAGACGGAACGTGACCGGACTGAAAAAACTTTTCTGTTTTAGCAGGTTTCCGGCTTACAAAGGTACTTTTACCTTTATACAAAATTCCTTGGGACCAGAAAAACCATTCCGTTCCAACAGGTTTCCGTCTTACACAGGGTCCGCCTTAGACAGGTTTTACTGTATTACTGTATATATACGACACCTTGTCTAAACGAAACATATTGACTAATCGAAGCATTCGTCTCGTTTAATCAAGGTGTACGATTAATCAAGTTTTTCAGGCTCATTTTACTAAACGCAGCTCCAATGAGGAAATAGATAAATTGATTTATTCATGTTTTGTAACTTTTTTGGTGAAAATTTATAATTCCTGTGATACAAGAAAAAGGCGCACACACACTCGACGGGGATAGCACGGATTACTATATGTGATAAATCTAAATTTTAATAAAATACTGTAGATCTGAAACGTGCCTGCCTTTTCCTGTATTACAGGACATGCATTCTCTCTTATAATGTCATCTTACTGTCCTATAGCAATTGAGGTATTTCTAAGTAGTGTATTAGTGTAAATTTTATCATAATGTGTCAATCCGATGTTAAGAACTCGGTGTCACGCACAGGTTTTTTAAACCCATGTGACACCAAATTTATTGCATTAAAAAAATGGTTGTACTGTGTAATTTTTTCAATAAAATTTCTGATTTCTATTTTTCATTAAACAGGCCTTTTATTTATAATTTGTTGTCGAGATTCTTGATTGATATAGTAATTTGATGTGCAGTTTCTCAACAGCTATCTCGATAATGCTGATTACGAGTTTACCTGATAGCGTGGTCTACCGACGATGGATGGGAAGACGGCGCGAGGGGCATCGTCGCCCGCAAAGCCGGCCTTGCACATTCCGGAGCCATTGTCCACCACCAGGGCTGCCACGTCCTCGTCACACATGTTTGCTGGTTAGTGGGTTATCTGCAAACATAGAAACGCAAGTCTATCAGAAAAAGAGGTTCCTATACCCAATATGATGCAATATACTTTAGATGCAATTGTTTGTTTTTGCTATACTTACCTTTTTTGTCTTGTTATTTTTTTATTATTTATTATGATTGGCTTGCTATCATTGCACAAATATTTTTTACTTTTGTTTTCTCTTTAATTATAATATTGTATCTGGCTTATTTATTTGTAACTTGATTTTCTAGTTTTAATTTTTTTGTATTGTTACTTTAGCTGCTCTTGTTTGTTTTTCTTACTTTTTATCACTCTTATCTTCGTCTATTTTTCTTTATTGTATGTAGTTGTTCAGGTTAGATATAGCTATACTTACCTTTTTTTGTCTTGTTATATTTACTACTTTTACTTATTTATTGTCATTGCTATTGCTCTATTTATTTACTCTTGTTATCTTAATGCATGGTGATATAGTGCTATCAATCTCAATTTATCTATATTATGTATTGTTATTATTATTGTTATGTATTGTTATGTTATCTCTTATGTAAAAATGGTGTACCGTTGGAAGTTGAATAAATAAATAAATATGTCATTTATTTCAATAAGGCTACCTTTCTACTGTGGGTTGAGTGCAAGAGGGGGGGGGGCTCTTATGCCTCAACTTCACCTACAGCACTCATGTGATGTATATAAGATGAAAAAATAAAGTCATTCTATTACCGTAATCTATAAACGGGTTTTTTTTTAAATCTATATTTTGTATTATTTTTGTAGTTTTCTGAGAATGGTATGGAAATAAATGAAATTGAATATTTTTAACTCTCCTGTTGATGAAGATCCATAACAAAGCATGATTTAATATGCAAATCTGCACAATGTATATTCAAACAGAAAGTGGACAAAGAGCAAACGGAATTCTTTTAATGTACAGATTCATCCTTAGGCTAGGCGTACACCGGTTAGTCAATAAGACAAGACAAGACGAGATTAGTCACGTTTAGTCACAGTAATTCACATAGTTGCTTATGAAGCAGCACACACCGATGCAATGACAAATCGGTGTGTGTTGCTTCATAAGCAACTATGTAAAGTACTGTGACTAATCTCGTCTTGTCTTGTCTTGACTAACCGGTGTACCTAGCCTTATAATCAATAGCAAGAGAATATGCATATGCAAATGTGTATATTGTTAAAGTAATTAATTAAACGAAGATCCAAATAATGCTTTACAGAATTAGGGTGTATTCTGTTGTCAATGATTTGCAGTGCAGTCGACTTGGAATACTGTTAGGAGTCGTAAAAGTTGCTCGTAATAAATGAATTTTCTTTGGAAATAATATTGTGCTTAAGATGAAAAACATTCTTTCATGCTGTAGCACTTTTAATTATTTGTTACGAATATTCCAGAAATGAGATGAGTTGCTGAAGTGAAATTAATTGTAATGGTTGTTTTCAGATAAGATCTCAATATATCTTGATATACACTGGCAAAAACATCATTTCTCCGAGGAGATTTTATCATGCTCGCAAGTAATCTAGTCTCAACATGTTTTCAAGTCAATAATTAACCATCTTTATAAAGAAGAACAGTACAGTCACAATATAAATCAAGTAATTTTCGTATTACAGGATACAGACCATAATGACTGAGTTAACTGTTAACGGCATGTCAACGACCCAACATTTCCTGTAAGACACATTTTTATACCACCAACTAAGATCATCAAGCATAATTATTGAAACATCAAATCTTCCAGCATTACTTTGCTCTGATGGACATGCTAACATTGCTAACTCAGACGAAGTGACGTAAGAAACTTCATGCCTTTTATAATGATAGCTTTGCAAATATGAGATCAAAAATAATTATAGATACTTACTAAAAAATAATATTATCTATTAAAATCGTAATAGATATTATCTATTCAAATTATCATAGTATAGTCTGGCAACAGACAAAAGAACCTTCGCGCATCGTATCACTGAAGTGATACAGTATCACATAGTACCACTACTCTAATGAGCGAGTGAGATAAACTGCTGCATTGCATAACGTGCGCTCTCTCTGCGCAGTAGAGTTCTTATTTTGAAGGCTCTTTTGTCAGTGGTCGGATTATAGGATTAAGAGCACGGTTTGATAAATAGATGTATCACATAATTAGATTGTTATAGCCTATAACTTACTAGCAAAAACATAACTCATGAACTATGTATAGAATCAGATCTAGTTTGAAATGATATGCATTGCATCGTCATACAATTAACACATCATTCAATCTACCTTGCAATATAGATAAAGTACATTGTATTAATACCATTGACGAAATTTTTTTGTATGAGTTCTAGTTATTGGAATTTGGTTTTTGTAGTTCAGTAGTTCAACCAATTTCTGTATTCATTGGTTCAACACAGTAATCCAATTCAATGAATAATGAATGAGCAATGAGTCAAAATATAAATGAGTCGAAAATGAATGAGTCAACTATATCGTAACTCAATTTCAGGTTGTCTCTACCAAAATTTTTCCATCAAATTTTCAAATAATTGTAAATAACAAATGCACTTCAAGAGCTTGAGAAAGAAAATCATTACAAAAATAAAAAACGGAGAAAAATAAATTACAGGAAAAATCAATTTAAAGAAAACAGTAAAAAATTTCAGATTGGAATCAACTAAAGCTATTGGAACCATTGAAAAGCTATAAATAGAATTGAAATGAAAAATATGGCTTTATTCATTGGAAATTTGGATTTATTTGTGTACCTAATAGATTATTTATAATATAAATAATTATGATAACTTTGAAAGAACGAATTATTTGTGCAAGACAATACTAACAGCATACAATAGAATCCATTTGAATATGAAATTAAATATATTATCATATATAATATAATTGCTATCAATGAGATATTTTTGGTAGGCCTATAGGGATAACTTATAACTTTCGAATTTGGAGAATAAACGTACTGAAATATGTATTAAATTCATGGGTAATTCGCACAATTAAAATAGTAACTCAATATTTCAACAAAAATTAATCCCAATAATACACCAGGAAATAAACTATAAACTATTGTAATTGACATGGTTTTATTCCAAGCATGACGTTTATCGATGGTTGAGAAGAGTTCATTCTTATTCTTAAGGCATTGTCCCAATAAACTTGCTTGAGATTGTAGAAAATCTGAGTCATAATTTCATGAATCATTGATAGTTGCAGAAAGCATTAGGGCATTTCCGGAATAAACGTCTGGCTTATAATATAGACTCCAGGAAATCTGATTTATACTTTTTTTAATGATGGAATTCATCATTAAGGAATCCGTTGAAAATTCTACACTCAGTATGAAAATCGACAAAAAATATTCAAAAAGTTTACATAATTGTATTTGTTTTTTCTCTCTCTTTTTGGTGTCCTCAGATTAATGAATTCATTAGAAGAAATATTGTAGATAATTTTACATGTGAAGCTACTCAACTTATATCGTTAATATCTATCAATGAAATTTATAAAATTCTTGACTCATATTAGCATATTTATTAATATTATAAATTTAATAATCAGTTTACTTTATTACCAATTACATTAAATTTTAAAACACCTTTAAATTTTCTCTGAGTGAATCTACTCGAAAGCGATCAGAAACTATTAGTACAGATTCAAAAAGATTTTGTTCTTTTATATTATCTGAGATTACAAGTAGGCTACTTAGTAGCATTATTGAATATTAATTAATAGGGGACGAAAAACTACAAGTGACTCTATTATAATGTCATAAAGCAAAATTATTGATTCTGTATTTAGTTATAGGATTGTTTGTTACTATAATTATATTATTATTGTTTTTCAGCGAATAAATTTAATTGAATTTGAATTGAAAGGGCCTAGAAATTATGAGGAAAAAATAGAAAATAAATATGAAATTTTGGAGATTATACATTTTAAAGATTTTCAATAACAACTTGGGATTTTTATTTACAGGTCTTCGTAAAAAAGTTTTCTCTTATAATAAAATAAAAGTTGTTGAATTCTACTAAGGACTGTTAAGTTATTTCAAAACCAAAGAGCTTAGTTACTAGCTATTCAAAAAACAAATTCTTAGCGACGGATATTCATATTTGTTACCTCAAACATGTCTATCACACTTTAATTATTATCAATAAACTCATGCATTTTCTATCAAACCTGATCACACGTCAAACAGATAACACACGCACACTTGTAGTAAATTATTCACTGTAACTATAATCCATGAACGAATAGCCTGAAAATGAATAGCAATAGATGAGCAACGGGCAACAAACAACGTTCAACTAGCACTGTATGAGCAGAGAATACGTACGCTGTTCAGTCTTGGAAAGTTGGTAGTGGTGTGTAGCCGCGCCAATCAAGCCAGCGCTTATATAGGTTTACGTCACAAGCCTTGTCCAGCTCCTACCTTGACGCTCGTTACCTTTTACAGGGAGCTTTTAACACATTTCTCATCTTTCCATTTCCAGTTGTGTTCTCCTCATGCATTTGCTGGGTTTTCATTCAATCTAGAGTTGAAATTACATGAGAAATACAATATAGGGATTGAATTATTTTCAATAAAATGAGTACCTATTAATTAATTGCCTCAGAAAAATTATTTATTTATTTATTATCAGCTTACAAACAAGTCGGAAACAACAGGATAATCCCAAATATGTTTCCTCAACACAACACAACACAATAATTTAAATAAAATGCACTTTACAAAACAATAATAACTAACTATAAGAAAAAATTAAGAGATGACAGAATGATGGAATGATGAGGATGATGTTGATGGCAATGAAGATGATGAAGAAATAGTGATGATTATGATGATGACAGAAAGAAGCGATTAGCAGAGGTGCAAGTGAGGAGAAAAATAATAACCTATGACTATAAGGAAATTAACCTAAATAAATAACTTATTAAAGAGAATAACCTATAAAGAAATTCAGACATTTTGATGCGCCAACAGCATACGGATTTTTCTCTTGAAGACTAAAGCGGAATGTGAGAACACATCCAACTCACCACCCAGCTCAATGTACAATCTATGAAATTTATGGTATGGTAACCATCACTTTTATGTTATATCAATTCTTATTATTGTTCCTACATTCTAACAACTTGGATGAATAAAAAAGAATTATTCTTTCTCTCACAATGATAGTAAAAATCAGTACTCTCATTACTCTCAAATGGCAGTAATTCATACACGTGTGAATGACTGCTAAACGATCAGAGCAAAATACTGTGTGTAGGCCTATTTGAAAAACATGTACCGTACTACAACTAACAATTATTTCGCTTCTGATGTTCACTCATCAGACACTGAACTCTAGAAATTTTACTAGCTAGAAATTACCAGCCACTAAACTTAGTAAATTTCTGTTGACTGAGTGGTTCAATGACTTATTACTCCATAAATTAGTCTCAACATAGTATTTTCATGTTCACCAATAAGTCAACAGTACTATATTTCATAGTAGCCTACTATAACATTACAGTCCTATATGTGTGAATCAGCCTTAAAAGAGAGTACTGAGATACAAAGATGTATTGAGTATTAACACAGAGAACAGATTAGACGGATCTAGAGAGTATCGCTTCTCTATGGTATTAACATGGTATATATGGTATCGCGTCTTTATGGTATTATTGTATTATTATTATTATTATTATTATTATTATTATTATTATTATTATTATTATTATTATTATTATTATTATTATTATTAGCGTATGCCATAACTGGTGGGGAGTCCCATAAGGAAGTTCCACCGGCAAAATAACCTCAATGTTCCTCGATGGGAAATTGTTGTAGTTCTTGGTAAAATCCACTGAAATTCACATTTTTTGAAAGTTCTTCTGATTGTATTATTGGCATGTGAGAAATGAGAAGTATGATAATGACAAATTTATGGACCTTCAGCCTTCGGTGGGTCCCGATACTTCGTTGTGTCTTTTTCTGATAACAATCTCTAGTATAATTTCAATTAATTTGCGAGAGATAATATATACATCAATATATTAATTTAATTTTTGAAAGATATTGAGCTCCACAATTGAATAATACAGTTTAAAGTTGTTGAAAATAAACTAGTAAAATAGACCATTCCAAAATGTGTTAATATTTCATTTAGAATTTGTTAAATATACTTTTAGCTCTAATTCCCATAAAATTTACATTACAATGATTATTATCGCTATTTCTATGCAACAATGCAAATTATTCATCAATAATATTAAAAAGTACAAGTAAGTTACCTGTATTATTTATTTTTTAACCTTTTTCCTTCTAAAAATTCCGTCAGTATCCTAAAGTTGGTATACCTTTAGCTTTTTCACAAATTTCACTTAACAATAATTTGTGTCACTGTTTCTATGCAACAATGTAAATTATTTCACAAGTACATTGACCTGTATTATAGATTTTTTATATTCCACCTTTCAACAATACATACAGTGAATTTGGGTTCCTTTTAGCTTCAATCTCTATAGGCTAAACAATTTTTCACCATATTTGTTTGCCACTGTTGCAATGCTAAAATGTGAGTTACATTTCAAGTACATTGGAAGAACAAGTATCGATCATTTTTGAATATTTTTCTTTAGAAGACTCATAGAGTATAATATACTTCAAATGAAGTTGGTGAATATGACGCTGTCTGCACTGCACTGCACTGGAGAAAGCCCCTTACCTGGCCGGCCAGAGCATTTTACGAGGTTCGTCCTCGACTTCCAATTATCGTGTTCGGCAGACTGGTTCGGTACGCTCCACTTGGAAAAGCTCACTCTAAATACATTCTTTTGTTTAATTAGGATTAATTGTAGCTATAATAGCAGCTTTCGAGGGGATTAATTGGAAGGAAAACTAAAAGCATTTGTAATTCAGCCATCAAATTCTGCAATTAGCTGCAGTCCTGAACAGAAGCAATATGTAAAATTTTAGCACAGAGCAGTATATTAAATACTTTTTCAATTATGAGCCTAGCAATAGTTTGTGTCAATTATAAGAATCATTAGAATGGAAGATGTTGAATATTTTATTAAAATATTGGATAAAGAATTTTTAAGGACTTTACTAAAAGCAAAGACAATTCAATATAAATAATTGCAGCATTATAATTATATTAATAATGATATTTTATATTGACAATAAAGTAAATTTATATTTGCCGAACTAGAATAACCGGTAACGTTGGTCGTTTTAGGGCCATTAAAATTAAGATAATTTATTCATTGACAAAAGACATCAATGTAAAAGAAGAATCAATTGACATTTGCTCAGAACGAAAATTGAAAGATAATGAACTATTTTGCAATAACAAGAATTTGTAATTCTTGTTACTTATCAATGGAGAACACAACTTTAATTGTAGAAACATTGTTGGAGGAATTAGAAGAAAATTGACCTTTTTGAAGTATTTACGTACCACCCGGACTGTTTTTTTTTTACTAATTTTGAATACTGTAGTTGAACTTTCCAAATTTAGAAGTATAACCTACTTGTAACAAATGTTGAGAAAATGAACTATTTAGCAGTATCCACCAGGAATTTCTTTTACTTCCCGTTATGCAAAATTTATAGAAATATAAAGTTGGAACAAAATATAGCCTACACGAGAAAAAATAAACAACCTACTGCATTTCTCACCAACTTTTGGTGTTATTTGAAGTCCTGTTATTCTACTGTTATCATACAGTCAAGATGTGTAGAATCAGTAGTACAGTTTGGCTTGATTGAGTAGTTCCTTGACAGTGTTGCGTGATAGGCAAACGTTCTGAATCATTAATAATAAGACTGCAGCTATTTTTCCATTATTATTCATTCATTTACCACAATATCTTGACGGCTGCTGCCAAATTGTAATTTGGGAACTACCAACTAAAGATTGAAATATAGTAACAAAACTTCTTAATAAATATGGTACCGTAAATGTCCTCTTTTGTACTTTAACAAATACTTCTTTAAAAATAGCATTGATAAAATCAATTCTACATATTACCATGGACTCCTATAATGCGCTTTGTTATCTGATAATGCAGTTGGAGTTGCAGTACCGTACCAATAACATAAGCAGCAAGACGCACTTAGCAGTTGGGTCTTGGGACTGATATCAGTGCATGGGAACGGCAAGACAGAGCAGAGCAGGACCCTCCTGACAGAGACGGCAACGCGATTGCTGTCTGAATCAGAGCAAGCCGTGGCCAATTAGTTCCACAAGCTTTTGATGCACTTATATATGCTTTTCATCACTCTTCTTCTTTCGGCAGACGAGTAATTAAATCGGCGACATTGGGGGCCAGTTGATTTGAATTCTCAAAAGGTTTTCGATATTATAGAAAAGGATTCATATTTACGTTTCAAGCTTGGAAGTTTGGTTCGAATTTACAGTGGCGGTCCCAGGGGGGATGAGAGGGATATATGCCCCCCGAAAACAAAAACTATTTTATTAGCTAACATAAATACTATTAGCTTGAGCATATTTTAGAGCTCAAATACGTATAACAATACGTTTTTAGGCTTTAAATGCCACATTTTTTCCGGGGGTCCGCTTTTTTTTCTGGCGGTATTCCATGCCCTCCAGACCCCACGGTGGTCATCCCATCCTCCAAAGTGGGGACCACCAGTGCGAATTTATAATAGTTTAGAAGTGTTGAGAAAGTACTATTAGAGAAGTACCATAAAAAAGTTTCTCAAACAAATAATTTCTACTGTACGGTACTTTCAATTATTTCATTTATGGGGCTGGGGAGGAAGCAGTTCTTCTAGGAAGGTCATTCCATTAAGCCGTATATAATATTGCAGTTTAGTTAGAGAGGCAGATAAAGTATAGAAAAATTCATCAAACAAATTAATAATTTGACAACTTGTGAGATCGGACTCTCCCGAAGATTTATTAGCATGGAAGTGGAAATTTTAGAACTAATACAGTAATAACGATAGAGTAGAACGCCTATAATCATAGCCATCTCCATCACACCTATCATCATCATCATCTATATCACAGCTATTATCCGGATCAGATAGAGAAAAATGAAGTACGATATAAGGCACTAAAACGACTGACAAATAGAATTTTCGTTATTTTCTAGTAGGATTCGATATCTGGATATTCTAGGCTACAAGGTGAATTTTAAAGTTTAGTTACATTAATGGAAAATCATGAATATTGTAACGTCTCACCATAAATTTGATCTTATGATCTTGAATGTCTTCCAATTGATTTCCATCCTTCCATAAAATGTTTTGATAATTGATAATTATTATTTCATTTTAAACAGAACATAGGAAATGTGTTTCCATATTAAGAATGAAACATTGAGCGTGAAGTATGGAAACCTGTTTGTTTAACCCCAAAGCTCATTCAACTCTCTAAATATGGCGTGAACGTGTCTTAGCCTACTAAATATGGAAGTACAATATAACACACCTATCTCTTTATATTTGAAATAGCTTAATTGTCAGCAAGATTCATTCTTATCTCAGTCTCCATTTCAATTAAGAGTGCTGGCCTCTTCAAGTAATGCCTTCTACAGGTGTCAAAGCACTGGATAGGCTACTTCACACTTTAGCTAAATATTTAAGATTGGGATTGATTACTCTAGGACTAGTGGCGAAGCGTGGTATACTTATTTGGTCATCGTCGGGTATATTTCCAAATAAGTATACCACGCTTCGCCACGGTCTAGGACCTAGGTACAGACAAGAGATAGAACAAGAGACAGTATATCTATCCACAGTATATACTAGTCTGTGCTCTAAGGAACAAATTGACCACTCTTGTATTGACTAGGCCTTTTCTAAAATTACTGCTACTGACTTCTCTAATTGAGTAGTAGAAAAACTCAATTTTATTTTTCAAGTTATTATTATTATTTGCTTAGGCCTATTGCTTTTTTGGCGGAGAGACCCTATCGGATGTTCCGTCTTGCCGAATGCCGAATTATCCCACGTTCCCCAATAATTTGGGAAATATGGTGTAATTATAGGTTAAAAATAGGTCCATCATTTTAAATTTCTGTTTATCATTCTGGAAAAACCATTCACAATCGAATCCTTTTAAGTATGATAAAAACACTCAATTTTTAGTCAACTATTCCTATTCCTAATTCCTATAGTAATCCTATTTAATCTCATTGTATGTTAATAAATCAATCGACAACCAAAATTGAAACGGAATTCTAAAAAAAACACTTTTGATTTATTGGAATTGATATAAAATATTTATCAGACCACAAATTCTTCCGGGCTCATTGTGAATCCTTTTAAAAATTTTACTTTGGAACTTAAATATGAACTATTTTTCAATTGAATGACGATTCAGCTTTTGTTTTAGAAGTTGGAGATCAATGATTCAGTAGCCTAAAATATATTACATAACCTGTATTAAGACTGTGTGAATAGGAAGATGACGAGTTCTGAGCCTCTACTCTACTCTACTCTACTCTCCTTGTACTCTCCTGTGTAAATGGTTGAATGACTACAACTCCTCATCTCTCACAGGCATGTGCCCATAAGATGAGCTTCCTGTTATTTTATTTTCTTGTAATGTTTATTTTGGAGATTTAAGTATTTCAATTAATTTTAAAGCTCATTCACTTTCAGACACTCAGTTCAAAGTGAGAATATAAATTGATCCATCTATATTCTTGTTGAAAATGTTGACTGGAAGCAAACAGAACGTTATCAGTGAAAGGGAGGGTGCTGAAATATTCAAATATCCCCGAATAAGTGGAGATTGATAGCGTTAGAATGCAGATGAGAAATGACGGTAGATGGATGGATGCTTTCTGTTCTTTACCACTCTACCTGAACCCGGCTTGGAAGCAATGTGAATGCGTGCCTTGTATAGACATGGCGAGATGTAGAACACATCCGAGCCATACCTTATAAGGCCGGCTCCTTTCCTTTAGCAGCTGCTTTCTTACAAACCGATCGCTGCTCACTGCCTTCCAAAATAACATCGCATCGATTCCATATTATTTAAGACGACTGTCACAATCGAAATGGAGAAGCGCGATACCGTTTTTCAATATGGTCCAGACCGGTCATCGACCGTAGTGAAAAACGCCGGAGATTTTATTGTTTTGTTAATGGCATAAGGTAAAGCGGTTAAACTATACTCTGGGAGGCCAACTATACCAAACCAATACTTAACCTCTGGGAGGCAATGCATGTATTTTGCCCCCCCCCCCCCCACGTATTTGTAGCTCTTGATATTTCTCTCGATTTTAATATTTTCATATTTCTCTCAGAAGATAGAATTATTCTAAGACGCCAGAATAAAAATAAACCAATGTTCAAAAATCCTACTTTGTACACGACAGCTCTCATTCACAAATGCAATAGGTACGATTGTTTTGAGGTGAGAAAAGTATTTTCAAGAGGCGAAGATGAGCAATTAAAATTGACACGACATTATAATTATCGGTTCGAATTCGCTATTCAATAATTGAGATACGGCCCACACCGTCTCAGATGACATCCCATGGCGAAGGGAAATGGAAATAGCACCCAGCTTCATTTAACTGTCAACAATAATTCCACCGTGAAGATTGAAGCAAGCCTACGGCCGATTCTTATCTGGGTGTGGCTGAAAAAAGATGAGTAGCCGCAGTCAAAAGAGTAGGTTGTCCAGTAACTTGTTATGTACGGTATCAAATTAGTGACCGCCTAAAAATTATCTTTCAAGTAGTTTTATGAGCGTTGGAGCGTGAGTCTGTACAGAAGTTCACGTAATAAGTATATACAACGGTGTATATGCTATATTTAAGTTTATACTATATTTATGTATACGTTGTATATTTAAGTACAGTATACGAGTACATTATTGTAGGGTTTATTGACACAACCAGTCTTGTCTCGACTGCAACCGTCCTTGTTTTGCGAGCACTTCCTAATATGGTAACACTCGCGTCTGAGTCACACTCACACACTGTCAACCACACACACACACACACCCTCCTACTGACTTGAATATACATGTTGTATGTGTGTATTTCAACAAAGTTGTAAATTTCCCGATCAGTATGATAAAAAATCAATAAGATGTGGGAACTCTGTTAACGTCCTCGGAAAAAGTTAAGATTTTTTAAAATTTGATATTATATTCATGTAATACTATTGTAGCGCACATGAAGGAATATTTAGCTATAGATTTTCCACTATTCGATAATGATCTTATTACATTCAGCTCTAACCAATATATTGGTGAATTTTAGCCCAGATAAATGAAATCTTTGTTACCTACTGTAGACAGGTAGACTTTATTCGTGATGAACTCCGGGTGATTGCAGCCAAGAAGCATTTTTGTGATTTAGAGGCCGGTTGCACAAAAACATTCTACCGCTGTTAAATGACGCCATCTAACGGAGCTTAATAGGAAAATCGTTGCATTGGTTCCATCATGTCTTCATTCTATGACGGTTGAATGTTTTCGTGCTTAGTAAGCAACTAAAATAATTATATTGGAACGTCTTTTGTACCAAGCACGAATCGAATACAGTATATTTAATTAAAAAGATTTTTAGTTTAGTTAATTAAAAAGAAGATAGTTTTCTGTAGAACTGTTCACTGTTCTTTTTCACTGTTGCCTTTTTGAACGATCTGACATTATACGATCATGTAATTACTAAAAATTAATTTGAAATGATTAAAATACTATAACATTCTAGTTTACATCAACCAATAACGTTGCTGTTAAAAAGCAGTATGTGACTGATGATTTCATATTGATACCATTCTTATGGTTATATCATGGTCGCCTTATTCACTAGATTACTTTTTAGGCAGATTAATCTGTTACCATAGAAAGGACTCGATAATAGAGAGGAATATCTTGAGAAACTATCAGAGAATAACAATCATTCAGCTGTAAGATCCATTACTTTCGCTAGGAAAGAAAGTGTTGTTGCTTGTATGTGTAATGATCTCTTCTCCAACACTATATCTAGGAGATAGTGAATGGACTTGTGATCAAGTGAGTGAGAGGGAGGATATGTGTGATATGAAGGTATTAAATAAAGTGTAAGACTGCGATGAGAATCTTAAAATGGAGCCAATTAAAAGTTTGTCAGTAGAAAAATAGCCAAGTTGAGAGCGATTGATTGTATTGTGAATGTGAATGGATGGCTCATTCTAGAACAGTTAAGGTACTGTAGTCTAAAAATACTTTCCCTCACATAGAATCCATAGGGAAAAATTCATTGAAGTATTCAATTTTCGGGAAAAATGTTTGGATTAAAACATTCCAACAAATAATTTAATTGCCGTGATTTGTTTTCGAGAAGATTTTTATTCAACAGGCAGAGTAACACCGATGATTTGCAAGCAACACGTCAAACGCCTATTAAATTTAACCACTGTAAAATGACTTCACTTGACGCTACCGAAATAACGACGTCATTATTAAGCCCCGTAAAATAATAACGTCATGTTAATAAAACATTAGTGCCCGGTTTTTCAGTTGTTCAATAAACTTATTGAATCAATAACTTTTTTTTTGCATTTGAAAACACATGGTTATTGATTCAATAGTGCTATTGGAACCATAAACTGTCTATTGAGCGACTGAAAAACCGGGCATAGCTTAAGTAAAGTCAGTTGGCTTTCGTACAATTGGGCGTTAGTATCATCAATTTAATATTAAAGCATGAAATAAGTCATAAGCCTATAATTTTTTTAACCAATTTAGAGCTTTCTCAAATTTATTAACTTTATTTATCAAATCTATTTCACTATTTGTGTAGGAGTAGTATACGCCTATATTTTTTGAAAAAATTTAGAGCTTTCTAGAACCATTTGTGTAGGAGTAGTCCAGAGAACTTTTGTACAATTTTGTCAGTAAATTAGTGCCGTAATATTGCCATTGAAGGGTAAACTGTTGTTTTTCGCCATACAAGATCATGTGACGAGGCGAGATGGGGAACTAAAATGGGGACAGCTGATCTGAGTTGGAGTGTTCCAGTGAGAAACCGGCTGCGCTGCAAAAGGCATCTTGTTTTTACAATCGCTTGCCTCGACTGCTCCAAAGCGCGAGACGCGCGATTTCCCTTTCGTAGACTCTTCACAGCCAACCGTCTGAGAGAACGCCGCTGTCTCAATAATTAAAAAGGATTATTTTATAAGGAGATGAATGCTCTGTCTATAATAGGTGTGCGACTTCGCAGACTCAAGTCTTTTACCTTATTTCGCTCTATCAACGGATCAAAAACGAACGTCACAATTGTTCAACGAAAAAAAATCAAGTAGTGAAGTTAATAATGAATGGTTTTATTGTCTGAAGTGATCTATCTAAATGTTAGGTTGCATAAACCAAGATCAATTTTTATCCAAGATCAGTACAATGCTAATTAAATGGGCTGATTTAAAACAGTTCATCCCTGTTGATGCAACTCAACATTAGTCTTCTATTTTCTCTAATCTAAGTAGCCTTTATAATTTTTCATGTGAAACTTGAAATGTATATATGTTATTTGATAGTGGTGTGTTATAATTGTGTTGTGTATTTGCTTTGCCTTAACTATAATTTTCCTTTTGGTGAAAGCTAAGAGATTCCCTTGTCCACTGCTCATTGGCCTAGACCAATATACAGATTGGAATACGAAAAAAATGAATGAAAATAACAAGAGTTTGACAGTTAAGTAGTATTTGTTGACTCTAAATACTTGTATGTCTAATTTGATAGACTTTCGCACGAAAATGTAATTGAATTTAACCGCCGTAAAATGTTGTCATCTATCGGAACAATGAACGAATTGAACGTCAATGCAATGAAGTCATTTTACGGTGGTTGAATTCAATTGGTTTTCCGTGCAAACAGCCGTTTCACTTTGGTCTGAAGATAATATTGATTATTTTTCAATACAGCATAGTGGGTAAGGAAGTACCGGTATTTCCTTCGAACTTTGTTTCAATTTCATCAAACAATCTGATCGAGAGATTCTACCTATCCCAAAGGTTTTAAATGGCCAATCATAAAAGAGTGGTATGTATAACTGAATATTTCAATGTAATATGATTGGAATAGAACAGTGAAACAAAAATTCAATAAAATTTGTAGAACTACTATCGACAACTAGACTACTCAATTTCGTCAATTTAATGTTCAGTGACCAAATGAAATCCGTAAAAGCAAAGACGACAGGAAACTATTATAAGTATTCTAATTGTCCTTGATTTTCAATCAATTCAATCTTAATTTATTGTTAGAATGGTACAGAGTACCATTTTACTAGAGTTCAAAGTAACAAGAACATTCACAACAAGTGCATTTAACAAGTTGAAAGTACTGTATTTTACTACAGATTGAATGGACAACCAGATCAATATAGGGAATATAACCATGATCAACCAGGGGACATATCAAACTGTGTAACTCTAATAGCATTATACTTGAAGGAACCCTTGAACGTTTATCGGGTACTTTACTTGAGTGTCACTCGAAAAGCATAGAAATCATATTTTGTTAAGTGTCTGTTGATTCAAATAACTGAGTAACTCTAAACGTTGGCGTCTACTAAGGTCCATTCACACAAAAGCGATGCGGGCCCGGATCGGACAGAATGAATGATGTATCCTAATAGATATATTCATACAAATCTTCTGATTACACCTAAGGCTAGGCGTACACCGGTTAGTCAAGACAAGACAAGACGAGATTAGTCACGTTTAGTCACAGTACTTCACATAGTTGCTTATGAAGCAACACACACCGATTAGTCATTGCATCGGTGTGTGCTGCTTCATAAGCAACTATGTGAAATACTGTGACTAAACGTGACTAATCTCGTCTTGTCTTGTCTTGTCTTGTCCCGTCCGTTCCATGTCCGGTCGGTACTGGTCGCTATTGAACGAACAGACGAAGATTCAAATGGAAACCGAGTCAACATATAGCAGGATTCTTTTAAATTGTCATAAAACAGCTGATTGATGTACGCTCGTTTACTAACGTAAATCAGCTGTTTTCTGACAAGTTAAAAGAATCCTGCTATACATAGCAATTTATCCAGTAACATAGCGTTGATAAACTACTCAGTGCAACGGTAGGTTATTAAGAGGCCCCAGGACCTAATTCCAGAATGACCTTTCAATTCCAACTTTTACCACACTAGCGCTGCAATCGTTCCTTCGTTTATCCATCATATATCATTCGTCTTCATTCGTATTTCACCCACCACACTGCGCTGTAATCGCAGTTCACATTCCACCCTCAAATGCTGGGGAAAAAGTGAAAGTTTTTGCCTCGCTAAACCTAATGCCCTTTTGTTCAAAGTAGTTTCACAGTTTGGGACATTGTCAGCTCAATCAGCGAGGGGTATAGGACAAAGGAGAGAGAGAGAGACTGAATGTGTTGAACCGAGGAGCGATCTCTAGCCTGAATTAGTCTGTATTGGCTACCTGAGCAGTTGAAACAGAACTGGAAATTGGGTTTCCGACATAGTGAAGAGTTCAGAACTCCCAATGAATGGTTATTGAACCACGGTTTGGAAATTATTAGTATGAATTGATCAAATTATAATTTCATGTATTTACAGACTACCGGTATTGGTTTAAATAAAAATGATAGAAGATTACATGAATATTTTACGGCAAGGAAATATTATAAAGACTAATTGACTAAAGACTAATGGATGGCATGATAACTTAAAACCTACACTACAGGCCTATTGTATGTTTATAGTGTAGTTTATCAATTACTGAATGAACAAACATGACGTTGTGACTGTGTCTGTTGCACCACACCTTATCATTTATTATCCAGACTACGTCATATCATTGTAGCAACATTAATTCATGTATAAGCAGTATAAGCAGTAAAAAATTCAAAAGCTATTGAAAATTTTGAATACATTTTTTCATTGAAGAAATGAGAAGATATTGATAATTGAATATTGGTTAATAAATTTTGAGCTGAATAAATACACACATCCAAAGAGAATGTTTCTGCCAAAGTTCACAAGAATATGTCAATACCTACTCTACATAGTACTCTATATAATAATTACAGTACCTACTCTTTCTACAGTATTAGAAAACTAAAGCAAATGAAACAATTTGATAAAACAATAGCCTAATGATACACAACACAACAAAAGGTATCTCTCCACCGGTATTCCTTTTATCTAAACAAAACAAAGAATGAGAGTATCCTCATTAAAATAAATAAAATCACCATACCACTTTGCGAAATTGGATGCAACTAATGCTACAAGCTAATAATATTATGTAATCAATATTTACACATTTTAAAAATATCAGTATAATATTACAATACCTACTCTACATAGTACTCAATATAATAATTATAGTACCCACTCTTTTAACAGAATTAGGAAACTAAAGCAAATGAAACAATTTGATAATACAATAGCCTAATGATACACAACACAACAAAAGGTACTTCTCTACCGGTATTCCTTTCATCTAAACAAAAAAATGAGAGTATACTCATTAAAATTAATGACGTATTCGAAACACTGAGGAATAAATTATTGTTAGTCGACAGAAAGGTAAAGTTCCAGTTCCACATTGAACAGAAATAAGAACTGCCTTCTATTACAAATATAGAACTTGCTAATCGGTTCTCAGAATTGTCAGCTTTCAAAATGGTTGTGCTTCTCGTTGTTGATGATGATGATGATGATGAGGATGTTACTTCTAGCTTTTACTTTAGGAACCCGAATACTTGTCGAATTTTATTATTGAGAGGGTCCCAAATGATGACAATAATTTTTCAATAACATATATATAAATTCGAATAATAACTCGAGATTATAGAATGCTCTTGTTTCAATAATGTCTATTCAATATTTAAAATATATTTATAAAATATAACATGAGTAAGGTAGAGCACTCTTGTAATTTTAAAGAATTCCAACAGGTTTATTTAGTACCTATGTTAAGTAAAAGCAAATAAAAAAAAATGATTTGTTAGGCCCTTAGTAGAACGCCAATAACTTGAAGTTGAAAATCCGGACTGTCAATAATCTGTGATTATTTGTGTCACAAAGCCATGACAGTCCTATTCTTCAATTAGCTCAAAAAACTCCAATATTTCAGCATTTTGCCTTCCTAGCAGCTCTTCTTCTTATTCTTCCCCTTTCTTCTTTCCGTTTTCTCCACTTTCGCTGTTTTTATTTTCTTCTCTTTATGACCGATCGATTCCTTAGATAACCACAAAATTTATAAAAGAATAATAATTGAGCATTGTCCCACTCGTACATTACCAATAATAAAATTATTGCTTTATTTTTAGTAAAGTTATTTATCATGGGAAACTGTAGGCGTAAAGGATATTTGCTTATATCATACTTGATACTCTATAACAAAATGAAGCTTACATTTACACAAGACTAAACAGCTACGGTACAGCTGTGAGAATCCTTTTCTTGAAGAGGGACGAGACAAAATAATAATAGACCATTGCAACTTTTGTTATTATGAACAATATGTGAGTGGTTTTGTTCGCTTGTCAATGTCATAAACCTCTCCTTTCTCTTTCAAACCATGCAACTCACACGCTCTCTCTTTTTCTCGTAATCTCTGACACTCCTCTCCCTCATTGAAATGTCCTTTCCTTACAATGACCAACCAAATTCTACTTTCATGTGGACACCATCGAACTATATATATACACGCGATATAAAATAATTATAATTGTAGTTACGAGGTGGTGAACGCGGGCTCGTGTTGGTGTACTTCTAACAGTTTAGAACAGACATCAACAGCGAGGAATATAGAATCAGAGACAAGTGGATACTAGTTCCAATTGTCTCTGATAGAACTATATTTCAATATAAATAAATGGAACTATGAAAAATAAGTTGCTTTCATTTTTTAATGGAAGATGATAGAAGTTTACTTGTAGAGGAGCGTAAAAGGAATGTAATATGAATAGTTATAAAGTTTAGTTCAGTTCAGTTGATAGAATTCAGTTCATCATCAGAAAAGGATTATTACAATACAAGACCTATTATTACAATAATAGGCTATCTTACCAGAAAAGTTGTCAAAATCTAATATTGAAAGGGCCTCAAACGATGACAATAAGGCTAGGCGTACACCGGTTAGTCAAGACAAGACAAGATTAGTCACGTTTAGTCACAGTAATTTACAGAGTTGCTTATGAAGCAGCACACACCGATGCAATGACTAATCGGTGTGTGTTATTGTGAATTATTGTGACTAAACGTGACTAATATTGTCTTGTCTTGACTTGACTAACCGGTGTACGCCTAGCCTAATTTTATAGAAATTTCAATTAAAAACTCGAGATTATAGAATTCTCCAGTTTCAATTACGACTATTCAAACACGAGTAAGGTAGAGCACATTTGGACTGTCAATAATCTTGATTCGTCTCTAGTAAGAAATAAAATTATTGAGTATTATGTTTATAAGTATTATAATATTATGAGTATTATGTTCAATGTAAACATTTTGCCATAAATAAAATACAAAATAGCCTAGTTCTTCAACATAATTTTTTTAAATTCATCCCTTGTTTAGGGTGTATAAGGGGTCTATATTGGAAAATATGCAATGAAAGGAATTATATAATGTAATTTCCATAATTTGATAATCCAGATGAAGTCCGGTCCAGATTATTGATGTTCTAGTGTAGAGGATTTCAATATTATTCATTATTATTGCCACTACAGCTTTGTACTTTGTCCAAGTATATAAGATTTAACCCTCTACACAATATCAATACAGCTGAACAATAATCGAAGAATTCTCATACATTTTCATCAATTTATTTATTTACACACTTTACAATTATTTATTTTAAAAAGCTGCAATGAGGTGATTCATTGTCTGTCGATGTGACTTAGCAGAGTAAACGCTATTGTCATGGCTATAGATATTTCAAAGTTCCCTCTTCAACAAACTTTACTACGCTAGCGCAGAACCTCGGAGAACTGTCGAACTACTACACATAGTTGCTAAACAACGTAATGCAGGCTTTTATAAGTCTTTACTATAAGTATTTTTTTAAACAACCTTCAAAAATAAAATCGATAAACTGATCTACAGAAACACAAAGCAAATGTTGAACTTTCTGATGCAATTTTTTATTTTTCAATCCTTTCGAATACAACTTTGTAATTTCGATAGTAGTTTTCACCAAATTTGCGATTTTCTTATGGGAATACAACGATTGTTTTAAACGAATAGAAAAAGAAACAATTATTTGATTGAGTTGATTCTAACATCAAATGAAAGCTTATGAAAAACCGCGTGTTATGTATCATAAGTTTTTTTAAAAGAGCTCTTGTGAAGCGTGTAATCGTTTGATAAGTTTTTCGTCCCATGCTAAATTGGGCGATCAGCGTTCGGCCGGTAGAGTTGGCTCCTGGGGCCTCTTAAGGATTGGAAGAAGAATTAAGGGATGTTCCAGCTGAAAGTGCAACTGTAAAGCAACGATGGAAAGAGTCGTAGAGAGGAGAGGTGATCAGAGCGCATTGATACCAAATTTGGCCGAGCGACGGCAGCTCTATTGGTGCCAAGGCCTCCTGCGCTGCGACCAGCACTCAGCTTGCCCGGTTTCCTCTTCCTGCCTGCCCTTCGTGCAAAGTCCCCAACACCGACAATGCCTTCTTGCATCCTTGCCTATTCGCCAGCTACTTAGCATACAGTTGCATACGGAGCACACACACACACATTCGGGCCGTCTAGGAAACGGCCGACTAAATAATTCAGCAATAAATTTCTCGCCAGACCTTGTCTCGCCAATTCAAATCCAAATGCAATGGGTGGTTCCTTCAATCTTCAAACTCTCAACCTCAAAAAGATACTGCCTATAGTTGCATTCAATCAGTTTAGCGCGTATTTAGCATTCCCTATGTCCACACTTGGTCGATTTTGTGTGCGACTCAAGCATGCTGCTTAAG
Organism: Laodelphax striatellus; assembly: GCA_017141395.1. Lineage (NCBI taxonomy): Eukaryota > Metazoa > Arthropoda > Insecta > Hemiptera > Delphacidae > Laodelphax > Laodelphax striatellus. Next base: position 50,197,781 of record CM029531.1, read on the forward strand.
CTCAAGCACTGACCGCATGCTGTGCAGCACACAAAAATCGACAAAGTGTGGACATATCCATCAAAATACTAACGGCACTATATAAACGAATACTTACACGAATTTAGCCGCACTAAAATGATGTCATCCAACGGATCAATGAAGGAATCTGAGGAATGAATGGAATTCAAACGTCAATCTTTACAGTGGTTGACTACAATTATTGGAATTTTTGGGGCTACTGGGCGTAAAATCGGAAAACTATTCAACTATAATTGTGAGAGTTTTACAAGTTCATTCATTTAATAACTAACTTTGGAGTGGTCCGTGGCCGAGGGCAATAAGCGCCTGTCTGATAATCCAAAGGTTCCAAGATCGAATACAGTTGCCGGAACGGATTTTGACAGAAACGGCCACTCCCGTCTTTCGGAGGAGACGAAAAGCCGTCGGTCCCGACTACCTAAAAACAGTCGTCATCTCTCATCATCACCTCTCTCATTACCCACGCACAAGCCTAGAGCTTATGTGGGCATCACCCTCAATAAAAAAAATACACATCACAATGTGGGAAGAAACAACAGCTTGATGCTTGATACTTCATGTGGTTTCAAGAGAATTCCAGTTTCATTCTATTGATGAATGGTTGAACATGTAAAGTTAGTGAATGATTTGAAATAAAATAAATATGCAAATTAACTACCACCACTACTTACTAACTATACTTAATCGATTGATAAAAGTTAATAATAAAATTCAATTCAAGTATTCCTGTTTGCTGTTTCGTACCTCTAGATCTAGAGCTTTGTATTGATTCTCCGAAAACTTTTCCCAATTTTCAATTCTTACAAGTTCTCACAATCGATCTGAAAACGCGAGAGGAAATTATAATAGCCTACTTTTCGCTTATAAGTTTTCATTGTAATCGGTATAGGAAATGGATGCCATGACAAAATTTGTAAATAACATAAATTTCGGGCTCTAAATTTTTAGTTCAAAATTTCAATATTTTCATGTATCTTTCGTGTTCTTGTGTTGTGCTCGTGGTTTATGAACTTTTGGACTTTTATGTATCAAAAAGAAATGCTTTCAAAATTCGAAATAATTCTGAAAAGTGGATAAACCTACAACCTAAGTGGAATTAGGTTATCACGGCGAGGTGGAACAACCTTCGGGTCTCCCCACCGAGAAAAGCCATACGCTAAATAAAATAAGGAAATGGATGAATAGTCAATTTTCTATTCCGATTGCAAGTTTTGTCTTGACCGGTTATACTGTACGCGGTTACGATGCGTTCCCCCCTGATTTGTCATTGAACTCAAACGAGAACACTGAAATTGAAACAGGAAGTGCTCAATTAATGGTTGGGGACTGCGCGCAAGTGCGACATTAATGTTGTTTATTGTCATAGTCGATTATAAATGAGTATTTTATTTGAGACAAATAGGTAGTGGTAATATTGTTTTAATCGTATTCGTATTACGTTTCCAGCGTTGTTAAGAAAAGTAATAGAAAATTAAAGAGAAAAGTAAGAGAAATTTAAATTATTTACAGTGAAATACACATCGTAACTTCAAAGAATATAGGTAGTACGTATAGGTGGAATATAGGAATATAGGTGGTAGGCTACCTATTACCCAAACAAATTTTCTGGGTTTGATCCTGTACTAGATCGATTGTGTTGAAATTCAATATGGAATGAATAAAGTAAATTTAAATTTAAATGAATCTGTCAACTATTCATCTTTTCATTATAAATAATAGCTTTGTCGCTTAACGACTATTTCTTTAAAAAATGGTTCAAAATACAGAAAGTTGAAAAGTATGGAAGGTAGGTGGGAAGGAAAAAGAATTAGGAATTATGTCACGATAAAACCAGAAGGAAGATACTAGTTGGATATAAAAAAGGGAAACACGAACTGTATAGAAGACGAATGCAAAATTGAACGATAACAGTGGCGGTCCCAGGGGGGTGATGAGGGTGATATATCACCCCCCGGAATATCAAGATGGATCCCACTAAAAAAGAAATTATTCAGAATAATTAAACCACGACGTTCGCTTTTGAAGTAAATCACAATAGTTTATATATTATTCTTAATTTTTAATTGTGATGCTCTTTCTTGTAAACTTAATAAATGTACATTACATAAAATTGTTGTTCAATAATCTGAATATTTTCTGTCTATTCCTTCGTAGCCTAACTTTCATGTTGAAAATAGGGCCTAACCATAAAGAAACAATTTATAGTGACGAAGACTTGATTTAATATTGATTTCATTATACGTTTATTTGAATGAACTTTGTCATCATGCTCATTAAATAATAACATTGACTTTTAATAATTTTCCTTTGTGTAGCTAAAGGAAATCAAAGGAAAAAACATACTATGGTTGGATCCTATTTCATCAAGGTACAATAAACTTAAAATGAAAAACTATTCTATGAGTCAACATAAATAGTATTAGCTTGAACATATTTTAGAGCTCAAATCCTCAAATGCGTTTATTGGCGTTAAATTCCAATTTCCTCTTTCCCCCCCGGACCGCCCATTTTCTGGGGGGTATTACGTATCCATCACCCCCCGAAATAAAATCCTGGGACCGCCAGTGAACGATATAAAAAGAGAATAGATAAGTTGTATTGAGGATGCAATAATAGAGCAGAGCAGAGAACAAGAAAGATGAAGTAGAATCCATTTTGAATTCACCTTCAGACATGCCTTCAAACAACTCCTCCTTTCTGTTTGGTCAACATTTCAGCGGAATGTAGTTCTGTATTCTGACGCTAGATGGCAGTAGTTACTGGGTGATGTTCGACTTGTTTTTCAAGCACGCCTACAAACACACTCTAAGCTCCGCCTTCTCTCTGATTGGTCGACAGTACGAAGTGTCACTTCGGAAGTGTATTTCTGTATTCTGACGGAAGATGGCAGCAGTTACTGGGTGATGTTTAACTTCTCTTTCTTCTTACGTAAGCCTAGAGAAATGCCTCGAAACTCCACCAATATTCTCTTCTGATTGGTCAAAACTTCGACAGTATGTATTTCTGTATTCTGACGGTAGACAGCAGCAGTTACTGGGTGACATTAAACTTCTGTTTTGTCTAAGTGACATTAGAAACTAGGTAATACACTTATTCTTGTTGAATGGATAAAAAATAGTATTTTATCCTTATTGAATTACCAATATCATGGAATATGCATTGGAAAGTAGAAACTCTTTTAAAGCTCTATTTCATCATTCGCGATTAATTTGAAAGAAACAAATAATCTACTGTGATAAATAAATTATTTATTCCATTGAACAAAATATACTCTTTTTTTAATTTGTAATTATTTAACATTTGCAATTTATTTAAAACAAATGATTAAATATTATGTATTTCATCGAACAAAATAAGCAGATTAATTTTTGTAGAACGAATAGGCGATAAACTTCACATTTGTTACACGATTTCGATCAATGGGTGAGAGGGTTTTGAATGTTCTGAAAAATTATATTTATTCATATTAGCGGGTTTCCACAGGTTTAGTGTTCTCAAGAATTATGCGAATAAATGGAGATTTAAGAATGGAGATGATAAAATTAAACACCAGTGAGCTAAGGAAGCATTCTGATTCATTTATTGATTTATAATCCCTGACTAGTAAAGAGATTAGGGTTTACTATGATAGTCAGTTGAACTTTAGAGTTGAAATTATAACGTTTGATGAACGGTGTAGTACATGAATACCTGTAATTCTTTTATGTATACTCAGGATAAAGAACAATCCCATAGACATTCGATCAAGGAGCAATACCATATAGATCTAGCTTCAGAGCTTAACAGTCTTACATATCACATTATTTATATCTTACTTTATACTTTTTCGATCGAAATAAGATAATACATAAGTCCATCATCATAGTTCTATTTTCTGTCATATTTTGGCTTTAAACAAGACCGATATATCAACAAGACTTCACCTGGATCCAATTATCTCTGGAAAAAACATGTTTGGTCCAGCGACATAAAATTCACAACTCATAATATTATGAGAACAAAATATTCCTGCAGTGAATTACATTCCATAGGAATTATATCAGTCAGATATATTTGAAGTACTGTAACTCAATTGTAGTCTATACGTAGTTCCAGTGCATGAAATTATTCATTACATTGTAATGTTGGGGAGTCCGATCCCACTAGACGTCAATTCTGCGAACAAGTAGAACCAATCTCAAAAAACAAACTGACCCTACTCGAAATAAATCTGATGATTTATAAAGAATCACTCATACATTCAATACATAAAGTAGTTGAAAAACAAATTAATCAGAAACATAAAAGAGCTATTTCTGGTTTAACTCAAATATTTAAGAATCAAAGATTGAGATTCATCGGAACATAAAAACATGAGAGACCCGATTGAGTTGAAATTTGATTTTGGAAATAATTAAATACTGTACTAAACGTCTCCACTATTCATGATAAAGATATGAGCCAAATTCGCAAATGCCATAATAATTATAATAAGGTTGAAGTCTTCACCGGCTTAACAATTGAGATAGTACATAATGATAGTTCAACGATAAGTAAGAGTTACCAAGTACCGTAATGCTTGCAAGTTTTTTGACGATGCGAAGGATTGATACGTTAGGATTACGTGTTAGAGCCCATTAATGAATGCGATCTCTGTCGGACGATAAATTTTCTGCCGTGCGACTTCAATTTTCTGTCGTCCAACACATATTTTGATCCGTGTACTTTGACCAGAAGCGACACAGCAACATGTTTTAGAACCGCACGACGATAGAGCATAAAAGTGCTTCTCCCAATGTATGTGGAAACGTACGACATTTTATCGGACAACAGAAATCGCACGCATAAAAGAGCTCTTGTGTTGTCTTGTGAAGCAATACAGACGACAGTACAGAGAGTGTATACTATACACTGAGTATACAGTATACGAGTACACTCTCTGTAGACGAGAGTACAGTGACTCTATAAAGTCACTGTAGACGAGAGTGGACTCTTGCGCTCCCTATCGGAAACTTCCTAAAGCAGGTCGCTCCAGCGACGGAGCGAGTTATGCAAAAAGCTCAACATCAAAGTAGCTTAGTTTTCATATCCTCCAGTTACAAGGCATATTATAAAGAAGAAGAAGAAGTTCTTCTCCTTCAGGAAATTGTTTCCTGAACCAATTCCTTGTTTCCTGTCTCCCTTGAAAGTTTGAAAACATGTTCCCTCGGAAGAACAAGTTGCACTTGAGTCAATACTAAATATTTGTTCACGTTTTGTTCAATTTAATCACACCTAATTAGATCATGCCTTTTAGAATATGAAGAGCAAATTTCCCTATTTTAAACCTTCAGAGTCATTTTTGACTCACCTTTTTGTTTTCTTTTCTATTGAAATGAGTTAAAGGATGGGTTCAATTTACAAACTCATATGTAAGTATATTTGAGAGATAAGATAAAGTATCATTCACCTCATATACTTGGAATTATAACATTTGTCACCTGTCAGACAACTAACAAAAGTGTATTCTCAATATGGTTCGTCCTGAACTTGAAAGATAACCAACAGTGCCTTGATAATTACCCAGGCACCAACTGTTTAGTTACAACGTTCACATTCTTTTACATACTCTTGCTTTATCAAATAGTCACGATTCCTCAGAAAAAATTGTCATGCGTTTCATATAACACTATTTAACATGTTTAGTGACTGGTAAATGTTTGTCAATTATCTAAAATCAAGGAAAGTTTATGGTAAATGTAAATGTAAAGTAAAGGTAAATGTTCGTCAATTATCTAAAATCAAAGAAAGTTTGAGCGGGTTTTGGACGAATCTCTCAAACGCCAGAAAATTATACACCTCAGCCTGAAATATGACAAATAATTCAAGAAATAGTAAGTATTCATTTATTTAAATATTCATTTAATTTGACGCTTGACATTAAATAGATAGAGAGATATTATTTCTTTGCCATTGTACTCTACGGTTATCAGCAAAGTCAAGAAATAATATCTCTCTATCTATCTATCTAATGCCAAGCGTCAAATTAAATGAATCTGATTTTACTAAGTATAATATACTGTAATATAATATTATAATATAATACTGAATAAGTCTTAGACTATGGTTTCTTCAGATAGAAGACGCAACTATAATGTGAAAAGATATTGAAAATCAATGAAATCTCGAAACCTTTGCATCATCTAAAAAAAAGACATAACTACTAGAAATTAGAATAAAATTTCATAAATAATAGAATCATTTACTCACTCAAACACTTTGATCCTAGATACGGCTGCATCCATTCTTCTCCTCTCATAGCGAAAGTTTCATGACGAGCATAAGGCTGTAAAAATCAAATTCAAGTTATAAGAATCATAAGAGAAATTCAGTTGAAGAAAAATACGATGAGTAAAAGGAGAATAGGATTTGGTTGAAAAAGATATGATAGTAGAGAGGGGAAAATATTACAAAACATTTTAGATTCCCCAGCTCTGTGTTCAACCCACTGATTAAAAATAGTTCTATTCAACTTTGTTGAGAGATAGAGTTATCTTAAAATAATAATGTACCGTACAAATGAGGAAAAAAGTTGTTATAGGAAAGACGAAGACTGAGAAGAAGAATATGGATAGAAGTGGATTGGTAGAGTGATATTACTATGAAGAAGGTTGAGAAGGAAGGATAGAAAGGATAGGATGTGAGTAATCAAGGTGAGAGGAAGGATAATTAGGATCAGAAACATTCTCCTGAGTGTGAAAAATTAATAGGAGTACACAACAGCACATCTTATGATGACCATGTATTTTATGAGAATACAGCTACTTGACAAGGACACAGTAACTAGCCAATTTTGTAGCTAGTAAAATATAAGGTCTTTTTTATTTCTGAACAGACATGTCAATTATTCTTCATAACTATTTCACCTTCAGAATAAATCACAAATTACGGATTGGGTGACCCGATTAAGGAGCTGGGGTCAGACAAAAGTGACAATTGTTATTGAAGCTCTCGCCTTGAAGTGATAGTGAATTAAGTTACAAAAATGCGTAGTAGGTCCAACGCTTTGAAAAATTGGAGATCAATAATAAGGAACATATTCACAAATTTAGAGCGGCACCTAGTTGCTGGATTTCTTTGAATCTACATAATCATTAATTTACTTTTCTGGCTCAAAATTATATTAATTAATGATGACTTATGTGTGTAGTTCACAAAATGTTTAATATTTGTATCACAAAACAATAGAATTTCTGAAAATAATTATAATGTTAAACTACTGTAAGCCATTGTTACAAGTTTTTCAAGATCAATAATTAAATTGAACTAGAGGGTTCCAGAGTTCAATAGTTTAAAACGGCTGTAAATTTCAATTTCTTACTTTTTCTTCTAGTGCCCATCTAATTCCGTATATTCACAGTAGAGTGAAAAATTTAGTAAATTATGTATGGAACAAGGATAACGATAAATCATCTTCAGCATTCTTACACTACAAATAAACCCTAGAAAATTTAGCATTCAAGAAATGAATTCTTTTGTTAGAAACATAACAACATGTATAATATGACTATTATCAGTTTGATAGACTACAAGAAAATCGGCCTTATGACAAAAAACTAATCAATGGTTCAAAGAACGATATATTAATTTTTTATTTCCGCATGAAAATTATTGTGATTTGTTATAATGCATCAAAGGAATAGGAAAATCAGGATAGATTACAGAAATGAAAAGTCAAGAAACGGCTCTCTACTGTTATTAGTCGTAAACTAAATAACTTAACAATAAATATAGAAGATGGTAATTGGTAGAGGTAGAGAGAAGAACATGAATTATTATATATATATATATAAATATATTATCAAGTCGGTGACGGTCCGTTTGGTGCACAAAAAAAATACCAACAATATACTTTAACTATCAGACTACCAACAATGCAACAATATAACTATCACTTATGATGACCATGAAATAACACCGTCTGGCCAAACTATTCAGAGTCTATTGTTGGTTCAATATTCGTTACACTTATTTACTGATCCTTTAGCAGTAAACGTTCGTTGGTATCCTTTCATTGAATTGATGCGATGAAATTTCTCGTCGCGCTGACTGAGCCGCGAGATAAAGACCGTGAAAACGGCATCCGTCTTTCATTAGCTAACAACGCAATGCAGCTGCAGACTGACTGAGCAGAGAAATCTCAACACGCGAAACAACCAGCTCACGGGCAGTCATGCTAACTGATGGAAGGGTATTCCAAGGTAAAAGCATTTCCGAATCTCGAGCAAGGCAGACAATTAGTAGTACAAGATTATTCGATATAGCGTGATTGCCAAATGGAATGCATCCCATGAGTTTTCCGCGCCTCAACCTCAACTTCAGATCAGCTCTTCTTCCGCTAGTTTTTGGTATGCTCTTGGATTTGTAATCACATTGCGGATGTAATTGTCTCAAGTTGGAGGAAAACATGGAATTTTCTATAGTAGAATTGAAATGATACTCGAAATGTAACAAACAAGCTTATCACATTCTTGAAGTTCGGTCGGCCAGTTGCACGAACATCCCATAGAATTTAACCACTATAAAATTACATTAGTTCCGTTAAATCCGTTAAATGCTAATTTTACAGTTGAATTTAATAAATAAACAGTTGGATTTTTGTGCAACTGGCCGCATGTCTTACTAAAAATATTGTGGAAATATGTATCAGCTCGCTAGCCAAGGCCGTCTCATATTATTTGCACTATACAGTATGTGAAACAAGAATGGCGAACTTATATTTTATTGAATAAAGCTTACAGTTAGTTACCACATTGGTACCACATTCAGAGATAGATCACTTAATATTTGATCATAATTATGTATATAATTTTCATTCAAGATTATTTCATAGTCTGTTTATCTGTGCATCTGTGTAGGATCTGTGTATTTATTGAGTCTATTATTAGTTTTTATAGTTTGCAATGTTATCCGGAAATTTGTTCTTGAATTTTATTCATTGCATGTTTCTATTAAATTTATTTTGTTTTTATTAAGTATATTTCTGGTTTTTGATCTCATTACTTATAGCATTTTTATTTTCTTATAAGTTATTTGCTATAGTTTCTTATTTCTATTAGTTTATTGGTTTTATTATTTATTGTAACCTACTAGGTTTTTATTATTTTTATAATTATTTCTAGTTTAAAGATAATTACTCCTGGGTGCGGACGGAAAATTATTTCTTTGCGCCCAGTAAGTTTGCCATAAATTTTGTAGTATTTACTAATACTTATTACTTATTTATACTCATTTTAGTTTGTCAACATTGTGTGATTTAAAATGATTTTTTATTTCAAATTGTATATTTGTTTTTTATGGCAAATAAAGTTTCTATCTATCTATCTATCTATTACCTTCATTGATTTTCTTTGCAGCGTCAATGTACATTCCCATTCCCATCAACTCTTGAAATATAATACGCAGCTTTAGGTTAGGCGTACACCGGTTAGTCAAGACAAGACAAGACAAGATTAGTCACGTCAAGTCACATTAATTCACATAGTTGCTTATGAAGCAGCACACACCGATGCAATGACTTATCGGTGTGTGTTTCTTCATAAAAAAACTATGTGAAGTATTGTGACTAAACGTGACTAATATTGTCTTGTCTTGACGAACCGGTGTACGTCTAGTCTAATACAAGAGCAGCCAGTATACAGTCCAAAAACATCCAAATTTGTTCAATTGCGTTTGTAGTCAAAATTGTAAACATTCACGAAGTTGAAACAAATGAAGAAAAAACAATCAGTAACATCAATTTTATTTTTACTATTTATTAAATTATGTTGTTTTACCGGTAACTAGAACATTGATTTTTGCGCACTAAGACAGATAGTAGTTGGATAGTATGAATGCTGAATAATGTTCCATCAAATCCGAATGCATGGCATGTCATGACCTGAATCCATAATGATGAAATCTCCACGATTTGGACATAACCTGTCATTGTATGACCTGTATGTTTACAAGGAGAAAGAATGTGCCTCATTTCCTACGGTAATAGGAATTGTGTGTGATTCCTGATGGGCGATTTGATACTGTACCGTCATTTTATCATGAGCTTAGAAATATTCTGATCAATCTAGCAGATAAATAATGAAACCTCAAAAGGAAGAAACCAAGAGTTTATTTCTAAAAGAAACAGGTATGACAATAATTCAAGAGTTTGCATTTTTAACTGTCTAACCCAGCTGAAGCAGACACACTATACCGTGGTGAAGCGTGGTATACTTAACCGGTCATCGCCGGGTATATTTCCTACAGGACATATACCCGGCGATGACCGGTTAAGTATACCATGCTTCGCCACGGACACTATACTGTATAATATAATGTACGTTCAAGATGAATACGCAAGGTAGACCGCAGTTCTGTAATGTAAAACTTTAAACTAATTTGTAAGTTCTATCGAAAAAAATTATTGTGGACGAAATTCATTTATACAAGTACTTCGTACTTCCAGTAGAAGCAGCTTGAAATTGCTTGAAATCACATTGCTTTGAAATCCTAGTGTTTGAATACCATGACTTGATCTCTATCCAACTCTAACTATTGAATACAGCACTATAGTAGAATATGAACTATGAAAAGCATGATTTGACTGAATAAATCATCTTGTTGGCAGCCTTCAACTAGTTTAGAATTATTGTTTGTGAAAGGAAAAGAAATGGAAAGTTTCACGATCATGTCAATTCATCACACCCTTTTCCAGCAAAAGCAGCATAGATATTTATTTTCTCCTTGTTTCTATCAGCTAGAATAGAATATTAATGGAGATAAAAACATTTTACTCATTGCAAACATTGTAGAACAATCAAATGGATTGTTGGTTTACGTTAGAAAGCCTAGTTGAAAAAGTAAAACTTGATAGTACAATCCTGTCAAAAGTAACAGTTAGAACAATGGTAAATAAACACATTGAAGGGGTCAGACCTGTTTTGACGTTGATTTATGGGGATATTCAGTATTCTAACACAGCATTAAAATTTTATGTGAATCAATTTTCTACTTGCATCACAAAGTGTCTATCAAAATTATGTGAAAAGTCATAATACCTACACGGAGATAAATCACAGAGAATAATGGGGCAACAATTGAGCAAACTGGATTATTCAAATGCTAGAGGAATTTTGTGAAATTTACGCCCGACTCCAAACCCGGAAGTAAAGTCTACTTCAGTAGTAAACGGAGGAGGTACAATTTCAAAATCAGATTGTCTTTGAGTTCTAATTGAGGAGAGAATTTATCTATTTTTATGACAAACATGTAAATCAAAGTTGGGATGATGTTGGATAAATTTGCTAAAAAACTTCATCATGCGGTCATTTAAATTAATTCAGAAAAACTTGTACCAGTGTACAATAAATACATATCGTACATCGTATATCGTACGATATGTACATCCATCAATAAATTAATATCGGAAATTTCAGAGTTTACACAATTTTTGAATTGATCATAGAGCACTTAGGCTGGGTTTATGAGCTCAGGATTTACTAGTCCACCTAGTTTATCTTTTAGACTAGAAATGATCTCATAAACCCAACTTTTAAACCTCGGTTCGGGTTTTTCCCTGCGATAATACAGTATTGCATTTTTACGCCTGGGACTTGCTAATCTTGAGTCCATAAACCCGATTTTTAACACTCGGCGCGAAATCCGGGGTTTAGCCTCGAAATAGAAATAAACCCGACCTTATAAACCGCCCCTTATAGGTTCAAATTGAATTTTTCTTGTCAATTTATTGTCATGATTAGGCATTATTACCTACTCCTCATAGGCTCATAGCTCAATTCATATTGTAAATAATGAGAAATTAGGACCCTGGTCTATTAGTATTCTTTTTACCCTTCCTCCATTCTAACCACTGTACATTCCTACTCAAATTCTTAACCCTTCAAACTTTACGATTGATTGATAGCGTGATGCCCTTTTCAAACGCGATTTCAACTTTCAGTGAAATTCGCGCGCGATTGATTATTATCAGGCGATAAATCATCGTGATGCTCTCACATCGAAGAAAGTGAATGATAAATTTTGTTAGTTGAAACAAAATTATAGAGAACGTGTGTGTTTACATGGATGGATGAGAGATGATTATGAGCGTTGCGGGGGGGGGGATTGTTGTTTGACTGCCAACCGAACTTGCTACCTTCCCCCCCCCCCTCTCCAGTAGTACTGCTCCACATCTTCTTCGGCGGTAGACTCTCTCTTCGCAAACTCACATTTTTTATCAATGTCTCTCTTTTTTGATAGCGCTCTTTCACTCAATCTCTCACCCCTCATTCACTCTCTCTCGCTCTACCCGATCAAGTGTGGCGGGGGGGGGGGGATAGCGGTGAGCGCTCTGCCCGCGAGATAACACTATCATTCGTATGTTTCGCGCGGACAGGTGAAGAGCAACAAGTGTCCTCTTGCACGGCCGCGGAGTTCGAGGACAGTGTTCGCGTGTACGACCTTCGAACAGGTGAAAAACGACCGTTTCTTGTTCCGATATCACGGCCTACGCACGAACCACGCATGCGCACCAGCACCCAAATAGTTTTCGCCTACGAGATTTCGGTGGAAATCGGCGAACAAACATTGTTTAGCCTACCATTTCTGCCGCCAGTCTGCCTAATTACGCGCCCGGGTTATTCTTGTTCGCGAGAGCCACAAACGCTGTTTCACAATATTCCACCCGGCAACAGCGGTTTGGCCGTTATTGTGAATTTAATAACATTCTAGCACAGCAAAACAACATCTCTAACGTTTGAAAATCATCAACGAAAACTCAAGTCGTGGCAGTGGCAGAGTGAAGACTATTCAGCTAAAACGAAAATAGTTCGACTCTCTGGACACGAAACAACTGAGCACCATTTAAACAGTTCGGATTTCAATTATTTAATTTTTGAAATTAACAAAAATAATTGAAGTTTTGAATCGTGATAGAGTGAGAATAGTTCGCTAGAACGACGTTTGCAGGTGAAAACAAGTGAATGGTGATGTTCGAATAACAAGTGTTACCCAATTATGTGCTTATCATTGGATGGTGCCATTGGAAATATTTAGCAGCAACAATGTCAACAATTTTCAAGGATTCTTTTGCGGTAAGTACTCAATTGAAACTATCATTTTTGCCTAATTAGAAGATTTAGAAGTAGTTTATTTATGGTGAATCTCAATTGAAACTATCAGTTTTGCATAATTAGAAGATTTATAAGTAGTTTATTTATGGCGAATCTAATAATCTTATGTGAAGAATATTGTCAACTCCATTGATAGACTATATATTTTTACTATATTGTATCTGATATCAATTTCAATTTATTTATTCACACACACGAATAAAAAACAAGCATCAAGTACAAGATAATGTGAGATTAATCAAAATACAAACGTTAATAAAAACAAGAACCTAAGTGGGGAGACGGGTGCAAAGAAGGAGGGGAATGGAAAGCTCTTCCAAACAACGTTTCCCATGTATTAGGAAGGCTTTCAAGGGAAAAAGGAGGGTAAGAAGAGAATGGAAGTGATTAGGGAATAAGTAACAGTTACAATAATAAAGAATCTCTGTTCAAAAGATTCAATACATACTAAATGCTTACAGGTCGAAAAACTTGTAACTTGTAATGCTTACAAGTTGTTCCTGATCCAAATAAAAATGTTTCATTTTCTTTGTGATTTTAGTACTAACTATAAAATGTTCAGGGATCTTATCTATTATTTTAGAAATTTTGTATATAAGCTGCCTCCTAATGTTAGTATTATAGCAGTCAAAGTCACATCATACCAGAGCTTCATGACCATGTTACTAGTGACCTTGACTAGTTACCTTACATCTGAAAAAAAATGAATCAATTGAAAAAAACAACTATTGAATGCCAATAATTACATCTAAATGTAAGTAAATATGTTTGGGAGAATGAAAATCAGTTTTTAAAATTATAATATTTTTTGTTTGTTTTTCATCTATTGGTAGGTATTAATAATGCTGATATTAATTGAAAACTATGTTCAATGTTTTAATTACAGTATAATAGCAAAACAATACGCCACTAAAATCAGTCAATAAAATTGTGTGGGTAATAGAATAGAAACAAAACAAAATCACTCAAACTGTTCAAGGTCATTCAGACTCTATCTCCTCTCCAATAGAAAGGTCTATTCTATTATCAGCAAGCAACAGTAAACTCGAATAGTATAATCTAGAACATTATAGTTAGTTGAAATATAATTAGTATTCAATAAATATTGAAAATTAATTTTACAGATTTTATCTCTCCATTTTATTTCATATGATTCTATTTTGAGTATTTTCTAAAAACTGAGCAACAGTAACAACCTCAAATGGAATGAAACTTTTCTAAATATTACGGATCTAGCATTAAACAAAAGAGTTCATATTTCTGAAACAAATCAAGTGTCAGGAGATAATTTTTAATAGATCGAATAATTCAGAATACAGGACAATCGATAAAACTTCCTGAATTACATTGGAACTAATATAGTGAATTTAGAAACGTTGTTTTCAATTCAAAAATAGTTATGGCATGATAGATAGATATACAGTAGTACTAAATGACTAAAAATGAAAGCACGTTTTTCATTCTGGAATTACAATCAAAAACACAATTGTACGGTTACGAAACACGATGTCAGACTTCAATAATTATGGAATCGTCTGTATTTTAAATTCCGAATTAGTGATAGGTAAGTGAAAACCCGTTAGTCATTTCAGATCAAAATATTTGAGAGGAAAATAGGTTAATTGGAGCCATTAGTTTCTGTTGAGATACCTAAAAGAATATCAGAATAAAATATTTATAAAGATAACAGAGTTGAAAATACATTAATGAGCAGTTACTAATTTCTATACAAACAACATATCTGTTTAATAATATTGAGTTTGGAGTTATCTTGGTTGGAATTAATTACCGGTAACCAATTCTTCAACAGGAGAAACATTATCCAGTAGGTTAACTTCTACAGTATTATCCAAAATAAACAGTACTAAAATGGTAATATTCTCAGTACTGGTACTAGGTTTCAGTTCGATACGGTTTATTTTGGCTAATACTGTATTTTTTTATTTATTTAACTTATAGGTATCTATTCAATATTCCAGCCTCATTATCGAAAGACATGCTTGCTTCCAATCTTCCTATATTATTATTAATAATCAGTTAAAAATGTTACATAAACTGGAAAATAACTCAGAATTTTAGTGTAAATAATCCCAAAAACTATGGAAGGTTGAAAATTCGTACAATTAGAAAATCTATTTTCAAAATTATCAATAATTTTCCCAAAATTCAAAACAAAAAGAAAGATATTAGTTGAATTATGGTGTGACTTTACAACACTGAATTATGACAAAAGATTCATTGAAACAATGTACTCATCATTTATTAAGAAGTGCTTAGTTTGTGACATGGACAATAGAAGAATAACTATTTACTAGTCTGTGTTAGTGATTAGTAGTATTTTGGCCTTTCCATCTTCACAATAATTATTTATTATTTTGTAGAACAAAGCAGCCCTCCACTTTAGCAACTCAATATTCTAGCTACCACTTTTGTAAATTTATTTATGATGTAGGCTATTCGTCATGAATTAGTTGTGCTGAGATTAATGTTATCACTTCAACATTCAACAAGTACGTCAAGTAGTAAACCAAAACCTCAAGAATAATGTCTGAACCAAAAGCAGCAAGCAGAAGAGATAGTATAGGAATTGACGTAGTCTTCGCACTAATTTATTCGCACTGCTATTCATGTTACTCGTTACCCAGCTTTGGAAAGGCATAACTTACACAATGGCCTATTATCAGCAGCTATTACCTATTCGTTATCTCGTCAGATTAGTCTTTGAATAATAGCCGTCGTCTACTCTTTCCAAGTCACCGTTGACGTCTCAAATACAATCAGGCAACAGGTGATTATGACAAGATAAGTATGGGCTTACTTACTCCATTTAGGAGTGAACTTTTAAGTTGTACGTATAGTAAAGTTATCTTCGTTAATAATGACCGCGTTATCACAACTTGACCCCAATAATATTACCATTATTCAAATCGAAATGGGAAATGAATTCATTGTTACTGCGATTTCAAAGAAGAAGGAAAACATCATACATTGAAAACATTCATTTTCGTGACAGACTATAATGAATAATAGATTTCTTGCTGATGAGTCTGTGACGTGTGGGTAATGAAGAGAAAGATGATACATAAAAAGTGGGAATCGAGCCCATGACCTTATTAGTTTAAATCACAGTCACAGACTACCTAAATAGTTATAGCCTTACTGTAGTCTGTGACTTACTATAGACTTACTATAGTATAGTCTGTGGTTTAATCTAATATACTGATGATATACTACAGACTTACTATAGTATAGTCTGTGGTTTAATCTAATATACTGATGAGTTGGACGATCTATGTAATAACCTTGTTACAGAGTGGAGCCATTCGAAAATAGTTGAAGCTTGAAATTCTTGTGAATGATAGAAGTTCGATTATTTACTTATAAAGATTCTTGGTGAGCAATAAATTTTTCCTTCATGATCAAATATTGGAAGTGAAGCCCCCTGCAAAACGGCACCAGTGAACTATGGGATCTGGGTCTAAAAATTGGGTTCACATCAGCCACCCTTCTCTTATCAGAGTTATCTGCGTGAGGAAACAGAGTTCAATGAATAAATAATCAAGAAAAAGGGAAATGAATAACGATTTCAAGTATTAAATACATCTTTATGTTTTGTCTCAAATAAGATGTTTAGTTTTATCTATTTTTATTTCTGGTGTTCCAATATTTATGAACTCGAGCTTATGCAGTTTCATTATATTTTAGACGTTCATCAGGAATTAATACCATTTTATTTCTGATCAATTCCGAAACCGACCGCTCTTCAATATTTATAACTAATTTTCCGTCAAGTTACAAACAGAACACTATTCCCAATTCAATTATAGCAGGATTCTTTTAACTTGTCAGAAAACAGCTGATTTAACGTAAGTAAACGAGCGTACATCAATCAGCTGTTTCTGACAATTTAAAAGAATCCTGCTATACTTCGTGCTCACGACTGGATGTTCCAGTGAATCTCTCAAAATATTGTAGTGAAGACGAAATTATATAAAATTATGTCCCGTCACTCATAATTATAGCTTGTGATCATTGAAAAAGATTGGCCAACTCGAAATGATTTTCAGTAAGCGTGAATGTGCTTTTTGTTGGAGATTAATATTGAATAACTGGGCCACGGTAAACATACAAAGTTTCATTCACCTCCAGAAGGTCGATTATAAGGTGAGCGGCTTAACGGTAATTATATAGGCGAGTATGAAAGGAGATTCATTTTCAGTACTTCAATTGCTCAAACCCAAATATTCAATGAATCCAGCCTATAGAAAGCTGTCCACGATGATAAATTTATTACACTGGAAGGATTGAAGAGCAATACCCTTCCTTTACCTTTTGTATGCCGTCAAATCATTACAAAACAATGAAGTTAACTTAGCTGCTTTGACACCGGAATCATACTGTATCATGTATGAGACCGGTATAATAAATCATACAACAGTAGAATAGAATAGAATAGAATAGAATAGAATAGAATAGAATAGAATAGAATAGAATAGAATAGAATAGAATAGAAATAGAATAGAATAGAATAGAATAGAATAGAATAGAATAGAATAGAATAGAATAGAATAGAATAGAATAGAATAGAATAGAATAGAATAGAATAGAATAGAATAGAATAGGATGAATAGAATAGAATAGAATAAATAGAATAGAATAGAATATTTTATTGACCACAAAAGACATCACAAATTGACATCACATATACTATCTATCTATCTATCACAGAGAACAAATTAGAGAGTATCGCTTCTCTATG
Source organism: Laodelphax striatellus (assembly GCA_017141395.1). NCBI lineage: Eukaryota > Metazoa > Arthropoda > Insecta > Hemiptera > Delphacidae > Laodelphax > Laodelphax striatellus. Next base: position 50,215,688 of record CM029531.1, read on the forward strand.
ATAATATCATTTATGTTCCGTACATAAATTCATAAATAGTACTACAAAATGTATGAATGAATTACAATAATCCCATACAAGCAGTTTCAATTCAGATCCCTAGAAGCCCATACATAACATGAAAGTTATATGAAGAAAAGAAACAACACAGCTTAGTTATGTGAACTCATGACATGCACTAATGTACCCATATCGCGAGCAAATGTTACATTGTAAACGTGTGTTGAGAGGTGGTTATGTAAGTAAACAGTTTCGCCGCGGCTCATCAGTCTCTTCAACTCGTCGAATTGACGCTTCTCATCCATAGTAATATATCTATGTAGTGTATTATAGTTCTATGTTCTCATCCCTTCGAGGAAGAATAGAATGAAAGTCGGTCTGAGTTGAACAGCTACTTTGATATTCTAATAACTCTGGCGTTTCGCGCCCACCTCTGATGCAAGCGCGGCCCATACAAGGAAAGACAAGGATGAGAAGAACTCTTTTGATGTCACTCGCATCGCATCTCATCCTACTCGGTGTTGTATGTGCTCTAGACGTGTGTGTACGTTTGTTATGACCGTGGGATGTACCTGTTACTTACTAATATGGCTCGGCGGAAAAACAGTTTCAAGTTGACGCCCAATATACTTCATTGTTCTTCTCTTTTGAATTCCGTAGAATAGAACAAAAACTATTGTTGGTTAATTTTTTTGTTCTAGCCAGAGTGTGTATACCAGCGACCACATAGTATAATAGACGGAGTGATCCTATTACTACAGCATTACGGGTGGTGAAGCCAATTCCGCCATCATGGTTAGGTATAGAAACGCGAAATGGAGCTCACAGAAGCTCAAAATTGTAGTGCGCGAGTTTCAAATACATCGTCGTTTAGACCCCTTAGGATTAAGTTAAAATTTTCAAATTTGGTGTTCTTATACCTAATAAAACACTGATTCTAATGGTGTAACTCAAATTACCAGTTTCCAGTTTATTCAACTTTTACGAGTAAAAAAAGTTGAAAGTTTTTCATACATTTGAAAACGTGACATGAAAAAGTTGGTAAGCGAGGAAATTTTTCATCTTTAGGGTAGGCAAGTTTCGTAAGCGAGAAAGTTTTAGATAAAAAGTTGAATTTTAATTTTCATTTGAACATTTTTTCTCTAAGATCAGCCGTTCTCCTGATATTCTCGGTAGAACATAGACGAGAAAACGAGGCGAAGCACTCCGATTAATTCCGTTCGCCTCAACTCCGAGCTCTTCCCTCTAAAACATACTGTGTGTACCTTTTTCTCAAGAACCATTTCAATAATAGATTTGCCTATATATTTTCACGTAATAATTGAAGCTATATATTCCAACTATAGATTTGCCTATATATTTCACATAATAATTAAATCTCTTAATCAGCTAATAGAAAATAATAAGTGGAATAATAATACTTAATAAATCACTCTATCTTATTCTTACCAAGTGAACACTGGATTGCGATTTGATGTTTTGATTTGAGAACTGTTGGAAAATTACATATAAGCATAAAATAAAGCTACTCATCTCAGCACAAGCACACATAAAGAAATGTCATGAGTAAGGGAACCATTATATCCTTTTGATGACATCATACATTCATGAGAATAATTTACCAAGAAAAAATTAGTGTCTGTCATCTGTATATCTACCGTAAATATAAAATGAATAATATACACAGAATATCTACAGATATCTACAGAATAATAAAATGCGAAAATTAACTTACAAACGGAATTTTATTGAATTTACAATAAAAATAAAAAAGAAAGAAATGGAAACCTGAAAATACAATGAGTAGTAGTTCTTAAAGTCTCATATTTTTTAATTTAAATTCATACTATACCATAGTATAGAAAGCAAGGGAACAATAAAAGAGAAAAACAAAATATTACATACAGTATTGACAATCAATCAAAATAACAATGAAGAACAATATTATAATTATACAAACATTACATTCATAACTCTAAAAATTTCAATTTAACTAAAACCTTTCATTTTAAATAACCTTTACTGACCCGGAGATCTTCGGAGATCTTCGTTCTTTGGAAAGCTAAAAAACAGAAATAAATTATTCCATTATATAATTTGAATTATATTTAATTATATTATCTTTATTAATAAAAGGCTGTATTCTACAATCTTGCAAATTATCATCCAATTCCATGAAACGCATAGTATAGCAATTTCTGTTGCAGACTGACTATTCAAAAATAATTTTTTGCTTGTAACAATAAATAATAATCAATAATGAATGCTTCCTCTTCATTATCCATGATATCACATTAACTCTCAATTATCAACAGAGCTCTGAACACAGAACAATTTTATATGCCCAATACTTTCATTCGGTTAACCAATTCTGAAAATCAAACAGCAGAAAATGTCATAATTAATAACAGGATATTTACAAGCTATTAAAATGCAGTGCGTGTATTCCCAGTAATCCGTACTGCATACCAGCAATACAGTAGTGTACTACACTATAATAAAAAAATAATTATTATTATAGTATTAAGTGTCGTTTTCCAACCTTAAATAGTAATTTAGTAATAGTATTAAACACTTAATATAGTCTGATCGCACTCCACTGAAGAAGTACTCCAGTTCGGTTTGTATTGGTTCAAAAATTATAAATTTGGTCTAAAATTGTAGTGCTGAATATTTTCTACAATTTGAGACCAAATTTATAATTTTTGAACCAAATACAAACCGAACTGGAGTACCTCTTCCATCTTGCCCGAGTAAAATCTTTGTGCGATCAGACTATATTCTTACACCAATTATACACTACCAACAATATACTAACCTGTGAAATGTTATTCCTTCAACGTTTCCTCCTTTATTGAAGCATCCATAAGCAATGCAATACGCTGGCATTGTAGTGCAGTATGATACTAAAACGCGTGTGCACTGTGTGGACAACTGGGCAGAACTGAGCGAGACCTTGTCGGAGCGCTCGCTACTGGAGTGACTCACTCAAGGCCGCCGCCATCATGGTTGGGTATTGGCGCTAGAGCTGGCTTCAAAAGTCTGTCTGCATGCTCCGTCTATTATACTATGTGGTCGCTGGTGTATACAATAAACAATCGATTGGGCATAAATTATCAAAAAATAATAATATTGATGGGTCTAGCTAGGTACGGAGGAAGAAATTGGGTGTTTTCGTTTCTAGTTTTGTTATTTTATGTAATAACTTTTTAACGATCATCAGAAATAACGAACGAAGTTTTTATTATTATCAAGAATTATTGTATGTGATTCTGGAATCTGTAACTGATTAACAAGGAATACTTTATCGCCGAATAACAGAATGTATTATGTGTACGTGTAGGTCTACTGTATTCTTCCTCCGCAACTGATGGCTCAATCACATTTTTTAATCCATGCTCAATCGACAGGACTTTTAATGATTAGAAGCTGGCTAGAACAGTCAAATAATTAGTCCTAGAATCAATATGAACATTAAATTTCATCATGCAATAGTTGAAATATTCATTAACAAAATCGATAACAATACTCATGGCATTTTTTTCTAAAAAATAATCAAATTCCGATTCGTAAGTATCTATTACAGGTAAAACGTGATTTATACTCCTGATTTTGTATTTCTTAAGAAATCTTAATTGCCTAACAGTGATAATTTTCAATAAAAGTACCTCAATTTCAAAAGTTTGGATAAAATAATTGGTTTGTCAACAGAATGACTAATCAATCAAATGATCTGAAATTCCCATCACATTATTTTTCAACCCACAGTTTTAATAACAAAATAAATAGTTTTATAACCCATGATAGTTGGGTTATTCCAATTTGATAACTAATTTTATCGTTATCGGTGAACTACCTTTTTGGAAACGATCAAACTTAAAGTCTACTTCATCTTCGAAACAACTCAAATCCTACGTTAAATAATAAATAACAAAAATTGGGAGGGCACTATAATAATTAGAATGATAAATTTAAAAAAGCAGCTCGTTCAAAAACAGTTGCTTATAATATTGATTCGACCTTGATACTGTTGAAGAGATACCGTACATGTTTAGAATGGTGACTGAAGGTCACCAGTAGCCTACACGTACAGTAGTTTATTGGCAGGTTGTAATATGAAACGTAGAGGCGTTTATCAATTACACTTATCAATTTTTTCGATAATAATCAAACTATTATTATTCATAAAACTCGTCGAGAAAATGTGCTACGAAATGAGTAATTAGCTGTCAATGTTACTCAGATTCTTGGAGCTTCAGAACGCTATTCAAAAATCAAGATTCTTTTTCTGGCAATCAAGTCATCCTCGTCTAAAATTGCAATGGAGATAATCAATAAAAAAATTAATTCATATTAATAATACTGTATTTCCAATCCAATAGAAAGCTTTTAATCGTCAACCCTTCAATTTTGGAACAATATTAATACAATGAGATACAAATGAATTAATGGCAGTCTCTCAATTAAAATAGCACAACCCATTAAAATTAATAGCCTAGAATAAATATGAATAAAATGAATCTTTTGGCGAAATTGTACACCTTCACCTTCGTTGAAAACATAAATGCTAATGAGTCAATTGGTGAATAAGTCATGTAATACTGAGAATCTGGCTATTAGCCCCATGTGAATTCTAAAACTACAAACCACGTTTATAAATTATAACTTATACTAACTTGATATACTAATTTTTTACTAAGTTCATACTAACTTGATATAGATTAAGAATGGACAGTACGCTCATTTCAGTACTACATCATGCATATTGCACCTGATAATTTTCAATAAATTCCCAGTAATCATTCACTTGTTCCAATTTCACGATTAAACAATTGTTCCAACTTAACTTGGTACATTGTACCAATGTTCTGGAGCAAAAGTTGTCGAGCGATTTGAGAAATCCATCACATATATATTGTTAGGTAATTAGCATTAGAGATTCAGGATAATATGGGAATAAAGCAAAGAAGACAAGTACCGTATAAGACAGTATAAAATGCATACGATATTTATGACTGTATGCATCCGAAAATTAATTATACGGATCATTCACATTCTCATGAGCTACAGTGCTCTAAACTAAATTATATCTGATCAACTCAGCACAACAGAGCCAGTAGAAGCTTGAGTAGACAATTTATTCAGGTATCTAAATTAACAAACTTGCTGCTCCACTCAGCTTCAATTGCAGGACAATGTTAGGTAACGAATATTGTTTTTGTGGGGGCTTGATCGTGGCTAGTATTGTTGATCTACAGTTGCAGCGGATAGATACTTAATAAAGCATCGAGAAGTTAATTACAGGGAAACGGCCGGACAAGCCAGGGCGCTCTTATGCAACATGTTCTATAATATCCAGTGAATGTCCGACTTTTCATTATTTATTGAATTGCCAGTAGAACGGTATCCTTACAGACAATGACTGTTTTCCTGTGAAATTGTTTTCTTCCCAACTTCGGGTTGTTATCAATATTTTATTGATCACTTTCTTGAGACAATTACTTTTTTTAAGGAAATAACGATTGTTTCAACGATTATAGCTTGTTTTTCAAGAATATTTTTGTCTTTTCATCAAGGCATTATTGGATAACTAAAATTGGATAAGGAAGTAACTTTTTTATTGATAATTACAGTCATGATTATTGGGAATTTCTTGTTTCTTGAAAGATTTTTGTCTTTTAACCAGAGCAATATTGGATAAGTGCGCAAAATATTATGCATTACTTTATCCCCAGAAGCAAAACCTATAGTGCGATTCACGTCAAGAAGTCAGCATTGCTTATATGAGGAGCATTGATGCCAAGTTTCATTGCGAGAGAAAGAGAAAACTGCACCAAACGTGTTTGTTGGGACTGTGTGCGACAATGCACAGTGCGGCAACTATGCAGAGTGCGAATAGGATAGAGACATCAGCAACTGCCTTGTGCTGAACAAGGATAGCAAACTCCCACCTAAGCAATGCTGACTTCTTGACGTGAATGGCACTATACCACACTTGCAAAACTATCCAAAGCTCAAATTGGGCCTTTCAAGAACTCTCACTTATAATACTAGTGTACTTTTTTGTGATGTTTACCTAAATCTTAGAGGTGAAATAACATCAACTAGTTCTGTGTGTGATAAGAATAAATGAGATTTAATATCATAAAGTTGAAACTATTTTTTCTGGCCTGAAATATGATGATATCATTTTAAAATGATATCTCAGAGAGTGAAGTTTTCATGTTGCACTTATTCTGAAGCTACTGTTCAATGATTTTTCATGGTGATTGAAATGATGAAATCCGATACTTTTATTACATTACAAACAATCAAAAATCCGTTTCCAAGTAGAAATTTAATCATGCCGCGTAAGATATTCAATTGAAATATGAATCTGACAAAGAAACAGAATACCAAAGTCTTCCAGCTCTCTTCTCAAATGAACAATGGAACAAAAGCTGTGGGTAAAATTCGTTCTAAGAACGCGAAATCGGAAACAAGACCGTTTGTGTTTTCATTATTCAATTCATTCGGTGAAATTTTTGATGCTGTCCCACGCTTGTTTGAATCTTGAAGATTGGGTTAAATTTGAATTGAAACAACAATTTTACAAGAAGCACTCAGTCATTAATTTATAATATTTATCAATATTCAAATTGTTGATGACAAGGAAATTTACATTATTGGATTCCAGTGTCAAAATAATCAAAAGTTTTGTCCTTGAAGGTTCATTTTGAACAATAATGAAAATAGAATGTCAACTGAGATAACAAGGCATTCCAAATTAATGTTTATGATTGATTCAACATAAGCTATTGTTTTGTAGAGCTATTAAACTACCTTAAAAAGAAACATCAGGATATTAAAGATTACTCTTGGAAAAAGTTCATCAGTAGACTACATTTCAGTGATAAGTTACGATATTGCTTGAATCTTCTTCATTATGCAACCTGCTGCATAACCGGGAAAAGTGAAACTGGAAAATCAAATTTATATTGAGAAAATCAAGAAAAAAATGGTTATGTATTAACAATACTGTGGCATTACTCGTGTAGGTAAAAGCTTATTAAATAAAATCTCCTTTAAATTTTTATTACAATTGAATCATCCCAAGGTCACAGCATCATCAGTTATTTGAATCTCAAAACAGGAAGTCTGAATTGTTTTTCTTTTTAATAATTGAATGCGTCTATTAGATCACTTCAAACACAATGATGAAGCATGAACAATATTTTGATCGGAAGAACAATAAACAATTTCTCTAGTGTGAAAAACTAGGATAATTGATCTGAAGAGTTAGCAAAAATTCACTTATCACCTTGAAAGTTTTTTAGCGGCGAATTCTACCGTATTGCTTTGCAAAGAGATAGTCTAATATTTCAAGATTTATTGTTTGGATATTGGGTTGAAATCAGGGTGTTTGATCATGATTGTGGAAATATTATGAACTTGATACTACAAGAGTAGTAAAAGATTTTTTAAAATGAGCAAATCGAGTCACCTACAAAACAAAATAGAAATTTTTTGAGAGGGTAAATTGCAAAAAGTACAAGTTTTGATCTTTTGATCATTCTATTTTGAAGATAATCTTAAACAGCTTGAACCTTACTACAGTTAAGAGTTGTTACCACTTGAAAAATGAAATAAAATTTTCGGGAAAATGCAGTAACCCCGAGATCAATGAACTAATAGGCTGGTGAGAAAGATGCGCGGGGACCTCCCTGGTCGTCAAACCATGTCTTGTTGATTTCCGTGAATGGATGCAGTGAATCTCGTAATTTGTTAATTCGTATAGCGAATTGCTCATCCACAGTTCGTAGTCCTTTGATCATCGCAGTCTGTTATTTAAACTTTCACTTTTCAGTAATAATGCGGTTTCACTTTCAACTTGAAAACTATCAGTTACAGATTGACTAGCAAAAGTATTTGTCCTAACTACCTACCTACTTTAGGATGTTAATGGCCATATTTGTACTTTCTATTGCCTATCATTTCAATCCAATGCAAATTGTTGAATATTGGTTGCTTTAATTTTTCGTATCAGTAGATTAGTGTTAAGTTTTTTTGGGCGATTTGTAAGATGCTCGGGTGATGCAAAATATAATCTAAATTTGTATTATAATACAATGAATTGAAGATTAGGTAGCACTATACCATTTCGCAATTCATTCTCGATTTGAACACAACTATAGCCTAATACTGTACTGTATTTGATAAGCAAAGCAGTTCATGCAGGATTGATAAAAGTAATCCATAGCATAAGAAGAATTATTTTCATGAAGTATTATTATTCATTGTCTTGCAGCATTGAAAAAATGCATCAATCTGAGGCTAGACGTACATCGGTTAGTCAAGACAAGACAAGACAAGATTAGTCACGTTTAGTCACAGTAATTCACATAGTTGCTTATGAAGCAGTACACACCGATGCAATGACTAATCCGTGTGTGTTGCTTCATGAGCAACTATGTGAAGTACTGTGACTAAACGTGACTAATCTCGTCTTGTCTTGTCTTGACTAACCGGTTTACGCCTAGCCTATGTTTCAATCGGTGAAACAGAAATATATTGAGATAATTATTAACTATCACCGCCAAACTCCGTGAAATATTTTGTACTTTTTACGTTTGTTGAAAAACAGTTCAACTTCACCAACAATTGTTCCAATTAACTTTAAAATCAGAACTTTTTATTAGCCTGATTTTTCCAATCGATTCAAAAAATATTCAATATAATCGAAAATATTAAAAACTAATCAATTCTACACGACTGATGTGATGGCGGAAAACGTTTACTTTTCATATTCAACACTGTTGTGTTTATTTATTTCCATGAATAAAGATTTATTTGAAAAATTGAATACGTCTAGTTATGGCTCTTTATTATTATTTCTGTACATTTTTCTTTATTTTTTTTCTCTAGGCTATGCGCCCCCTGGGAGCTCGCGTCCACAAATCTGGGGTTATATTTTGCATTGGGATATCCAGCCCTGAGTACCTCAACAGAGTGAACGCACTGCAATTTGAGCTAATCAGACACATTGACAAATTAAAACGGCTAGTACTCAGCTTAAACAAGGTCTGTGACCTTATCAAGTACGACCTTGACTTCATCCTACACCGGCTGGCTGCAGCATCCTTCCACACACTAGCATAGGTTAGCATTGGTATGGAAATCAAGCACGTAAACAACAATATTATTATTTGGAAGAGAAAGACCAAGTTTACACGCTAGCTCTTGCATACAAATACTGCCTACATTTTCCACTTGTCTTGAGGAAGCCAACAAGTTGTGGCTAGACTAGACGGAAGCTTAGGAGGAACTTTCTGGGTCACTCTCGATGTGTGATCCGATCTTCACTCATATCAGGCGGCCATCTCTTTGAGATAAGAGAAAGCGTCATCAAATGATCACAACCGTCAACAGTGTCTAGCCAAGTTGTTGACTTCACTTGTCAAGTCAGTCAATTACAAAATGAAGTTGCTGCGATTTTTTTCAATAGAAAAATGAGGATGTGCTCGTTAGAAGTAGCCTACTCCTTTAAAAAATCATAGAAATTAACTTTCTATAAAAATATGGGGTAACTGTACTGATAGAAAAATTGTTTATCGTCTATTTCCAAAGCAAAATTGGAATTTATTACCAAGTGATTGGTTGGGGGACTGATCCAGTGTTATCATTTTTCTCAAAGATTATTGGTATAACACATGAAAATAATCAATAATATTATTATTGAAAACTAATGCAATAATACGCACTTCTCTTAACTTTATAGCTTTATTTCAGGAATTGTCATGGTCATACAGACTATACTTTCCCTAAAATAAGATACTAAGATTTTCCTGTAAGATCCTGGGTCCTGAGTTTATTATAACTAATTCACACATATTGCAGGATTTTTTGGAAGTATAAAGTTTATCACAATGGAATCTGAATGGATACTTTGGAAAAGAAAAAAAAAATTTTTCCAGAATATAAGTTTAATTCAGGTCTTTCAGATCAGATTCCAGGTCAACACAATGGTTAAATGAGAAATTAGATACAAATTTAGAAATGGGCTTATCAATGAAAATATTCAAACCAAATTTTGATTTCTATTGAAAACATAGACAATATACTTGGCCTATAGGAATTATACCCGGCGATGACCAAATAATTATACCACGCTTCGCCACTGTATTCTAACAAAGACAATAATATACTCTTGATGTTAGGTATTAGCTTCTATTCTACACGCTAAGATCTGGGTCAACACAATAATTATTACAGTTCCACAAAATTAATAATTCACCATATAGTTAACAAAAGGAGAACTGAAAAATGAACAATTTGCAGCATGGTCATAATATACAATTCATTCAGTTTTCTCTACATTCAACAAAATAACTTTTTTCAATGGGCAGAGGGGAGTATTGTACAGTACATGTAAACATTTCTGTATCCGGCGACTACTCATCCACAGTTCACCTAGCATCCGGATCCAGTGCACAGTGATCTCTGAGAGTCAATCTTCTCTCTCTCATACTCTTTTTCCTTCTCTCTTTATCACTCTATCTCGTACTCCCTTCTTCCACTTCTCTCTTTTTCTTCTCTTTCTATCACCCACTCTCTCGTAGACCCTTCCTCCATCCTCTCTTATTTTTTCTTCTCTCTCACCCTCACTCGTACTCTCTTCTTCCATCTCTCTCTTCCTTCCTGCTAATGTCTCTGACCCGAATTTACCTTTGCGATGATTTCCCACAGTGGCACAGAACGCGCAACAATGTCGAGATCGATTGCAATGTTGACTTCTTGTCGTCGATTCACAGTGTCATTACTTGCGAATGCTCGCAACTGAAGGAAAAAAGAGCTGAAGAAAACCCTCTACGGTGACCTCTCATTAGTCGCTAATAGTGGCTGAAAAATCTCAGTCATGAAGGTTAATTGGAGGCTTACTGACTTTTGACTCTCATAACTAGGAAAAGTGAGGTTTTCACTAGTATAGATGATTTTTTGTTCCTAATGTTTATGAAGATGTTGAACGCGAATCTCACATCGTTTTTGCTAAAGATTGCTATGATATGATCATCATCATCATCATCATAGTATGATGAGTGGTAGAAGACAAAGTACATGGAGTACCAGCTTTGATTTTTCATCACTCAATCTACTTGATACTGCAGTCAAATTTCCCAAAGCTTATTTTGGTAAAATATTGTATTAGGCCTATCATCACTTTGTATAAACAAAGCAGCACTTTGTAGGCTACATAAATCGATAGACCGTTCAATTACAGTCTAATAAATACATTATTTATTACACTATATTTATACATGTATTCATTAGACCATTTCTATACATGTATTGTAATAAATACATGTATTTATTAGACTGTGGTTCAATTTACAATTAGTATGAAGTAGTGTTATTCTCAATCATGGATAGATATCGATTGAGGTAATTTCATCCAAATCTATTCATATCTATTCTAATAACATCTATCCAAGTGTAATAATGCAGATCAGATTTTTTCAAGCCCGAATGCTTTAAAAAGACTACTAGCAGATGGGCGTCCATCTTCAAATTGATTTATGAGATTTCGATTGAGAGAAGGTATATTATTATGTGATGACCCAATTCTCATTTTGGATTCTCAATCGTTTACTGATAATTTTTTGGTCCATCTGTCCTTGAGAGGATATTAGTTAACTATATCCTCCATAGACGGGATTGATTTATGAAGATATTTGACAGGCAATTAATTCATATACGAATACGATTTAAAAATTGGAAAACATCCATTTATTTTCTCGATTCATAGTGAAATGTCGGTCAATTTCGATACAAATTTAGATAGGATATGTGTTCTTGAAAAGTTTCGTGGAAGCTTTTAAGCCACATGAGTTGGGAGAAGAGAATTTATTGAACAACTATAGACTATTCACGCGGTTTTTTTTCATTATAGTTATACTCTTGACGGTTGAAGTGTCCAAAATCCCTGTGTTATTGATCATTTTAAAGTTGAGAATCACTATTCTTATTAATAATATTTCCAGGTTTCGCTGGAGAGTCTTCATAGCTTCATATGGACTCCAGCAGTGAAGAAAAAATGTTATGTATGTAATGATCTATCAGTCAGTGATGAGTGTTATTTCAATTCTCTACTAATTCCTACAACTACAACCTTCATTTGCAATTTACTATTAGAACGATCACATTTCAGTTCAAACAAGCTTCAAGTGATTAATCTTCAAAAAAGTTTTTATCAATTTCAGCGTGTCAATAACTAGCCTAAACCTATGCGTTGTTTGAAGATTTTGTTTATTGTTGATTATTACCATAGAGAAGCAATACTCTCCAGTTTTTGATACTAGTGTTACTAATTACTAAGTCTGTTCTCTGTGTTATTACTAAGGCTATGTACACATGGTAGCGTCGCACCGCGCGGTGCGACGCGCGTCCAAAATTCTGCAGTTGTACACATGCGAGCGTTTTATACGCGGCGTCCACCTCCAGTTTAGCAATGGAAGTTGAAGAGGTAACATGTATGTGGCTTGTGTATCGTAGATATAAAGCGAGAAAACGAAGGCAAAGAAACTTTTGGGTTCACCCTATTTTGACCGATAGATTTTTCTTTTCTTCCTCTGTAGTATCCTCTTTACAAAATATTTCTACCAATTGTTGCCAAGCTGTTCTCTTCAACACCCTGTTCTTGTAATCAGGACTCGCCATATCCCATATGACACGTCGACTTTTTACTTCTTCTATAAACAATTCTGTGTCAAAATTGTTCATTTCCATGGCTGCACACTGAACAGAGTTGCTGTAAAATCACTACACAAAACAAGTGAACTAGATCAAAACTCGCGTCCGACTGCTCTCATGTGTACAGTCCAACTGACTGTAGTGTACTGGGAACTGCGCTGTCGCCGCGCGGTTCTGGTTGAAAGTCTGGGCGGCGCAGTGCGCGGCGCGTCCAGATTTGAGTGAGTGGTGCATGTGGACGCTGCCATTAGCTCCATTGTATATCGCACCGCGCGGTCGGACGCGCGTCTCAAACCGCGCGGTGCGACGCTACCATGTGTACATAGCCTAAGTGAATGTATTGGTTTTTGGGTTCTTACCCATATTTTATATGCACGTATCTAAAAAAACCATAACATGAATTTAAAAGGCATCTAAATAACAAAAATAAAGAACTTCGTGAAACTTGCGATTTCAATAGGTTTTAACATTCTGTTGTATTTTTTGATGTCAATCTATTGTGATCGAAAAGTATGAATAAAGTGGGTAATGAAATAAGATTTTTTTACTTTTTTCCTGAGGGTGATGTCCACATGAGCCTTATTTTGGATTTATTCTAATTTTAGATGGTTGGAAGCTTCAAGTTCAAGATGTGAGAATGTAGTTTCCGTTATTTCCTTAAAACTTGGAATATCGGAAGTGAACGGTAAATTACTTGCTGACAGATTTGTCCATATTGAAATCTAAATTTCTCCACCTCACTCATCTAACCAACTCCCTTCGACCAACAAAACATACATAATGACTTCCTTTGAGTCATCGATTGTTGATTTTTTCACTTTTATAATAGGTATTGAAATTTTTTATTGGCCTGTAACGTCAACAATTTACAGTATTATTATTCTTCATTTTCCTGTTTGAGAAATTTAGTAAAAACTTGAAAGTATTTTCATTTATTATTGTTTAAGACAGTTCAATAAAGTGGTGATATGGTTGTTTAACTGATATTCGTACCGCAAGAATTCACGCTGTATCACTTTCGAAAGAATTGTATAATTTACTTTTGGAGAATGTTATTATAAATCTTTATAAAGCAAAAAAGAATTGAAAACCTTCCCGTATTTTCTAAAAGTACCAAAGGTCCTACTCAAAGTTTGTTTTGAGTGAATCATGATCTACCTTCATCATCAGATCTGGCTATCTTTAGTAGGACAAGACAATGTAGTAATTCAATTCAATTTTATTTGGGATTCTTCCAAAGTTTATGTGCCAGGAATACTTTGTTTGACCCGTCGATCAAAGGAATGTCAATAATGTATTTTCTTGATGGCTTCATTGCAGATAACAGTTTTTAATTGGAATGTGAGACAGATTTTGTCTAATATTATCACATAAAAATCTTCATCTCCTAAATTAAATTGAATTGAAAAAAAATAGATCACGATCAATCATGAAGTAAGACGGATGAAAAGTTAGAGGAGTACTTCCTGAACAACTATCGTCGTATTTTATATATAGTGGCGAAGCGTGGTATACTTATTTGATCGTCGCTGGGTATATTTCCGGCGATGACCAAATATACCACGCTTCGCCACGGTTATATACTACTGAATATGACCTCTATAAACTTCACCGAGTTTTTACCTAGCCAAGAGATTTCCAGACTTCAAGGTAATTTTAAGATATTTTTACAATTTTATGAATCGTTCTCCAAACTGGAGGTTGGAATCACAATAATAATTCAATGAATATATTTTTTGAAGAAAATTAAAATTTTAAAGTTTGTAAGATCAAGTAAGATATTATTCAATATGAGCTTGTAGTGATAGAACAACAACAAAAACAGATCATATAGCAACCTAATTCAGTGAGCGAGACGGTTCCACAGCAATATTATTGTCAAGAGGTATGACGTCAATGGTATAACCGTTCCTAGATCGTAGTTCTCCAGTGATGAGTTATCTATCTTCTAATGAGTTATCCAGTGGCGAAGCGTGGTATGCTTATTTGATTCGATCACCAAATAAGCATACCACGCTTCGCCACGGGAGTTATCTTTGTTGCGAGCACAACCCAAAAATAAAAAATGTAGAAAATAATACATACATATATAGTCACTTCACTGTAAGTGATTCCTCATTAAATTCTTTTGCTAATTACAATAACTTACTAATAATAACAACAATAATTATTATTCTACATTTTCAATCGTGTCGTCAAAAATTGAGTGATTATGGTAAAGGATCTGAAAAAAAATCTGATTAAAAATTCGTGTAAGGCACGAATCTATCGTGCCATCCATTCTATCGTCAATTTTTTATTGAGATTGAGAACACTCACAACCAAATGCAAGATACGTCAATCAAATTTAACCACCGTAAAATGACGTCATCCAACAGAACCAATGCAACGAGATCCCATTGAACTCTGTAAAATGACTTCATGTTACGGCGGTTAAATTCAATGACGTGCAATGGCCCAGAGATGAAAGTCTCTACGGCTAGTTTCAAAGGCAATAATATTTTGAACCGAACATGTGTGTGCCAATACAGGGTCAATGAAGAGAATCATCACAACGACCTCAGTGTCTTGACCTTTGACAGTATGATGTCACATCGCAATAAAAATAATTGTCTTTAAACTGTCTCCAAAAAATAGAACTGTAGTTCCAGTACAGGAAGAGTAGCCTACAATTGTTCCAAATATACCGCCCATTATCTACTGTCGTTGAAAAATCCAGATAATGTCTCTTTTAAAAAGATATGTCATTAGTTAATTGAAGGTTTATGAAGATTTCGCTGATGGAGAAGATGACAAGTTGAAGTTAACAGGGATCTGAATATGGCAAATTACAGCCTACCACAATACATTGATGGCCTACGCTACTAAAATTGGTTCTAGCACTGATGACGTATACTGACTGCATATTTTACACACAAAGAATAAGATAATTTTCTTTTTTGCGTGGTTGAGCTTCAACACTATTTTTAATGAAATCACCTAACCACTAACCACTTTTTGTATTATTTGTGATGGATATTATTGTGTGTTAAGGAATGAAATAAAATTTTGTTCTATGATTTGCTAGTCTACAAACTAAAAGTAGCAAAAATTATTCAGTAATTTCAATTGTGTGACTGGAAGAATAGTTGAACCAATTATAAAATTTTGAAGAAAAATTGGAGAGTACAAATATTTAAAAATTTTGAAGGGGAAGATGAAGGATGGAAAAATATGGAAGAGAAGTAGAAGAAAGTAAAACGCAAGTAGAAACAGGAATAGAAGCAGGAGAGAAACTCAATTATCTATCATCAATACAAGAAGATACTAAGGTCGAAAACATGAATGGGCGTCTGATTGGGCAATCGCTAAGCTACGTAGCTTGTCTGCTATTGGTCGAGGATGAATCTAGCACACGCCTACAAGTGGGGGAAGGAATGGCGAACGCCTGATTGGCCAAACGTAGCTTGTCTGCTATTGGTCGAGGATGAAGCTAACACACGCCTACAAGTGGGGGAAGCAACAAGCAATGGCGAACGCCTGATTGGCCAAACGTAGCTTGTCTGCTATTGGTCGAGGATGAAGCTAGCACACGCCTACGAGTGGGGGAAGCAACAAGCAATGGCGAACGTTGTGGGCGTAGCGAATGTCTCGCAAATCAAAATACGAAATATGGCGACTCATAAATTCAAATCTAGAAAATTGAAAAATTGTTCACTTCCTGTAAGTGATTGACTGGAGCAATAACCATACAATTTGGAATAAAAATCACATCAACCAAAAATTTATGATATTAAAATCATTCAATGAACTCTATTGAAGAATATTTTTTTGAACATCATTGATGAACATTTCATCTAATTCTATTTTATTCAAACACTTCAAGATGGATCAAAACTCTGTAATTTCTTTCTAATCTGGATCACGATTTCATGTGCTTTTACATTAGACTACGAAATCTCAGGGATAGACAATTTTAAACTGAGTTGTTCTATTAGGCTATTCTGGTCAACATAATTTCTCAAAAATCTAAATTTTGATAGTAAATTTCTATTATTGGTGAATCTACTTTCTCCCCATTCTCTGCAATGATATGAAAGTGTCATACATAGATTATACTATCAAAAGTGATAGTAGAGTGTGCTGTTACAAGGCACATCTTTCACTTTGTGGATTTTCAGCAAGTATGAAAGTATCCTCACATTTGCATAGCTTACACGTTACGTTACATCAATCGCCTATGATGGTTGACACTTTCTCGCATGTTTGATTCGAGAACCTTTCTCAACACACACGTGAAATGAGAAATCTGAGCACAAACTAATATCTTTGAATTGAGATTTTTGAGAAGGGGAAGAGAAAGAGGAATACGTTATACGTTGAAAGTCGAATTAAAAAACAGCATAATGCTTTTGGTATTTAGAATTGTGTGAAAACGTTGGTGACTTGTTTTGATGGCGAATTGAGAGATGATGCTCCACTCCAGCCTCCAACCACCGTTCAACAGGAAAACATCAATGCTCGATCTGAAATCTTCTCGACTGCTTGGCTCTCGATTTTTGAAGTGCAAACAAGTTCGACTGGTGTTGCTTATTACCGAATAGAGATGCCGCCGGCTTCGTGAGACAGGCTTTTTAGACTTGGGAAAACATGTGAGCCGCAAATGTCAGAAGGATGCTCGGTATGTGGAGTCAATTAATGTGTTCCATCGATCAAAATTTCAAGTGGTCATTCATTGACACCTACTGAAAGAGACATCTATTGCATGGGGAGAACTGATGAAAAATTTGATAAGAGCATGAGAGTTGATATGAGTGAATGACGAACCCCTCGCCTCACTGATTATCTGAAATGATAATAAAGTATTTTGATATTGATGTTCATAGTTCATTAATATGATGTTCATATTAATGTTCAATAATATGATATGTAAGTATTTTCAAGGTATCTAACCAATGCAATGGGTATTTTTAATAGGTACAAGCTCATTGAAATGAATTGAAGCAAGTGATTGATCAAAAATGCCGTCTATTGAAGAGACCGTGTATCTGGACAACGACGGTTAGGACTAAAACGGTGGCTTCTGCATCGACAAACGTTTGTCTCGAAAGGTTAGTGGGGTAGCAGCATAGAGAGCCCTTAGTACATAGTATCGAGGCTAACGTTTGTCGATACTACGTGGCCACCTGTTTTAGTCTAGGACTTGGCTAAATTAACCGTGCATCTGACCAAAGGAACTAATTCTTCTCTAGGATTATATGACATGGAAAAAAGTATTCACAATGAAGAAATAAAAAGGTTTGCAGCGGTCCTTTTCTTAACAAAACCAACACGCTTGAATACGACGATAAATAAATATTTGATCAAACTTTTATTTGTGTTCACTCCTCTTATCTTTGTTTGAACATGCAAAAAACACTCAACAACAGATCTAATGTTCACACATTTCGTCACCTCAAGTTTGTTAATATTAGCTTTGAAATGTGAAATTTGGCGTTGTTATGCAATCACCAGCCCACAGCAGTTGAAATCTGGTTCAGTGCATCACCACGTGTGGATAGACGACATGTGGACCTCCTACAGATAATATCGAAGATATTCAGACTAGTTTCGAGAGATTAAATATTCAAATTGATTGCAAGGCATTTATCAGAGCGATCAAGAGGCCTAGTGACATGGATTCAAAATCCAGAGCATGTACTATAACAATTTCATTAGTCCATCGGAAGGAACAGAACATATTTAAAGAATTCAGAAACAAAGAAAATTAATTCAAACTCAAAGAGAACGTTCAATACAAATAGAACGTGTATAGTTGATTTTTTTAAATCTCCTATATCTTCTATATTTATATATACAGTATTTTCAACAACACTTGAACCAGTAGCCAACTGGTATTGACCAGTACTCCATGTATATATATCCTCGATCTAAGAACAAGTATCTATTTTATTTGTTACAGAACTAATTTAAATTAAATACTATGAGGATAATAACAATCATAATGATAATTTTATTCAAATAGCATACTTTTCATATACAAAAGATACAAGTATAAAAAATACTTTCAGTAGAAAAAAGTAGAACATAAAAAAGTAGATACTGTATTTGAAATTAGTACCCGTGACAGATATCGCAATAATTCCTGCATAAGCATATTGGATGTACAGTATATAAAAAAATATGAAAATATAATATAATATCAATATATATAAATATATAGGCCTATATAATATAAATATTCTTTTTTCAACGAGGTACGATGAAAAATATTAAAAACACAAAATGGCGTATTACAGGTAAACTAAGGAGAAATCAACATTTTGCCAACGACATTTCCTGTTTGTTATGACTTGAAGAATACCGTGGTAGTACTGGAGTCACTATTTTTTGGGACACGCTGTATAATATAATAATAAACATAATATAATATTATATGGAAATAGGTCTAATGCTATATTCAAGAAATCTGATTTGTAACACTTGAAGTATGAAGGTGATAATAAAATGATTGAATGTGAGTAGTAGCCGAGGTATCTGGTTCAAAATATTGTAATGAAAGTTCGCTTGGTAACACTTTGGGATGTTTAAAAGAATATAAAAACCACCCAACCGTGTCGAATATAAAAGCTGGTGATAGCTTCAAACTTTCTTAATGAATTAGAGATAATGGAACGAGAGGAGCTATTAATTGAATAGAAAGGACAACGCGAAAGGTCAACTTTGAAGACAAAGAAAGCTAATGAAACATAGAATATGAAACAGCAGCGGCTGGAGTGCTGGAGATGAAATAACTCCACTACTTTTTATGTGCCTCTCACTCTTCGACTCTTCCTAACTTTTACAAGCTCCAAAACTATGTCACACGATTTCTAAATACGAGAATTCATGGGCCGTTTCGTTTTAAAACATGGTCATTCATCAATGATAGAACACTTTCTTTCAAAATATTATTGTATACATATTTGAAGAAACGCCTGTTCCAAAATCATGAATTTCTTTCTCTTTCTTTATTCCAAGACAGTGATCATCATTTTTACATCTCGTTATCACAGACGAAGAACAATTGAAACTCTTGATACTGGTACTATTGTATTCAAAGTGGTGGTATGATACAATAGCATTTTGTAATGAGATGAAAATTTGAAACTCAGTTGAAAGATGAGTGAATAAGCATCAGCAGATTGCTTTATTAGCATTTCGATTGTCTTTTGACAAATTATTATTTCATCTCTAGTAGGCCTGCTACTTTATGAATAAGATTTTTGCAAGTTTTTTATTAATTTTGTTCTGAATAATCAATTGAATACATTGTTCAAGTGTGAAACTTGAAATACAGTACTTGAGAAATCTGAAACGCAAAGGAAATTAGATTTGAATATTATTTCCATGATGATGATACAGCAATATAATTTGTTTGATGAATACATACACCTACCATCGATCTCTAACACTTACTGACATAATTAAATGAGTTTTTTCATACAACCACTTGAAAGTACAGTAGGCTTATTAATAATTTCGGAAAAGATTTATTATCTTCATAATTTTTACAGAACACAAAATTTATAATGATATAGCCTGGATTATACAATAGAATTGTTTGAAAATCGCTTATAAAATCAAGTTGTAATCAGAATCCTATTATTGAATAAATTGATAAGAGAAGAGGAATTCTGTACAGATTTTTTGAAAATTATACAGAAACATAACCATAACAATTTGATCAACCAAACAATATTTCATTTCTCATGAAACAAACAGCCCATTTTTGAAAAATAGCCAACACAGATTACTCCTGAAGCCTGTTTGAAGTCTCTATTTTTGGAGAATTGCCAACATAAGTTTAGATTTTCAACTAATACATTGAACATTCAATTTGTTTGAAACATATACTAAAAGTAGTGAATTAAATCTTTCTCATAGAGGAAAATTCAAATTCATAAAGTATATAAAAGTCTTCATAACCAGTGGCGTAGCCAGGGGAGGGGCCTAGGGGCCCCCCGAAATTTAATTTTAATAGTAAATGATTGTTTCTCCTAATAGAATAATGTTCAGATTTCAGCTATCGCAAGACCTTAAAAGTAGTCTAAAACAGTGTTATGTACCTGTCAAATATTAAAATTTCCCCGACCCCCTTATGTCTGGGGGTATTCCATACCCCCCAGACCCTCCGGTGTTGGCCCCCCGAAGTCAATTTCTGTGTTTTTCCACTGTTCATAACGCCGCGTTTTTAAGAGATTCAACACATAAGAAATTTCAAGTCGGTTCAATATTGCCATAATTTTACAATTCCATTTTGCAGTGAATTTTTTATGTTTATATTGAGATTTTTGTATGTTAGATGGAACATATTACTGTATCTTAAAAGGACTTTATTAAACTTCAATTTCAAGCCTATGAAGTCTTCATGAAACATTTTTTGATAGGAACACATACACAAATAAGTTACTAGAGGTGATCATTGCAGACATTCACCGAAAATAGCAATTTGGACAACAGCCTACATGAGCAATGTTGTAGGAGTGAGTGCCCTGAGCGCGGCATCTTTAGAATGAAGATGCACTCCCAGCATCTTCAACACACATGAAGACAGCAGGGTTGGGGACAGAGGGCTCTAAATTTAGCGTGGGCTCGGCTATTCGTAGCCCAATGCCCGCCCGCCCGTGCCACTCGAGATGAGTTGAGATGAGATGCACGAGAAGCAAGCACTCGCTTTTCAGACAATGACGCTTTTATATAGTTTGTGATCACTGTCCATATCCGTGTGGTTTCGGTTAGACATCACCATACTCAGTGTGTGTGTTTTTATTCTAGTGTGCAATTTAGTGCTGTGAAATCCAGTGCGCCGTAACTTCCTGCCACATTCTAGTTAGATCCGCGAGCTCTGCTGGTTTGGTTCGAAATGTTCGTCAAAACATAAAAAATACCGGAATTCGATTGTGATTCTATCGATAATATCGAAATCAGTCCAGTGATAAGTTCATAGCATTATATAGAAATGTTCGTCAAAATATCAAATATCGAGATTCGCATGTGCTTCTTCAATATTATCGAAATCGTTCTAGTGATAAATTCATAGTGTAATAATTACACTATTTTCGCTGAAATTTCTAGAAATCGTTCTAGTGATAAATTCATAGTGTAATAATTACACTATTTTCGCTGAAATTTCTAGAAATCGTTGTAGTGATAAATTACCCTATTTCGCTCATACACTATTTGATAATTATTATTTATCAATCATAGTGTAAATAGATTTGATTAAACAAACATAAATAGGTAATTACAGTAACCTTGATCCCTTGATTAGTCAATGAGAATTCCATTTAAAAGTTTCAGTTGACCATTTTTTCTTTGATTTGGTTTTGTAAAATTTTAAATAGGGGGTTTAAAAAATGACAAGAAGGATTGCCAGTTTTAAAAATTAATAAAGTTATTGGAGGGTAATTTTGCCCTGAAATGTAATAGCCAATGGTATCAATTCAAATAGAGTATTGCATTTTTTCGAGTGTGATGCCCATGCCCACATGAGCTCTATGCTTGTGCGTGGGTAGTGACACAAAAAATGAAGAGGTGTGTCTACCTGTGGTCATAGGAAAGGTGGTGATGAGACATGAATAATTTACGACTACTTTTCGTGCAGCACGAACCGACGGCTTAACGTATCCTCCGAAACACTAAATACTGATAATAGTAGTTAACTTATAAAACAATAATCGATACTGGAATCGATAATTCAGGACTACAAATAGAAATTCCATAGTGTCTTCTTATAGTATTGGCTTTATGATAGAGATAAAATATTATTGATCATTGCGGGTTTAATCATAAATATTATGTTTCTTATAAAGCAATTATCATGAAACTAAAAATACCGTAGCAGTCCTGATTCAATAATGCCTTGATTAGTATTGACCTCAATTTACAGACCCTTTTAAATATTATTGATCGTTCTTATAATAATAAAAATAAAATAAAAAAGAAAAATTAATTTAAAAAAATAAATGTTTATGATTAGCAGTCTTATTTTGTCGAGTTCAATTGAGTCTGACAAGGACAGGAGTCACATTACTCATTCAACTCAATTACCATTTCAATATAATAATTTATGTAGGCTACTAAAAAGTACAAATTTCATACTGCAACCACTTAATTTAATAAAGTTTTTTTCTAAATTTCACATTGTGAATTGAAAGTTAAGGATTCATCTCAGTAAGATAACTTGATACTATTTTCGCCAACCAAAAACTCTCCCTCTAATATCTCCCGCATTCGCTGATTATCCAGGTTTTTGCAACACATCTATTTATAGTGGCGTTGAAAACGTTGGAGTAGACTATTAGAACACCCTCTTTTTGCACTTTGCACGCTCACTTTAAAATGAAATTTATGAAAAAGTGAGGAGATTTATAGCTGACGGATGGCGTCTCTCTCCTTATGTAAACCTAACATGAAAGAGTCCTCAGCCTGATCCTGGTTAGTCTTAATTCTTCATGGAACCCTCAGTCACCAAGATTGGATTTTATTTATTTCAAAATGTTAATTGTTTTCCTATGGATTAATTACATTCGTCCTACATGATATTGTTGCCCACGCTTGATCAAAGTCAAGCACGCCTATATTTATGAGCGAATTCCTCCAGATTAATTGAACGTGGGCTTTTCAATGGGTCTTTCATTCTCCTCCATTTTCCAATCCGTATATCAAAAAGTCATGAAAATGTAAAAGCCTTTATATATTTTTTTCAAATTTTCGAAAATATGTGCTGATCACATTAAGTAATCTACCTCCGCGAAAGTCTCAAGAAAATTTAAGATAATTATTATATTAAAATAAGATATTTTTATGTAGTTTAAATAATTATGTAGTTACAAACAGAAAATCTAAGTTTTTACCGCTTCATTCTACGGAAAGCTTCATCATATTTTCAGAGTGAAATTACCACAACAATCATGGTGGAAATTAATTTTAAAATCTATTGAAAATAATTATCTAAATATAATTTATTGGAGTAGTGTGAGAATTTTTTTTAAATTTATATACAAATCTAAATTGACCCAAATCATTCCTGCACTACATAACCTGTACACAGCTCCTGAAGGCTGGACATCTCATGCGACACCTAACATTCACAAATAGCATTTTCAATACCTATTTCACGTATTTCGGATAACCTTGGTGGTTTTCTTTTTTCAAAGAGATTGTATAATTGTATAGAGCAGCTGCTGAGTAATGAAAGTTAATAAGGCGAGCAGTGACCGTAAGTCATTGCTTTCAATGTCAAAACAATATTTCAATACAGCTCCGGTAATTATTGAAAGGTTTCGATTTTGAAGCAGGTGTACAAATTAGAGCAGCTCTCAACAAAAGTGTGATAGTATAGGAACATGATAAATTAATCGATTTTGAATCTCAATAATTGAGCTACATTAATAAACGGCAGATAAATTGCCTTGATTAACTTGATTTCTAAATTAAGGAAGCAATAGATCAAGTCATACAATCAATCCTTTACAACATAATCAACCATAGCCCATGGTTATGCATAATTGGAATGCAATTGGAAATTAATATTGGTTGAATTTAAAGATTTTCAAAGTCTGTTAAATCAATTATCCTCAAAAACCATGATGAAATGTGAAATTTGATCACAGTGTACTACCCTTCATCTTCTTTTACTTCCTATCCGTTTCAGATGTTGGCCACCCACAATGCATTGGTACCATATTCTGAAGGGTTAGTACTTCTTGAAAGAAGAAGTATTTACCTATCATCTAATATTTGAAGTTTTGAAATGAATAATTTAGAACAATTGAAATACAGTATATACTATGAGAAGATCAAGTAGCCTACCTCAGTCTTTGATTTCTTGGGAATTTTGAAGATTTATGGAGAGTTGGAGGTCGAAGCCAATGAATTTTGGACTCGAATTCATCATTATCAATTCAGCCAGATCTAGTCTACTCCCAATCAATTTTCTCTATGTTTCAACTCCTTTCCTGAAACAATAATAAAAATTATAATCAGACAAGTACTTTACAGAAATAATAATTAATTATGAATAATCAATGTGATTAGATGAACATTATCGAAAGCTTCTATATATCCTACCTTGATAAGCTGGAAATAAGTAGATAAAAAGCAATTTTAATTCAAAGCAAACTGTAGTAAGAATAGTACAATATCAATGTCAAAAACAACCTAAATTTTTAAGTAACAAGCTTGAACGATCTTGCCACCAATGAAGCATAAGGTCAATTGAGAAATTCTCCACGGCTACGGTTCAATTATAAGTGAATTTTCTTTATCAGAAAGAAGGTTTCGTTCTCTCTCATCATAGTGCTGTAGTGTTTTCTCGTTTTTAGCTCTTCATAGAGCAATGCATTAACAATGAAGGTTAATGCAGGAATAATTTCTATTCCTGTAAGAATGAAATTCCATTTTCTATTGAAATAACCCCAAAATAATACTGAGCAAAGATGAAAAATAGTTTTGTTATTGTGATAAGACTGATAAGAGTAAGCGTTTCACGTTTCATTGAACCTGAACTGTATGAGAATAATGCTGTCCTTGTTCTTGAGCTTGAACTAATAGTGGTTTGAAAAGTATTGTCCTTGCTCCAAGCCAATACAATTGAGAGTCACAGTCGTAACTACAACTTGTTTGGAAGGAGTTCCAACACTTGAGCCTACAATATTGTTCAACGACTTCTCATTAGCATACATACATAGGCACCTAGGTAGGTAGTCTATTAGCATCTGGTATTATGGTAGTAAAGTTTGTTGGACTCCTTTCAACTGTCCTGTTTTACAGAAAAGTCACATCCACACAGCCATTAATCATTTCTCATTCTCTCACTATAAATCACATAACAGAGTATATAGTATAAACTGCGGTTAACTAGGAACGGCTGAAAAAATTAAACAATACTACAGTTTGAATAAAACTAGTTGTGACTTGGCCTGGTGCTCAAGAAGCACGCACTAGAACTGTTTTTGTTACAAAACGACTCATCATCTGAAATTCTAACATTGAATCAAATGGTCAGCTGTTCGGACATCGGACTTTCTGACAAAAACAATTCTAGTGAGTGGTTCTTAGTGACAACTAGAGTGGTCATACAACAAGCCATGTCAAGATCATTGAAATATCAAACAAATCACATTAAATGAATTTCTGTCGCGTTTTATTGTAGCTAGTAGCAATCTATTTTCGAAAACTGTTAGAATAAAAAAATTCATCTTCTTTGAATCATTTCGACCGTTAATAGACTTCAAGATTTTCAGCAATAAATTGTGCAGTACAATGATAGAGAAGACAAATAATAGAAATCTAAGCAAATAAAAATCATGAGAGATTTTGTCCGTTCAATGAGAGAAATCCTTTTTTGAGAGAACACTTTTGAAAATTCCCAAAGTGAGAATCAAAGCATATTATATTAACTTGTAATAAAATCTTTAGGATCCTGTTTCACTTCCTTTACATAAGAAGATTTTCTACGAATGAATTAGAATATTTTCCTTCGGTTGAAGATTTAGAGAACATCGAGTTTAGTATTATTTACCATAAAAATTTTTAAATAACAATAACAAATTTTTGAAAATCATTCTTTCATTCAAGGTTCCTTTTGAGAAAATCTAGTTGGTATGTTTATTCTGAAGACATTTAAAATGGAATAAGATAGAGGATTTTAAATAGCTCTAGTAAAGCATAACATTATTGAGCTCGTAGACCTACTGCATGAACCTATTGAATTCGTACAAAAACTGACTGATTGATTTAGAAAGTGGCAGGAAGTTATACATATATATTGTATGACAGGGGATAGGGGTCATAACAATCAAAACTTTCATTGAATATTCGATTGAAACCTGAACAAAATGTCACGTGATCGTCGATGGTGGAGTGTACCGAGAGTTGGTTTCATACCCTCGTTCAATCTATGGAGAACATCGGAGCCAATCGACAACGCCGACACAAATATTGATGAAGATGAAAAGAAAGAAAATGAAGCCCCCGACACAGAAGACACAACAAACATTGATAGCGAGTTGAAAAATAGAGCTACCACGCCTACAGAGAGTGAAAATGATTCAGAAGTGGTTTCAAGAAAGATAAAACTACGTAGATCCCCGTCCAAGAGAACATCAAACCGAAGTCGGTCGTCAAGTTTGTCGAATAGTTCCCAAAAGTCGACAAATTTAAGAAAGGATCGCGCTTCCCTGCCTCCCGAGATGCACAAAGGTGAAGAGAACAAAAGCATAGATCTGTCTGGAATGCCGGAGATCAGTTTTTCATTTTTCAATGATCGAGATGACGAGTTCATAATAGTTGCTGATTCGATTCCTGTAAATGCTGAGGTTCCAGCTAAGAAGGGAGTACTAGACAGAGAGGATTCAGAAGACTCCTATGCCTCAACTACGGGGGAGGTTTTGGGAGAGGGAAAGTCATCTTCTGTAGTAGACGAGCCTCGTTCTGACGAGTGTGATGGATCCTCATTGCCTGATGAGTCCAACAGATTCTCCCCAACCGATGACCGTGTGAAGCTGGCAACAGAACCTCCAGAAACACCACCAGTTCGTCACGTGTCCACTGTCACCATGACTGTCAAACTACGTGATCCTAACACACATGAGAATGACTACGAAGAGCTCAGTGAAACAACAGCTGAGTCACAATACGCTTCACCGAGGAACTCAACAATTACAATCACGCCCATTGTCATTGATAAGGTTCCCGTGTATGCTGTGGTTGATAAGAGTAGCAAGAAGTATGAAACAGTTGAGGGAGATTTGCCTGCGGCACCTGAGCTCCCTCAACCAGATTGGGACCCAGATTCCTCGTGTAATGAAGGTGAAGTCGAGGGTGATTATGCAGAGTTGGCTATCGCACCGGAAGAAGAAGAAAGCAACACTACTACAATAGTCCAGCCTTATCAACCTGAAGAAGTAGTTGTTGGGAGGCTGGTGCTTGCAGAGCCGAAACAGAAAACACCCAAAGGCGATCAATTGGACTTCCAATATCATCCAAACCAAGATTACAAGACGAATCTGAGAAGGGCGAGACTTCTAAGGGCGCGCAGGAGCAGTGTGATCCAACGCGCGTCCATACTCCGCGTACGCTCGAAACTAGGCCGCGCCTGGAAATCGGTGAAAACCTGGTGGCTGGAAGAGCGTCTTCGTTTTGGTGACGTCATACTGAAGCACGCGCATGAACAAGCAGTGCGCCAAGAAACAGCTGATTCGATCAACAAAGAAGTCGACGACGATGCGACAGTTGTCGCTTTGAAAGAAGACGAGGAAGAGGATGACACTTTTGATGATAGTGCGTCGAACGCGTTTTCCGACGGCAACACGACGATCAGCCGACAGACGCTGCGTCGGCGTCGGGCGTCCTCACCACCCCCCTCCATTTCCAGATCATCCAGTATCATCAATTTCAGACGATCGCGCGTTTGCACTGAGGTAAAAACCCTATTTGACAATATTTCAAAATTGGAATCCAAATTTAGACTGATTCAGTTTTTAATTCAATAATTTAAACAGAATACAGTGTGTATTATTTCACATCAAGTCACTAATGAAAATCATACTACAAAATGGGTATCAAAAGTTGAGTTGGGTCATCTTTGACATTGAGTTGGAACATCTTCGACACATTTCTATTACAAAGCAAAACTATAGAGAAAACATACGCATTGCTTATTGCATAGGCCTACGTATATGCCTTGCGTATGCTTTCTCTACGGCGAAATTCAAAACAAGATTTCTGCTGGATTCCAGTATAAGCTTTGAATCCTTGACAGTATTGGATACAGATAGAGAGTATAGAAGAAGAATATTATTCTATTCTCTCTGGGTACAGACCTATGCTCGAATTGAAATACTCTCAATTTCAATCTGACATGATTGTGTATTAGGCCTATACTTGTATTCTGTAATCTGTAATTTTTTAATTTGTAATCTGTATTTATATGCATTCAAAAAGAAGAAAACATAACTGTCAGCAATTTCATAATTTTGCAAGCTATTTAGAATATAACAAAGGATGAACAATAGTTTGTTCCAACTAATTAATTCCTGATTTGATCACGAAATGTCTAAAATGATGATGAGAATTATATTTATTTTTATGGATGTTGTAATTATCCAAACGCTATGCTTATACTGCCTATTAGAATAATTTTTCTTTATTTTTCAGGTGAGTTCAATTCTATCTGGTTATGAAGCAAAAGTACGTGAGTAGAATCTATATATTAGTAGTATAAACTGAACTTTATGAAGTAGTATAAACTTAGTAGTATCAATTTTTGTTTAACCTAGCCACCACTATTCTCAGCTGCATATAATAGTTCAAGTTGGAAGTAATAGCACAGAGAACTGACTTAGTATTGCTTCTCTATAGTATGGGTAACTCAAATTAATTACAATAATTAAAAATGGTTAATTTTTGTCAAACACTGGACACAATACACAAGATAATTAGTAATTTGCGTCAAGCATTAACTTACACCCCGCCGATCATCTATTATCAAACAATGTTCACGTTCACCCATAATCTCATTAAATCTGCTCATTGGTGTTACGAACATTCATAATCTATTGTGAGTAGAGACACTTCCTACATTCTACATGTGACGTAATTTCCCATAAACACACAAAACCGTTCACGGCAACTACTACTGTTGTGCATGAAACTGAGCCAGTTTTATTAGACAAGAAGTTGCAGGGAAGTTTGCAGTTACAATGCGGCAAAGTGGGCAGTTGAACTCACAATTCAATGCAGTGCCAATGACACTTCTTATGTGTACCTTATAATTAGAAAGCTTGAAAAAGCCTGAGCATTTATCCGCGGCTTTGGCAGGCATGTGATGAAAGCCTACAAACCACCATACTTTCACAAAATCGTCTTCTCCAGACACGCA
Organism: Laodelphax striatellus; assembly: GCA_017141395.1. Taxonomy (NCBI): domain Eukaryota; kingdom Metazoa; phylum Arthropoda; class Insecta; order Hemiptera; family Delphacidae; genus Laodelphax; species Laodelphax striatellus. Next base: position 50,245,320 of record CM029531.1, read on the forward strand.
CTGACTGATCTACGTGATGGGCAATTAAACGTGCTAATTTAGTTTATACGTTGCCGATCGATTCCAACCGATCTCAAAGCATTCCTGCCAAGAGTTCTAACTGTTCTGGCAGGTGAGACAGGTGGCACACTGCCGTCTCATAAACAATTACAATAAATTACCATTCACAATGGAGCATTAGAAAATATATAAGTGATACTTTGAATTTATAATACGCCTAGGATCATAATTTATTATAGTCGTGTGGGGTAGAGTTACTCGATAATTGTGAGATAAAAAGTCAACGTAGGATGTGAGGTAGAGTGATGCAATCGGATATGAAGTTCAGAGATTAAGAAGTTTAGAAAAGATTTAGATATGAAGTTTCAGAGATTTTTATAAAGTTCATAGATGACGGTGACGGATTGACGGTAACGATGAAGGATTTGACGTCTAGTGAGATCGGACTCCCCAATATTCTTCATATGCATAATACGGTACTGATGACATTTTTCTTAACCTCTATTTTTCATATTGGATGATTTCATATGAGTAGCTCAGTATTTTTCGTGAGTAGTATCTAATAAGACTACTTTTATGTTTGACCATTTCTAGTAGTTGTAGAAGAATAATTTCTTTTGAATTAGGGCTACTGTGAATTCGAAAATGAGGCAAGTCATCACAATAGAGAACATCATACAACTTAGAGAAACAGGAAGACTTGAACATTTGACAATTTCAATCGATGAAAGAACGGTTGGCTATGGAAAACCGTCATTTAATAATCCCTTGAAAATTACTTTCAGCCTTAGAATCCATTAAAACTTGAAACTTTCTCAATAATTAAATTATGTTCAATGTTTCAGTATTCGAGTTCAATTTGCTATTTTTGAATAACATCAAACAATTGAAGAGAAAAATTAAACATTCTGTAGATTTCTATAAATTCAATAAGCATCCAGCTTCTGGACAAGTTATCAATTTCGAAATAATATGGATAACCGCCACATTACAATAAAATCCGGTATTCTCCGACAAATTATGAAGAATAGAGTAGCCAATAAATAGTGTAGTGTCAAGGAGTGTGTTACTTAATAGCACTACAGTTGTATTGGTGGAGACTTTCATCAAAGACAATAAATTCTAATTGAGTAGTTAAGTAGTACTTAAATAGTTGAATTGTCTTTGCTTTCATTAACACTGAACATCATGATCCTGAGAATACCGATTTAATGGCAATCAGTTACATTCAGATTCCTTCAGAATAAACCTTTACTTTTTACAATTCCATTTCACCGACTACCACCATAAAAAATCGTAGGAATTAAATGTTCAAGCAACAAAGGCTAAGCAGCTTGTCAAAATCAATTGTTGAATATGAACCCCCAAGAAAATCGTTTACCTTAAGTGTATCATTACCTGGCCTATGTTTTGTAAGAAACAATGGGTGAACTTAACTCAAACAATAACTGAAAAATAACTCAGAGTAAACAATTACTAGAACCAAGTAAAGACATGCTTATGCATTTAAGCCTCAAATTTTGTAGTTGACCGAGCACAAAATTAAGTTCTTTATTTTTTGCAACTCTATTTACTTTAATGTCATTTTTCTTTGACATGATAACAGATTTATTTTATGGCACGAGTTGCTCCCATTCCGGTGAAGGAATTTAGTTCGCTTCAGTGAAAAATGTATGTCATTACAGGAACGTTGGAAGAAATATCCTGCGGAAATTTGAGATGGGTGATAGAAGAGAACTTGAGTAATTTACAGCCGCAGTCAACTGCGACTAGAAGAGTCAGACGGTAAAAAAGTGGCTATCAATTCAACTAGGGGCCAGTTCATGCCAAGAAGAGCACGGTAATGGTAATAGTAATTGAAACCTCCTAACGGCTCTCCTAGCTGAATTTATTCCAAGAGCTGTGAAGCTGACGGATTCTGATTGATGGGCTGGGTGACAAACAGTTTTGTTGTGAAGAGTGTATCATTGAATATTGAGAAAATTGTCGAAGAAAAAACGTGGGATACCAGATTCGAAATGGGTTAGTTGTCCACCCTCAATGGATAGGAAATCAATTCTAGTCAGCTTTCTCTTTTCGGTAAATCCCGGAAGCATTCCAGTGAACGGGTCCTTCCAGATTGGCAATAGGAAGCAATAGAAGAGAAATAGTAAGGGCTGATCCTGGGTTTTTCTCTAAATCGTTTTATGATTACGTATCTGTAAATAAATACGTGAATGTATTAGTGGGTTATAAAGCTGGACTTCGTACTGTTTTTTTATCGTATGGCTTCTTATCAGTAGGAGACCCTTACGGGTTGGTTCCACCTTGCCTAATTGCACAATTTTTGTGTCGGTCACCCATCCAAGAGCAGTCTTGAATGTTTGTAACTTAACCACATGATTACTTAGCAACCGCTCTCACCGAGTGACCACTGATCTTACTGTAATTATTGTAAACTGGCAACAATACAATATTTGAACTATTGATTTAATTTTTAAACAAAATTTTATATCTATTTTAGGTGTTGGACAAACCCAGGTACAACATTTTTCAACAAATTAAAATTGTAATCACTAGAATAAGAATCTTCAAATTTTCTCCACTTAAATCATATTTGAATTGAACAATGAAAATCCCCGATAAAGTACCCTCTCATTCAAATAAGTTCAAATTACAAGAACGACAAAATTAATAGATTCCTGAACACATATCGCATTTTAGTTTTTCTAGTTCCAATTTATCTTTAGTGTTATCTCTGAGTATCCTGTTCAAGGATGTAAGGCAACAGTAGAAACCATGAGCCACTTCAGTATAACGTTTGTTGTAGGCCTACTCCAAAACTCTACTTTTAGAACAGCACATCTGCACATCTCTACACTCCATCCAAAACAAGGAAAATGTACGAGGTAACAAAAATATTATTAGATTCTTACTAGAAAATTTTATAAAATTATTGTCATTAATCTTCTAGAATTGAAGAAACTTTTTACTCGAACTAACACACTGAACAAGGAGCAAAAAATCAAACTAGATGACAATAAGTGGTGTCAGATTCTGAGTTACAAGACGAAAAATGATGTAATGTATAATTCGTGAGGAATACGTGTAACTTAACCCATTGCCATTGGGTGGTTACCCGTTTAGGCTACAGACCAGTCATTAGGTCATATTGACCGTTTTCAATGCCTGATACTCTGTTGGTGTCCCCACAGTTTGAGATCTTGTTAAAGATAAGGTTAATAATGGTTCTCTTTATAACACTGAATATTATTATACTACTGCCCAATTCTTATCCAAATACAACAAAATCTCTATTATCATAGCCCCCTTCAAACTACAGGGGGCTATGTTTTTGTGGGGCCAAGTTTAAAGGGGGCTATGCTATTATCTTATAATTATCTGCAATTATTATCAGTCATGATTTAAATTACTGTAATTCAATCCAATTGAAGATATCACATGTACTGAATTATTGGCATGCACTATGTACTGTTGTTCAATCACTGACAATACACTTCAAATAATTATATCAATGTAATCATCCCTTTCTGATATCCCTAATCTGATATCTAATTTGATATTTCCAACTTATTTCTTATTTTGCTTATTTATGCAATTTCTTATTTTTGTCCAACACTTCACCTCTTTTCAGAAGCACAATCCGCCTCTATCGATGACCAACAGAGATCGGCCTCTATTGAAAAGATAATAGAGATCGAATAGTTAATTCACACAACGGTAATAAGTCAAGGGTATTCCTCACGGTATCAGATCTGTAAAATCAATTTCTATAGAAGGAGTTTTAATAGGTGAGAGTGGTTGCTAAGTAATCATGTGGTTGAGTAACAAACATCCAAGACTGCTCTTGGATGGGTGACTGATACAAAAAATAATAAGGCGAGGTGGAACCTACCCGTAAAGGTCTCCCCACTGATAAAAAGCCATACAACAACAAAAAATAGACGTTTAGGGAAATTCTTTAACGAAAGAAAAACATTGTAGCACGTTGGAGATGAGTAGCCTAATTTTCCTACTTTCAAGAGTTAATGTTTTGTTATTTTCATGCACATTTTCTTTTTCAAGATAAGCTTTTCATGCACGATGCAAGGAAAGTATTCTCTTCTCTAAACAAGAGGAGATTTCCATACAAGTTCGAAAGAACTACCTACCTATAGTTTTCCACTCTCAACATTTAAATCTCTCACAGTGCATACGAAGTCGTTTTAGTTTTCCTCGTCTCTTACCTCTCTTTCCTCATCACTAAAATCTCTCTTACTAGATTTTCATGCAAGTTAAAACAACTGGTTATAGTTTTCCTTCTATCAAGACTCTGCCTTCAATCTCTTGTGGTGCACACACCAGCCTATTCAAAGCAACCGATTTCCAAGTCACCTGACGCGGCCTGCCTATTATTCGTTTGTGGAAGTTGGTAGCACTTGTCAGTTTCCGGTGCCTAGGAAAATGCAACGACGCTTCGCTGTACCGGCGCTTCGCTGCGTTGTCAGTCGACGTTGAACCGCCGAACAACAAGCGTCCTATGCAAACGGTGCAGTGCGTTTCAGATCGCTAGTCAGTTTTCTTTGCCTAGGTTCTAGATCGCTAGTACCAGATAAAAATTGTAATATTATCGCGTAACGTGACTGATAAAGGATTGTAGTACAACCTATGTAATTCTATCTGATAGTAGTACTGCTCTCTGAAGAAGTGTTTTCTGGAGTGCTCTAGTTTGTGTCAAGTGTATTCGACTCCCTGTGCTGCGTTGGTAACTAAAAAAAAATCCTTTAAAACCAAGTTTTGATAGGATTCAATCATTATCATTTTATTCTATTTATTTTTTGAACCCTAAAATCAATTGAAACCTAATTCTAAAATTAATTGAACCTTTCGCCACTGAAATATTGGGCTATTCCACTCTGATTTTTATTCGATTGTGATAAGGAAAATCAATGAATAAAATAGTAATCGTTACATTTTGGAAAATCAAGTGGATCCTTATCAAATTAAATATTATTCCCTTTTTTAATGATTCATTCATGACAAAACAATATTGAGGTATCGTGATACGACACGATTACGATACGATTTGCAGGTATCTTTGACACGATTACAGTGAAAATCTGCAAATCTTTATGTTTATATAAGGGATATTATTCTCTTAATTCTAGGATAAATTGAATGAAATAACTGAAATTACCCACTTGACTGGAGCAAAGCTTTCTGAGTACATTATGTTGTTTACTAGGTAGTTGGTTATAATTGAGCAAGTAATTAATGAATTCTATTTTGAATCGTGACTTCAAAATTTCTGTACAAATTGAATACAATTAATCAATTCTATTATTACCATTATTTAATGACAATATGTCAACGTTATTGAAATATTATGAAAATTATTTTCAATTTTGGAAAATATTTCAATTTATAATAATAATAATAAACTGGGTTCTGTGGTTTCAAACATTCTAGTATTAATCTCAAGCATGCTTGACAAGACTTTCTATGAAATAAATACAACCTCTCATTGAGGTTCTCTCCAAGTTGGACTAATTCATTGTAGAATAGGTCTCTTTGAGATAAAGATGAGATACCAACCGGAAATTTGTACAGTATTTATAATTTCATCCAAGCCGTGAATACTGGGAAATATAATTTGTAGGTCATCAATCAAGTTTTGAAAGGGTTTCACTTCAATAATAATAAAAAGCGCAAACCGCAAACTGACATAATGATAAACACCAGTCTCAGGAACATGAGATGATCTGTCAACATTTTTCCATTCATCATTCCAATCAATGAGAGAAAGGACTCTGTGTAGCCACTGTATGCAGAGAAATATGTGGATAGGAATGGATCCCTGAAAATTTGGTTGAGGAAACCCCACCAATATACTTTCAACAAATAATACCTTTTGAGACGTTTTTACACGTCTATATACATCAAGATATTTTTATCAGATTCCAACCAACAAAGTAACCTCGAATTGAGCGGCTGACTTGAAAGGAACCCACACACTATACATGCATATCATGGTTTCCATTTCATGTCCAGTGTGTGAGCACCTTACAATCCAGCTGTTCTACTCAAGGTTGATTACTATTGGGTGGAATTTGATAAAAAATCATTTAGACATTGTATTCTAAAAAATGAACACTATACAGACCCTCGATTTAGATGTTTTACGAAAAACTAATAATTATAAGCGCCTACAATTCTCCTCAATCTCCCAGAAATCAACTCCCCCCTTCCCCACATACTACAAGAGACTCGCTTACTATTTATTACAATGTGTGGGAAACTCATGATGCGTTTATAATTCAATTATTTTAACAAACGATGAACTCAATACGATTCTCAAGGTTTCCTTCCTTATTTACTAACTTATTTCCTGTCGGTCTGTAGGCTATACTCTTCCCTGTATAGATCCAAATCAGTGTGGAATAAAGCGTGTGGCTCTCATTGTTTCAGTCTACGCTTGAAATAAATGGAAAAACGATGTCTCGATATCTCATTCTATAAGAAGCATCTCATGAAATGTAGACTGTAATAAGCGGTTGGACGACTTGGAGGCGTTTGATAATAGATTATTACGTAATTACCACACACGGGGATTACCTGCTATTTATTATTCATATTTTAAATCACAGAGAAGAGCATCAATAGTTTATTTACTTGATGGGAAATCTCCTACGAACATCTGTTCAACTAGAAACTTTTTAATTTGATTCTTGTTACGGTATTCTCTCATCCTGAGGAGATTTCAGTGTTCCTAATAAGAGAAGAACACGAAGAACTCAGACATATTTTTAATAAGTTGGTCTCTTACGTAAAGATATTGAATTTAATTGAAACTGAATTCCCTTTCTCTTACAACACTATTGTGTTCTAAGTTTACCTTGAGTCATCCCATTCGAGTTTTTAATTCAATAACAATACAGGAATTGTTTTATTTTTCAATTATCTCAAAATGAATGGAAAGCGAGATTAGCCCAATGGATTTGATAGTCACAACTTTAGTCTTTTTTTAGTGTGTTTTCGTAGACTGACTAACAGGTCGAGGGTTCAATTCCAAATCCGCCTGTCATATAATATTATTATTATTATAATTATATCATTAGTGGCGAAGCGTGGTATACTTATTTGGTCATCGCCGGGTATAGTTCCTATAGTTCCACGGTATCTCATCTCATCTCTCATACTCAAAAAATTATATTATACTAATTATTTAAATTATTATGTCGTGATTCATGGTCTATGCAAAAGATCTCAAGGCATTCAAACGAATAACTGCCAACTTAATAAGTTAATACGAATATGGTCGGTCTATTATGATTTTGTTCATAGGCCTATTAAGAGTTATCAAAAGCCTAAATCACAATAAACCCCATGAAAACTTTCTCCCTATAGTATAAAATAGTTAGTTGCGGTGTCTGTACAGGTTTGAAATTCCGAATTATCTACACTTAATCTTTGAACGCAATAGTTGGATGTGATATCATGTAGGGGAACGCATCAATTATGGCAGGAAAATGATTCATGGCCCACTCCTATGTAGCCTACCTAGAGGCAGTACAAGAGGCCACTCCTAGACGATAATAGTAATAGTGAATAGACTAGTATTTACCTTCCGCAATTAGAACCAGTTGAATTTCGAAAGCTATTCCAATTGAGTATTGACTTTCAACGTTTTTATGTGATGAATGAGCCAATTAGTAACATTTTCACAGAAAGTATTCAAGAACGCGAAATGCCTAAAACGATTGTTTTTCACTAGGAAGTTCGCTTGAAGTTCATCTAATGGAGTTGTAAAGTAATACCGGTAACCCGGGGCGAAGTCGATCAGTATGGGTGAAGTTGATCACACCTGACTTTTTCAAATAAACTGCTTTTCACCCTTACAATGAACACTATAAAAACTAGGAAAAATATATATCCATGAAGGATATAATTCTCTTTGAACTCTATTTACTAAAATTACAATTAATCCCCCTATGGACTCTGGAAAAAATTCCAAAGAAAAATGAAATTGATAATAATTGATCGAAATCACCTCATGTGTGAAGTCGATTTTACACTGCATTATTATGGCTGATCAACTTCGCCCCACTATATGGGGTGAAGTCGATCAGTCTTCAACAAAAAAAATAAGGATTGTTTAAATGTTAAAAATTATGTTCAAACTGTAATAATAAGGACAAGACTGATAGAATAAATCCTTTTTTTTAATTTTATTGGGGCTTCTAAATCAAATTTATAACAAAAAACCGTAATTTTTAATCAACTTCGCCCCGGTTTACGGTACAGTTCAATTACAGAGCTAAACTTTAATTGAGAGATGATCAGATGAAAACAAACAAGTCCAGAATATCATAACTGATTTTTCAAGGATTCTCCAATAATGCAATCAAATGTATAGTTCTAGGGCTTGATATTCTTTTTTGCAATCAAATTGAGGTCTTGCCAAAGGGCTATTCACTTTTCAAACGTGATACTTGACAATTGACTCACAGATGCTATTCAAAGAATAAGAAAAAGAATATCAAGATAATCTTGGGAAGGTGAAAATAGATTCCAGTCGCGAAATGAATAAGGTAACTCCCGGGTATAAAAGCGTTGAAAGATCTTGGGTACACCTGGCACAATCCTACAAGATTGTATACATCTCAAGATCTCATAAGAGCTCTGACTTTTTAATTGTACTAGGAGCTCTTAAATCTTGTGTGTTTCTTCAAGTCGAAGCGGTTTCATAACTCACATAGTTCAATAACGTCAGGTAGATAGGAATCTTTCAAATCTATCGTAGGTACCAGTAATAATTACTGTACTAGTAAGCTACTCACATACTTTTCTTGATACTTGATTACATTGTGCACAGAATAATGACTTGATTTATTTTCTGTTTGATTACGGTACGCTGATCAATCTTACTTTCTCCTAGAAGAATTACGGTTGACCACTCAAGTGAGCACGATGCGACATTTGCTTCGACAAACTTTGTTTCACCGAGTTATAAATCATCGACACACACAAATTTTACGCGATTTTCAACTTATGAAAGGGTCATACAAAGAATGTAAATTACTGTATATTTATGCAATCGCTCAACAATCTTGTACAGAGATAATCGAAGTTCATTGACTTCATTCAACATATTCAAATATTGCTCTGTTCATTAACTTCATGATTGAATTCAAATATATCCTACTTGATCTGAATGTGAATATTTTATTGAATTGATTTTCATTTGATAAGAATGAAAAAGTGTAAAATTCATCGATAATACTTGGATAATTCATCGATTGTATGTATTGTTATGTATTATATAATCTACTTGATTGAATTCATTTTTATGAACTTTGAATGATAACGTTGTCAAGTTTACTTTTATCGCTTTGATCAAACAATATTTTTGCCTCAGGCAATATTTATGTGATAAATTCGCTCATGTTGGTATTTCTTTTTTTAAATATTACAAAATTTGGTTTATAACGTTGAAATTTCCATTTTTAAAATCATGTGAATTCAATTTCAATCAACAAGAAATTAAATTTTGAAGCTAATCTAATTCATAAATGAATTTATGAATCCAATCTAATTCGTCATAAATCCAATTTGAGATTATATTTGAATCAAATTTATGTTTGTTTTATCGATTGAGTCTTTTGCAATAAAATTGATAGCACAATAACGAGTTCAATCAACTAAGCTATGATAGAAATTAATGCTCAGCGTCTGTATACTGTATGGTGAAGAGAGTTTTAAATTATTCACTGTATCTTCGAGTCTCTGATATAAATATAATACTACAGAGCAACTGTTCAGTTCTAGGGGATGAACGGATGAGTTTCAAAAATAGCTCTATAATTTACTACACACGTTGCCACTTACTGCCTGGGAAGCTAGCAAGCTGGCAGTGTAGCAGCTTGGGTTGAGGAGTGGCCTTATCTAAATAGTATTACTCAGCTCAACTCAATATTTAAACTCTTATTAAAAAAGTTTGTATTTGTTACGTTTTTGCAGCTTTTGAAGCTTAGAAAGGTCTTTGATTTTAAGTTAGAACTAATTTATAAGGGGGTTAATCTATCTTTGTTAAGATAGATTAACCCCCTTGGGGTCTATCTATAAATTTTCCAAGTATTATCGATGAATTTTCTATAACAAACTATCGTTTTATGTGCCCCCAAATGTAATCACAACACTGCTAATGGTTAGGAAAATTTTCATGGTTTCCAGTTTCATACTCTTATTCATTATTCCTTTCCAGCAAATGTAAATCATATCAATCATATTACTATCTTAACAATTTTACTGTCAATTCTGTTCTTTAACTATTTCAAACAATCTATCAGACTTAGGCTAGGCGTACAACGGTTAGTCAAGACAAGACAAGACGAGATTAGTCACGTTTAGTTCACATAGTTGCTTATGAAGCAGCACACACCGATTAGTCATCGCATCGGTGTGTGCTGCTTCATAAACAGGTATGTGAATCACTGTGACTAAACGTGAATAATTTCGTCTCGTCATGTCTTGACTAACCGGTGTACGCCTAGCCTAATTCAAATAGTGTTACCCAAAACAGGCTAATGTTGGGTACTGCAAGTCAGATCTACACTGCAATACATCGAAAAAATCTATTAACTAGACCATTACAACGCCTAATCAGTTTTGTAACGGAGCACCAAAAAAGTCGATATTGTTTTCTTATTGTCTATTTCTCCATTTCCTCTTTTGTTTCTACGTGGTTGGCATTTATTCGTGGCTGTTGTGGCTCGCCCGCGGCTGCAGTCACAGAGAAAGGTGTTTTTTACTTTCGCCGCGATCTAGGAAAGAAAACAATAGAAGAAAAGTACGACTTGGTGCTTTGTGCACTGGCGCGTGTATATCTTCATTTGAGTGGTGAGGGGGGAGGGGGCACGTGACACAATAGTCAGCCAACCTTGGTAATAATACGCCTTTTTAGTTCTTTCCGTCTACAGGTACAGATCTGGAAACTAGGATAGCTTTATTCCGAGAACATCTTCCTGATAGCATCTCCACCTTTTTGACAATTAAACCGATAAGAGTGTGTCTAACAAAACTTTTATAACTTTATGTTAGACTATCGGTTCTGTGAATTGATTTTTTTGGTAATCTATTTAGAGGATAGGATAGGATATTATTTCATATATTATATTATTTAGTGGATACAATATTGTCTAGGCTTATGTAATAAAGATGTTAGCCTTTGTAGTTGACAAAAACAACTTTCGAAACAATGCTGACTTGAGGATCCTGCTATAGTCGATAGAATGAAAACTTCAACTTCGTGTATTGTCCTAACAAGAGTTTTCCATCGTTGAACTCTTCTAGAAACAAGAATAGCTTTATTACAAAAACAAAAAGTCTTCCTGATAGCATCTTGATCTTCACTATTTTGTCAATCAAATCGATAAAAGTGAGTCCAACAACAGTTTTAAAACTCAATTGTCTATTGTAACAGAGTAACACCATTAATAAACTGAACAATCTATTATGTGAATTGATAAGACAGTACAAAAGATAAGATGTAGTATGTTGTCCCAACAAGAGTTGTTGTTCACTTCATGGCAAGTGATAAATTTATGTAAATCAAACCGATCGTATTTCAAGTTTCCTAATTTATCCCTATAAAAGCAATATACTAATTCATAGTGAGCTACAAATTCCGACAACCAAACCATTAAATCCCAAAGTTGATCCAACAAGATAGTGTTTTTCTTCTTCATTGTAAACTATAAACCTATAAACATTGAAATGTAAAACTCCGGTCCAACTAACGAGAGTCTACATAAATGTCAGATAGTTTGAAAAAAAACGACAAAACCAAGTTGAAATTAGGCAAGCCTACTAAATTGACAAGAATACAGCTATCAAGAAAGTCACCTGACAAGTGGAAAATTTGTATACTGAAATAGGCAAGTGCTTGTCAGGGACTAGTAATAATTTCCTTAGTTTATCGGGAGTTTTGTCGTTCTTTGTAGAACTTTCTATCTATTGTTTTGATAAGAGTTGGACATTTTTTACCAACATAATACAGTACGAATGTTACAAAAAGGTGTAGAGTTAAACGTAACCTTTTTTTACTGAGAGAAAATCATTTTGGAAATTTCTGTTTCCAAAAAAAGAAAAATAGGCCTATAATTTTGATGTGGAGTCTGATATGCTCACTACTCAGCATGTACAAGTAAAATTATTCCCTGTGTCCACACTTGCTCGATTTTTGTGTGCTGCACAACATGCGGTCAATGCTTGAGCATTATACAGCATACTTGAGTAGCAAACGAAATCGACCAGGTATGGATATAGGGATTGATGATATCTGGACAGTTTGTCCAATGCCATTCTTTTAAATTACGGACATCAGTTTTTTATTATTCTAATAGAATTCAAGATAAAATGAATTCATGACCAGAAGAATAATATGAGGTTGCTTCAGGGTCAGTACATTATCAAACAGATTAATTCACAGTGAGTTCAGATTCAACAAACTGTTCAGATACCTAGTTCTATCATAGGATACTGTAGTTCATGAATGACATTCGAAAAAGATAAATCTGAACTATAACTGATAACTCATGAACAAGAGATTCAGATAGTCATCTGAGCTGATGAAAAACATTTTGCTGCATTTAGATATCTGAAAAATGATAACAGGCGTACTAACTCATCAATTTCCTACCGTATCACTAAATTGATGGTATTCTGATTGATATTATCTCATAAAAATTTATTGCATTTGGATGAATGAGATCTGCATTGATGATAAAAACCGATTATCACTAGTAGCTGATGGTATTCTGATTGGTTAATTATTTTCCAAATATTTAATTCAATTTGAGTGGACGAGATCTTAAATTTTCAATCATAACCTTAGTAGTGTATTTATTTATCAAAATTTGGGAAAGAAGCAGTTTTGGACGAATGTATGTTGACTCTTCCCTTATCTGAATCTCTTGTTCATGAGTTATCAGTCATAGCTCAGGTTTATCATTTTCGAATATCATTCATGAACTACAGTATCATCTATCCTATTAATGTACTATCCTATATATTAATGTATATTGCTAATAAATGAATGAATGATGATACAAAAACATAATCATTAGACAAAAAACAAATCAATTTCTGTAATTAGTGAGTAACATTTTATAATTTTCATACATAATTATTGTTGGTGAAGGGAGTACTGAAAGTTATAAAGATCAATTGGCAGCTGACCCCCTTAACCCCCCTTCTCACAACTCTGGGTCCATCAGTTTCCGGAGTGCGGTATCAATTAGTTTGTCACCCCATCCATGGCGTTCAAGGCCTTATGGGGGAATGGAACGCAAATTTTGCACTTGCAACGTTAGATCAACTCGGGCTTTCATGCGTGATGGGTCACAATAACCATTAGATCGTTGTAACGGGATTCTATTCGTTCTTGTTACTCAGTAATATGCTTTTTTCATTCATTTCATAAGTGAGTTTTTTCGTAACATGGATACTACAAATGCCAATACAAAGGTAGGAACTGTTTTCAGATTTTGAAACTTATTTGGCAGTTATTCATTAAAATTAATTATAAATTGGAGTATGTAGGTACGGTTTGCAACAATCTGTATTCACCGATTATTATATGCCATAAATCATACCTCCTAGACTCTGATCCAATTGCATAGATTCTCGGACGATATAAGGTAGCAAGGTAAATAGATCAGACATGAAAATATTGCGAAGATATACTGAATGTAAAGTTGACTGTTCACACGTTCAATTGAAGCATTCATCTGCAATCTGGAAAAAAGTATATGATTCCAAAGATTTTGGATGAAGTCTAAGAAAACATCTTGAAACGATAAAATATTGTGATAAGTTTCTGGCAAATTCTTTAAATTATGACGGATGAAATATTCATAACAATGTCAATGATCAAAGCTGTAATAGTTTTTTGCTGAGACGTGTAACAAGTTCTTAACTGTATAACAAAATATTCTCAAGATAGAAAGCAAGTTATGTGTTTAGAAGCAGTTCTATCCAAAAATGGTAGTTGGCTACTCTTCAGAGTTCTCAAGTTACATAATGTAATTTTAATACTGTGATACAGTAACTTATAGTTCCCTTCCCTCAAACGTGGTTCCTTTTGTGACAGAATTCAATTATTCAAACAGAGGAACCAAATATCAAAGATCCTACCAAACCTTTTGAAATTCAAGGAATTCCTTATTGTTATCAGTTTAATTCCATTTTAAAATTTAAATCTAGATGAACTTTTTCTCGTTTTCCATGTTTTTTATTGCTTCTTATTCTTTCTTATTGGAAATGGAGCTATCGTAACCTTTTTATTTTGATCAACAAAGTTCATTTCATTCTATAAAAATTCTATCTATAGTAATTCAATCGAAATTAGTGAAATGATAATCAATTCAATATATACTGGTTACTGTCATGTAATAATAATAATTATTATCAGCCTATACTGTCATGTCCAAGTTTTTGACATTTTCACCAAAAATACAAATAACTGAAACAGTCCCAAATATGAAGCAGTAAGGGTGTTTTCTTGTACTGTATTTTTTATTAAAATACAAAACAGTAAAAACAGTATAGACGACGTTCCTTTTATGATGTCCACGTTTTTCATGTTCACCAAAAATGCAAATTGAAAGAGCACCAAACATGATATTGTAAATATGAAGTAGTATGGGGTTTACTTTTTATTTCCCTCTTTTCACCATAAAACTCCATCATTTCCACTTTTACAACCATTTTGTTGCTATTAGTTTACAACGCTGTTCTATTTTTTCAATGATAATTGATAAATACAGTATTGGATATCTGGAGCTGGTCGATTTCGTGTCGTGCTCGATACGATCGGATCGAATGGTTTTCGTGAGCAACCTGTGTCTGTGTCTGGCGATTGGCTGCAGTGAACTTGATAATAGAGTCGGTCGTTTGACGGTACTTTTCAGCTCGTGACCCGTTACACCCGCCGCGTATTCCCCCCCCCCTCCTCCGACACTCTTTCCGCGCCACTTCCTTTTCCTCTTCATCCTTTCCTTCTATGAGTTTTTCTTTCTTCTTCTACTCTTATTCTCCTTCTATTTCTTTGACTCGAATCTTTCTTTTCACCAAATTTATTAGATTTTTCTAAACTTCTTTGTATTCGGCTCACATCTTTTTCTAAAATTCTCGTCTTTTTCCTTTTCTTCTCTTCTCTCTACTACTCCATTCTGCTCTTCTATCATCTTCTGCTTTCCTCTCCTTTCTTACGTCTCTTCCTTCTTCTTCACTCGTTCATATTCTTCTTACTTTTTCTCCAAAATATTTCTTTTTTCAACATTTCCTCTTCTTCGTCCTCCTGCACCTCGAACTATTCTTCTTCTTCTTCTCCTCCTCACTTCTTCTTCTTCGTCCTCACTTCTTCTTCTTCTTCTTCTTCTTCTAATTCCATTAACCATCTAACTTCCTCTTCACCTCTCCTTCGTGTTCTTCTACAACTACTTTTTTGTTTTTCACTATCTACTTTGCAATCATAAGTAATCAGTCTTATCTTCTCAATCTTTCTTTATTCTTCTCATCGGCTTACTCCTCTCTGTTGTTCTTCATTTCCTACATTTTACTCTCCTATATACCTGTTAGTTCGGTTTCAACTCTTTTCTTTCTCTTCTTCTTCTTCTTCTTCTACTACTACTCCTACACCTTTCTCTTCTTCTGTTTCGACTGTTTTCATCAACTTATTCTACTACTTCTTCGTCTCTTTCTATTGCTACTTCTACATTCTTTCCATTCTCTTTTCCTTATTGCTACACTTATTCCACCATCTTCCTTTCACTACTAAGAATTAGTCTCTCAAGTCTCTTCCTTCTATTTCTTCCTTACTCATTCTTCCTGCTTCCTCCCTCTTCTTACCTCTTGTTTTTGTTCTCAAGTTTTCTTCGTAGTTTTTTACTTACCTATTTCTGTTCCTTCTACTTCATCTTATTCCTTTTTCTTCTCATACTACTACGTCTTCCCCTTCTTCTACTTCTATACTACTTCTCTCCTCCTCCCTCCTCCTCCCCCTCCTCCTCCTCCTCCTCATTCTCACTCTTCTTCCACCATCCATTTCACCATCATCAATTTCGTCTTATTCCTGTCTCTTCTTCAACTAGTACATCTTCTTCTTTTTCTTAATATACTTCTACTCATTTTACTACTTCTACGTCTTCATCCACTCTTACTCCTCCTCCTCCTCTCTGTCACTCTTCAACCACCATCATCCTGTCCTTACCTATTCTATATTCACTTTACCTATTCTTTTCCGTCCTTCTTCTTCCGCTCCCTCGCCACTTCCTGCATCTCATTTCCGTCGGCATGCCGAACGTGACTCGTAGTGACGTGAGCGTGCCGCTAACGGTCAGCCGCAGCCCCGTTGCGGTCTGCCCAAAGTGTCCATTTCACGCTCTTGTTTTGGCTCCTCAAGATGTGACACTATGCGCCAATCTCAATGCTCAATTGCTTCCTCCTCCCGCCAGGCTACGGTATTCTCAACGGTACCGGCCCTACTAGTCCACTTAATTCAGCAATAGGTCACTCGTCACCATTGTTACCGAGTCACTCAAACATTTTTATCGCATTCAATCTTCTCGTCAGCTATCAGGTTACATTAGCAGAACGCCATTCGCAGGTAATGCGGCGAAATTTGGCCTGGTGACATTTCTAACCGTTGCTTTTAGGAGGTCGGATTATTGTGTTGGAACCATACAAATGTATAGCAGGATTCTTTTAAATTGTCAGAAAACAGCTGATTGATGTACGCTCGTTTACTAACGTTAAATCAGCTGTTTTCTGACAAGTTAAAAGAATCCTGCTATAGATGGAGGTGTTGATTTCCAAAGTTACAACACGAGATTCTCGGATTGTTTCTGAAAATGGAATTTCACTTCTAATGAATCGATGTTGGAGAATTGTGTAGAAAATATTGATCTGATGGCATTTTCAAATCTTCTTCAAGGCTTGAAGAAGAATTTGACACTATTCTTCTAAAACTAATTCTTTCTGAAGTAGTTGAACCAACGTCTATATACTCGGGAAATACCAACATCTCCCATATTTATGATGAAAGCATCTTATGTATTTTAATTTACTTCGGGAATGTGATAAAATTATTCAATTTCTTGTGAGTCGATTTCGTAGAATTATGTGAAAATATTGGTCAGATGGAACTTTCTTCAGGGTGTGAGATTAGAGTAGAGGAACCAAGATATCAATGAGGAGCATGATATCTATGATATCAATGAGGAGAATGGAATATCACATTTCTTATGTATCGATGCTGTGAAATTGTTCAAGAAATATTGTTCTAACCACATTTTAAAATTTTCTTCATCTTCTTATGGCGTAGGATAGGAGTTGAGCAACCAAGGTATTCAAAATGTTATGTCTTTTTAAAAGTACAGTTCATAGTGAAAATAAAATCCTTAATCATACAATACATTCATATCAAGGTATCTTGTAATATTTTCAAGTTCATAGGCGATGATGGCCTATCACCATAAATAATAATAGTAATAAATGACAAGTGTCACATTTTTCTGAACAAAGTATGAGGTAATGTAGCCTAATGCATGTGAATCATATAGGACAGGTGACATTCTCGATAGATCTACAAGGTCACTCCTCAAATGTCGTAGAGCCATAATAACAAGTTTTGTTCGTAACTCAATGTTGTGATAGATGTCATACTTATTAGATGAGCAGCATAATAATTTATATAGTATATTTATTATCAAACGTATTCAAAATAGTCTCCTCAGCTATCAAAAACAGTAACCCTGAATGATGGATCACAACTTATGAATCAGAGAAAAAATGCATTAAGAATTCTGGAGATTTATTCATATAAATATTTTGTTACAACAGTGATGCAAGGTCACCTAAATATCAAACCTATTTGATGCTCAGTGAAATAATAATTGTATTCAACAATCAGGGTTAAATTTAATTTTGATCAATTCTTCGATTTAAATTAATTAGATTTGTTACAACATTTTTGATAAATTCCTAAGGTCTTTTTTCAAATATCATAACTATTTGATCGAGGATGGAAGAGAGAGACCGCTTTTCAAGGAGGGAG
Organism: Laodelphax striatellus; assembly: GCA_017141395.1. Taxonomy (NCBI): domain Eukaryota; kingdom Metazoa; phylum Arthropoda; class Insecta; order Hemiptera; family Delphacidae; genus Laodelphax; species Laodelphax striatellus. Next base: position 50,263,417 of record CM029531.1, read on the forward strand.
GGGAATGCTTTTAAAATTACGGAGTAGTACTTAGGCATCCATAGATGCATTTATTCAAGAGTTACTGAGGTAGATGAAGAGTAATTATTGGAAGTACTGTATTCATGACTCATAACTCTTGTTCAGCAATTTGAAATGTAAAGTGATTCAACAGTCTTGTACTACATACAACGAGCATTATTCCGTTTTGACTTGTTTTCTACAAATCAAGTCATTGCATATTTAAATAGATAGCTAGCTTACAAAGGTTTATAATATATCTCATCCTCCTAGTCATATTGAGACCGTTATGATAACTTGTCTATTCTATTGCTTGCTCCAGTCGAAAATAAACCCATTTTCTTTATGGGTCTCCCTTCACATGAAGTCTTGAGAACATAAAATTACTTGAAACTTATCTACCTAGTAACTACTTACCTACTCTTTTATAGCTCGCAATTTATTCTCTATTTTTGTAAAATAATATTTTTCACATTTGTATAGTATGAAAATGAGTTTCCTTTCACTTGATTTGGAGTCAAGTGTGAGTGACAACTAGAAACTATTAGAACTGATAAGAAGTGAATAAGAAATTTACAACGAAACCACAATGGACACAGCATCATATCGAAGTGACACGATCAGTAATTGCTCGACTCAACTCTTCGAAAGAACTCGAAGTCGTCGTATGAGTAGAAGAATTGCCAAGAGAATTTACAAGGTGACTCATTTATGTTCATTTGTTCATCTTATTAGAAGCCTTAATTATATAATACAAATTTATGACACAATATTTCATCATCAGTACTTTGATGTTTAATTTGGCAATTTTCAATTCCTTCATAATAGCCTACATAATTGAACATTATTTCAAAGTTCAATAATTTTAGATGACTGAATAGTTTCCACATATGATATTAAGAATCCATAAAGATAAAATTTATTACTTTTTATTAGATAATATGGCCAACGTCAACGCCTAGAAGACGCTAACAAAGAAAGAAACCAATGATATATAATTATAAAGTCATTCATTATTTCAAAGTTCAATAATTGTAGATGACTGAATAGTTTCCACATATGATATTAAGAATCCATAAAGATAAAATTTATTACTTTTTATTAGGTAATATGGCCAACGTCAACGCCTAGAAGACGCTAACAAAGAAAGAAACCAATGATATTAATAAAGTCATTCTATATCAATAAATTATTATCAAATACATCGTAAATAATAATGTGAACTTGTCTGAATGTTCCCTTCAATTTTGTGTTTTTTAAGGTCTTTTTACATTCATTAAAGTAAAGCATTTTTTTTGGCCACAGTACATTGAGAATGAGAAAATATTAAGAAAGTGACCCCTAACAACTGGAAAGATATAAAATTTCAATCGTCATTACTTTCTACTATAACAATAATAGAGAGTAATAATGATAATTATACTTTGATTTAAACTGCTTTAGGACCGGCCTAGAGCGGTCCACCAAGCGGCCCTCAATCCTAAATCAGTTTTAATCAGAGTATATCTCATCAAATATCGAATAACTTTTAATAAATATCAATCGTCCGGAAGATCTAACAGTAATGAATGGTATTGATAAAATAGAAAACCTCCAAAGATTCAATAAAGTAGAAAATTAGTTTTTATGACTGCACTTCAAAGAAAATAATTTTTACTCTTCATCAATTCAACCAAAGACGATAGGAAACTATTAAAACTAAGTATTCCAATTGTCTTTGATTCAACTGAATCCGTTGTTATTATTTCAATTTCACCAATTAAATAATGTTTTCTAATTCTCTTTCCGAGGAATCAATTATGAATCTATGAAATGATAACTAATTGGAGAGTTGGAACATCAATGGGCAATGGTACTATGTTATGATTTGTAATTATTCATCATAAAATTTCTTAGTTGGCCTGTTATGTATTTTACATCTGCCTTGAAACCGTGTGCAATAAAATGAAATCGATAAAAAGTTATTGTACTCAGGTAGGGATTGGAATTCATTTGAAAAGTTTTTTAAGAAAACTGTGGACATTATAGTGAACTATCGATTCTGATTTGTTCATTTTATGGTTTAGCGATCCACGTTAATTATTGTTGATAAAATTATTTCACAACAGGTTTCTTTTTTCGATTTCATTCATTCTAGTAATTAATATTTAAAAACCACTAATAGAGAAAATTATTACTGTATCAGACTTGTTAACAATGATGTGAAATATGCCTTTGAAACAGCCCACCCAAGCGATTCCATGTTACTTCATTTGAATATTCAATTGTTCAGAACCAAAAACACACTTGTGTGCCATTAGCATACAGCACACAGAAACATTGAGAAAGATCTAGATTTAGATGATGAGTATCCAAACAGAAGAACTCTACTAACAAGAAGTTCTTCTCTGATCTCAATCTCAACGAATTAATTACCCTGAGTTCTAGCATGCAATAGTAGTAGTAGATGAAACAAGATCCCCTCTTTTGCAATAACTGTCACAACAATTTTTTTATATCATACTCATAATGTCAAAAATATTGTTCATGAACTATAATACTGTACTATGTATTATTGTCTACCCATATCACACATTCCAAATAGAGATGGCTTTTGAGAATGAATTTCAAACAAAATGTTTAATTCACATAATCACTCATTAGCACATATTATTATCGTTTAAAGAATTCACTAATCCTGATAATTTATTGATAAGTAACATACATAATAATTTTGTATGATTATTGATAAATTTCCTTTAATAAACTCGAAATCTTTTACAGGGACAAAATGGATTCGAAGAGCTACGAAGGTACATCAAACAAGGAGAGGATTTCTGCAAGGATCTTACCTCGATTTTACAAGAAAGGTAAGGAAGAGTATTATCCAACTTCCATTTTTTCATAAAATCTAAAATAATCTCACTTTTGAACACTTCCAATACAAATTTTATTACTAATATCAATTGAATAAAACAGTGGTGCCCACCCCCCCTAAGCCTCATGACGCACCCCCCCTGAATTTAACAAACCCCCCCCCCCCTGAAAATTGCGGAAAAATAAGCACACCATATTTTGTTTCTAAAGCTGGAAGGTGATGGAATACTATAGATAGATGGAGTCGGGGGTCCTCCCCGGAAATTTTTGAAATATAATTGTTAAAGAGCATAAAATTATGATCTTTTAAAAGTTAGAATCTTAATGAAAATGTATTCTTTTTATTTGGAAAATAGTATTAATAATAATTCATCTATCAGATAAATGTTTCCCTCAAAATATATTTCTAGCTTAATATTGACAAGTATCAAGACACAAAAGAAAATTTATACTTGAGAAGATATAATAAAATTGGGGCATGTATCCAGGATTTTTTTATGTGGATCTGAGACCAAATGAATGTAGGAGTGTAAAATTCAAAGCTGTAGGTGAACTAAACTATTGTATAATAGTCCAGTCATTGAAGCCTGCAATGGCCGGTCCGAGGAGGTTTTTTGATACATGCGAGCCGTGGATTTGGCGCCAATATATAGAGCAGTGGTGCACCCAGATTTCCTTCTGGAAGGAATTTTGGGTTTGAAGACAAACTGGAAATAATAACTTTTGTCATTGAATCATTGCATATTTGTTTGAGGTACAGTAAGTTTCTTAAAAAAATAGTTTTCAAGATTTCAAATCAGTAGCTCAGTGCTATCCTATGTGTCAGGCCATACAAAATTTTAGAAATATCCATACAATATTATTTTTCGCAAATCAAAAATATTTATTCAGCATTGTACGATACAACATTAACAGCGTCAATATAAATGAAGCAAAAACAAATTTTTGCTGTAAATAATTATTAACCAATTTATAGTTCAAGTTTATTTATAGTCCAATTATTGATGGTTCAAATTTAGGTCATAGAACCTAAAATATTCTAATCACAGTTACTATATTACTGTCTCTTTGAACATGAAAAAATGGACCAATTCACAGCGACTCACTAATTATTAAAACCCTCTCCAATGCCCGTTTTGCTGCCGTTCCTTCCTTTTGTCTGATGACCGTAGGTAGTTAGTTAAAGAGCTTGGCTCCCAAACATAAAAGGGTCCTGGTAAAAAACTTCTATCCATAAATGTTGAATACCATGACATTATTAACATATTATTTCGAATCCATAAGTTGGTTTCTAATCTCAATGCATCCAGATGGACTATTCCAGGGATGGCAAAACGGGCCTGAAGAAGAGCATCCTTAACACCTTGACTCTACAAAGCAATATTATTACTCCTTCTTGTCAATGTAATGAGAGGTTCAACATCAATTATTCCCAATGTAAAGTATAATTAGAAGTAGTTGTGACTAGAGAGAACGTTCAGAGCCAGGGCTTTGTTTTAAGTTATTTTTTTAATAATAAATAAAACTCTATCTAGCCTCCTGTATCAGCCCAGTTCATAAGTTTCTAGAAAATTTCAAAACCAGGATTTATATTTTATGTTTGATGCTCTAGCCCTCTAGCTCTATAAAAAAAAAAAAAATAGAAAATTCTATACCCTCGCGTACAATATTACAATCGCTTCTATTGCTACTAATAATAAACATTGTCAGGGTATAAATTTTCAACGTCAACATATAACTTATATCACCTCTAGATTTTTGTCTTCTAATAACAGTGGCGTAACTTACACCCCCGCAAACCCCGCGGCGCGGGGGGGCCCGGGCTAGGGCCTGAAATAATATCATATGTTTTTTTAAGAAATAAAATTAAAGTAATGATTGAACAAGAAAAGCAAAAGTCTTATTTTGGGCAATTAACAACCATGCACACAAATTTCAATAATTCATAATTGTCGTTGTAAAAAAAAATTATGCATCAACAATCAGAATGTCAGTTAATTAAAAATTGCCAGAGAGTTGTTACGACGGAAGAACGTAAATAGTTGCACAATTAACAAAAGGTCTGCTGGTTTAAAGTAGCTTATCAGAAAATAATGAATTTTGTTTACAAATCGTTGAATGGAGACAGACATCCGGTCCCCAGACACAGACTGTTTACACAAATATATTGTTTCGCCAATCGAATTCCTGATCATAATAGAAATAGACTGCAAGAGTTGTCGAAGAATAGCCTATAGCTTACTCAGTCAATCTCAATTATTCATTATTTCATTTTCAAAAATTTTTCTAAAATTTCATTTTTAGAAATTTGTGAAATGAGCTGTCAGCAGTGAGTTTGTGAAAGTGGGTTTTAATATTCTTTATTACGGTAAAAAAAATATTCATATTGCATTCCTACACGTATTTTCAGTATTATGATGTTCGATTTTCAATTATTCCGTCTTTACTATCTTTCTTTCCTTCAAGTGAACAAAAATATTTTGCTAGCTTTCAAAATGAGTGTTGCCTGTGTGTCTGTTTGTAATATGTTAGTAAAGCCTGTGTCACACCAGGCTACTTTAATCTAGTAACCAGTTTTTTATGAATTATTATAAATCACTAATAATTATTACAATTATTGTAGAATTGAATCAAGAGCATGTTTTATTTTATTACATGTATATTGTATATGTTATTCACTCATGAGGTATGCTCTCATTAATGAGTTTAATGCTCTCATTAATGGTTGCAGTTCAGGGAATAGGGGCTAAAGCCTGGTTTTCTTTAGTAGAGTTAGTGGTAGAGTAACTAGCATACTAACTCTACCGTACTAACTCTACTATACTTACTTGGTCGAGTAGCTGTTTCCACTACAATTGAGAATAGTAGGTAAAGTGTGTTGTCTAGTGAACAGATCTAACCTTGAAATGACTCTACTCTACCAGCTCTACTCTACTAGCTCGAGACTGTTTTCTTTAGGATAGTGGTGGTAGAGTAGAGTGAGAAGCGGTGGTGAGGGAAGGCAAGTGGTAGAGTACTATCCCACGGTGCTATCCCACTCTACTCTACCAAAAACAAGTACTCTACCATCACTCTACTCTACTATGAACGTTTTCATTGGGAGAGTTCACAAGATAGTTAGTACTCGCCCAGGGAACTCTACCACTAACTCTACTAATGAAAACCAGGCTTATGAGAGGGGCGTGAGATTTTAGAAGGAGGGGCCCGGAATTATTTTTTGCGGGGGGCCCAGTTGGCAAACGTTACGCCACTGTCTAATAATCAACATGTTTGCAGTGGAGAAAAACGGGCCCGCAGGGCCCGCGACTCCAGAGAATTTTAGAGTCGACGGAACTCCAGAAAACGATTTTTCAACTTGAAATTTTTTGTTAAAAACTCAAACAATTTTACAACATGTTATCTTGGACCGCCGTGGCGCCGCAAATTTTACATGTTATCTTGGACCGGCGCGGCGCCCCGAAATTTTCCATGTTTTGGAGCTGATCCGAAAGTTTGCCGAGGTCGAAACTTGGTTGGCATCCCAGGACAATCACAAACATCATCAGAAAAGAAACCAACTACCCCATTTCATGCAAGGTAAAATGTACTATTTTACTGGGCTACATTTTGAATAATAATATTGTACTGATTGCCTACTAGGAACTGTACGGTATTATATTTTCATCGCTCATCTCCCTAACTTCGCCCTCCCAGGTTAAAATAAAGGCAGTCATTCTATTCTATCTCACTAATGTCTGAATTTACGGTAGAAGTAGGTACTTCTTTTGATCTTGTTTGATCTTTTGAATCGTAAATGGTTCTAGAGCTTCAATATATAGGTAAGAGTATTTAGTGAGGATATTTAGATGGCAAGGGATTAAACATCAATAAGATAAAATAAAGACATTTATTACTAAGACTACACTCCAAAATATGAAGTAGGAAAACTTTATAAAAACCTTGAATTTGATGACTTCTACAGGCTTTCATGGACCGCGGCTAACAATTATTATTAGTTGCTTGGTTATCCGTTATCACCAACAATATCACAAAAATCTCGGTATCACTAATTGATCGGTAGGAATACTGAGAAATAAAACTCACGAACTCACTGTTCACTCAACAAGTTTACTGGACACGCACGTCAGTCAACGATCCGAGAGGAACTAAATGAAATAATAAATTATTCAATAAATTTTCGATATTAACTCAACTCCCACTACCACTATTTTATAAATTGCCAAGGAATTCGATGGGGAAAATAATTTCTTTCCTCCAATGTTTGCACAGTGATAGAAATAGAGACTATATCAAGTTATTCTACTGAACATGCTCACGATCTTTGTTTGAACAGTGTCTGCGTCTAGACTGTGGACTGTCTCCATTTAATTATTTGCAAACAAAATTTCGAAATACGAATATTTCTACTATAAGATAAGCAGAGCTGTTGGTCAACTGAACAGTATTGTAGACTTAAACAAGAGAGAATAGAATTCTTCTTCAATACAGTATTTATAATGTATTGTAATATTCTTCTTCTACACTCTCTGACTTGAACTTATTTTATTTTTTCAAAACTCCATTTTTCGACAAGTCCTCCAAAGTGCATTCTATCTAGTGAACCCCCCCCTAGATTTTCAATGACGCAGTCTGCGTCATGACCCCCCCCCCTGTGGGCACCCCTGAATAAAAAATAAAGAAAAAACCTGAATTTTACAAAATTCTATAGACATTCTATAGAATGTCAAATTCTATAGACACTGATACTGTTTTGTTTAAGCTAGTATTAAAATAATGATTTTTGATGTAAGAATCAAATACGTTTCATCACTGACGACTGTTTATCTGCTTTGTTTTATTGTATGGAATTATAACAGCTTATATAATAGTGATTGAATCTGTGAAAAAGATTCAATAGTAACAGATTAGGTTATCTCTAGTTCAAGCAAAATCAACATTGTGAATTTAAGAGGTTCATAAAATCCATTAATTTAAGTAAAAAAAACGTTAAATATAAAAAAATGTTATCCATCAACACTTCTTGACTCCTGAAATATTCGCTGTAATAACTGAAACTTTACGATTGAATTGAGAATAGTTAAAGAAAACAAATGTTCTGGATGCGGTAGACTATACAAATAAATCAATTTTTTTAGATATTATAGATTCTGTACTTGTTTGCAAAAGTAGCTATACTTAAGACTAGGCGTACACCGCTTAGTCAAGACAAGACAAGACGAGATAAGTCATGTTTGACTTAGACACTGATACTGTTTTGTATTAATTTTCGCTTGTATTAAAATAATGATTTTTGATGTAAGAATCAAATACGTTTCATCACTTAGTCACAGTAATTCACATAGTTGCTTATGAAGCAGCACACACCTATGCAATGACTAATCGCTGTGTGTTGCTCCATAAGCAACTGTCAGAAGTACTGTGACTAAACGTGACTAATCTCGGCTTGTCTTGTCTTGACTAACCGGTGTACGCCTAGCCTTAGACCAAACGTTTTAAGCTCCGTTCGATTCCATCTTTCAATTATTAATTCTCCAAGTAGGAAAACGCATCATTCAGACACGGAATTAACCTTGTAAATCAAGCAGACGTGAAAGGATTTATTGGAATAATCAAACACCACAACCGATAATTTGCTACCAAAAAACTGCTAATTAAAACTTTCGGCGTTATTGAACTGGTTTTGAAGAGCAGATTGCTCCTCTGATAAATACTATCAGCAACAATATAAATCATATTCGATCATTTTGGAACAACTTTTACTCTCTGTTAAACGGAAAACTGACAAAATTTATGAAGAGAAATTATTATCCTTCAATAGAAATTGTTGAATGCTGTCGAACAGGGCAAGTCAGGGAGAAATCCAATCTACATTTCACTTGAAAGTTGTAGAATATACGGGAAATTTTATATGAAGGATATATTTTATAAAATTACAAAGTTTGAGTTTTCCATTTCCACTATTTTGGAATCTAATCCAAAATGCATCTACCCTATTGAATAGATTCGGAAAAGTGTAAAAGATAATTTAATGGACTGTGTCCATTTCACAAAAATCTACACAAATTTCATTATAAAATTGATTTCAGTACTCAATGGGACATGGGAATGTTCATGGACATGGGACATGTTCGATTCATTGTTACAAAATGTTAATAAAACGATATCATAGCCAACAAAATAGAATTGTATTCTTATTATATAAATCCACAAAAAAATGTCTGAATTCTTATCTCCTTATTTAGGAATTCAAAATAAATTCGGTATCTTAATTCTTCATCATTTTTATCAGTATTGCACTACTTTTTTCACTTGTTATTCTGTCTTGATTGGCCCAATTCTATTAATCTTTTGTGGAAATTTCTATTGCTTTTGTTCAAGTTTTGTTACAACAGGCATAAGCCTTGAAACAATTGTCATTATCAAATAAAGTATGTTTCAAATGGAAACATTTTAAAAGCATCTTTTGCATGTCCATCTTTTACATAACTAATGCATAATAAAAGATGATAGCATTATAAAATCTGACAAAATTTATAAAAACTGTAAGTAAATTACAATATTGTTAACTGGTTACTACAATAGCTAATTGCGGTCGAACAATTCCATAACTCATTTTTTGTTGTTTATTACATCAATCTAATAATAAATTATTTGAGTAGTTCGGTAATGGCGCAGTCTTCAAAAGAAATTCTCGGAGTTTTCTGCGGTAATGGGACGGACAACATAGCACAGGCACGCAAATTATATGGAATAACAATTCTCCTCAAACACTTGAAAGAAGCAAGTAACCCACGGTAATTGCAACCGAGCAAACCTGAATCGGTTTATTGAAACAAAATTGACCGGTCTCGCAAAGAGAATCCATTTAAAACTTTCACTTTTTTACCGCGAAACCAGTCAAAAGATGTTCCCGCCGAGAACTGGTTACAAGTCTGGCCTTATTAACACTGTTTGAAACGGTTCGTTGCTGAATTCAGAAACCGATCCAGACACGTTGAAACTAAAACCAGTTATTCTGTATATTTATATCTAATAAAATCAATACCTTCAATATTATCTATATCTTTATCACGGTGGATTCAATTTGAAGCCGTACCTACTCTTGTAATCTTGTCTGGCCGAAGTCTGGTCACCTTGCAGCACCAGTTTTGTCAAAGAATCGTTGCAAGGCGAGCATAATGAAACAAAATAATGATATTATATGTTATTGACTCTCCTCAGTTTATGTAACGCTAGGAGACCTTGAGTCAGTTTATTTTTGCTCCGAGCTGAGGCGAGTTGTTGTTGAAACATGAAACGCTGGACGAGAAGTGGACACACTGGACTTGAATAATATTAATTACACTTTGAGAATGATTTTTGAATGGTGCAGGATGCAGAATAAATTATTACGATAGATAATTGAAATGATTCGAATAATGAAATAGAAATGAAAAATTATAGGACAATGTAGTAATAGAGTACCTGATACAGTATATGAAAATGTAATTAAAATTCAAAAATGATTAATAGAATAGAACGATGAACAATGATTAATAGTACGATGTAGAACATTACTATAAAAATATGACTACTACAACACTGTTAAATGTAAATAGCCTATGTATAACATGTAAAATAGGTACTATTTTTGTTAGGTATAAGTTAATTCTGCTTCTGACGATATTCAATTGTATTGTATAAAACGTTACTGTATTGAATAAATACAATTTTATTAAAAAAAAAGAATACGTGAAAATTTTGAATACAGAATTTCATAAATGACACGCTGAGAATAATAATTTTTACATGACCATGAATTGTGTGATAGGTGAACCGTATTGTGATGGATAATCAAAATAATTGAAATAAATAGTGTCTCGACACACTTTTAATGAGGTTACTGTTCCCCAATTACTCTATGTTATTAATCTATGTTTAGTATTATTCGTAGTTTTTGGAAATGATAAGTTATTAATACATGAAATGAAATAATGATCATCAGATAAATTGAATAGATTATGCGAAGATCGATTTGGTTGGAATACAAAGTTCAATGAATTACACCTTGGAAATATTTCAACTTATTATATCTACAACCACAACACTAATATAAATCGTATTTCGGATCATTGATTTTTGCCTCTCAACAGATAAGAACCATGACAGTGTTGGTCTGAGTTTTTGGCAAATGCTTTTGTAACATCACGTTAGCCAAAATAATTGCAGTTGGTTTCAATAATCTGCACTAGAATTTCATTCAGCAGATTTTATGGACAGTTCACATAGAGTATTTAATTCAATTCACAATATAGTTTATGAAAATAATAAAATTATTTAATATAATTTTTTCGAGGGGATAATCTTGGATCTAGTAGATTCATTAACATAATAATATTATAATTGAACCAAGAATAAAGACACATTACAAAACTAATATGTTTATCAATCAGTGCTAATATTTGTCGCATTAAGAGAACTTATAAACTACTATGAACTAATAAACTATTAAGAAAACAAGGTTGAAATTCTCCATTATACTGTACCACTGATGAAACTACTACTGTACCCTACGCGGAAGTAATTAAAATAAACGACAAAAACGTAACTGAGCCCACGATTTCAATTAACATTGGAAGAAAAGATTAAAAGTTGAAAAATTGAGAAAAACAATAATGAACATCAATTGCTTATGTAATAGATGGGCTACTTTAAGAATAGTGCTAGAAACAGTTCACTTGGTACAGACATAACACAACTTCAATTTTTCAACATCGCCGATGCCTTTAGACATCGTATTTTTAAAATTGGAAAAGAATATTCCAATCCTTACAATTACTTGATCATTTCCACTTCCACCATCAACTTCAAAAATTGTTTTTCTTTTTCAATTTGATAGATGTTTCACAATTTGACTAGTTTACGAAATTTAATTAATGCCCTAAATCAGTTGTAAAATTCAATCTCACTATTGTATTTAACTTTCAATTGATCGATTCTAAATTCCATAGCTGAGTAACACAAAAATATTTCAAATTTCATCAGCTACTTTCAAACTTGATTTAGAAAAGTTAATTTTTTATTATAGAGAAAATAAGTTGATACATTTTCATCAATTTCTAAATTAAGATAACCAAAGTACCTAATTTATTTAATTATTGATAGCTCCTGAATTCATATTGAAATATAATCTTGTCTTTTAAATCATAGAATTCTTATAGCTTATCCTTATGTCCTTCAACACTGACTTATTTGGAAGGAAGAAAGCCACCGGTCGTTCTAAATGTAATTTATACACAATCGTGGAACCAGAGTCTTTGAGAGGATGACAGTTTACTAAACTATATTTTTAAAAGCTTATTTGACATTTGAAAGTGTTTCTGTGACAAAAAAAGGAAAACAGTTCTTTCACATCAGTATCTTCTCTGGGTCCAACTGGAAGTCACGGTCACGAAGTTGACTTACAAGTCAGTTAGCTAAGACTTTAAATTCTCAAATAACATGTTTTATAAGAGAAAAACTGTCTGAAGACCACCCGCTCTTAGTTCAAAACAACGGTAAATAACGATTAACTTCATTTAACTACTATCTGTTACAAAATCAGGTATTCTTCAAGTTCTTTATTAATGGTTTAGAACTAATAAAGCTATAACCATGTTAACGATCACATAAGTAAGGCCTGAAATTTTCAAATAACATGCTATATAAATGAGAAACCGTCTGGATACTTTTTGGATCGAAAAACTGTTAATAACTACTAACTTTATTCAACTAACGTTTAGAAGTAATAAATCTAACCTTGTTTTGCGAATTTACAGATAAGTGAAGCCAGAAATTCTCAAATTACTTGTAACTATAACCGGTGTGACTATAACCGTCTGGTTTTGATCAAAAACTGTCGACTGTTAGCTAAGTCCTAGAATCTAAAACGTGGCCACAGATAACAGCCAGCTCTCTGCTCTAACTAACCTGTCAGAGACAAACGTTTGTCGATGCTACGGTAGCCACCGTTTTAGTCTAGGACTAAATCTCATGAACAATACACACCGATTAAGAGTTTTAACAGTCTGACCACCCTCTTAGTATAAAACATTGGTAAATAACTATCAACTTCATTCAAATACTATATTATTCTAAAGAAGATGTTATAATCAAGTCCTTTATCAATGAATTATAAGTAATAAATCTAACCACCTTAAGGATCAGGCCTGCACGATTTTACCTTTGAAAGACAGCTGATGATTATTATAGTTATAGCTAAACTGGACACAAAAAATAATAGCCATTCCTAATGCATAAAAATGAAGACTACCGTACCTATTAATATACACCAGCTACACCAATAAAATTCAACGATAACCAAATCCAGTTCAGGTAGCCTATATGACCAATTAGGTTTAGTCTCTTATCATGCCTTTCATTCAACAAGTAACTTTTAAATGTATCAGGAAGCTATTCCGAAAAACATCCAACATATTAATTATAACTTTGAAACAACATAATAAACACGATGAGTGAAATTCGAAAATCATCTTCAAAAGAGATTAAGGAAACGGACATGATGAGATAAATCGATTCAATTTCGCGATGCATCAAACTGGAAAGTGCTCAGAGAAAGTCCAGAACGATCGCCTCTTGTGGATGGATATCACTATAATAATGCTCTCCTCATTCGGTTAATGGATTTCCACCGAGATATGCGATTATCTGCAGCTGTACTAATGCATTTATCAACCAGAATTTATAACGGCTTCATTTTTTCACTACCAAGAGTTTCTAGTAATGAGAATCTGTAGTTAGTCCACAAGAATGCTGGACTATCTTGGAATCTTAACGAATCATATGCGTAGAAGCACTAAGAGTGCAGTAGAAGTCTTGTAGATGATAATAAGAGTTGTACTGGGACTATTAGCTCAGTGATAGTACCGTGACGCGATATATTTCGTCTGTTGGATCATTGATAATAATTTTTTCTGAGGGTGATGCCAACATGAGCTCTAGGCTTGTGCGTGGGTAATTGGAGGGGTGATTATGAGAGATGACGACTGTTTTTAGGCAGTTGGGACCGACGGCTTTTCGCCTCCTCCGAAAGACGGAAGTGGCCGTTTTTGTTGTCAAAATTATTCCCAATCTACTTATATACGATATATTACTATACAATTATTTTATTAAACATCGCTAAAAGAAAATTGATTCTATCATGAATTTTCTGTAAGTGCCTAGTGACTGTAACCAAAAAAATACTTCAACTATTTAGGCTACTATTGAAACAATAGATAGAATTTAATATACAGGTACTATTGATTACAAATTATTCAATTTTCAAGTTTTAGAGTGATTCTGGTAAACATCATTGATGACGAATAGAATTTACTTCATAATGATGATAAATAATGTACTTTGATTCAAATCGCATGGTTTACGTCAATTTGGTTCAATTGAAAACCAAATATTTTTTCATGAGAGAATGCTCACTAAAAAGCTACTCAAGATATTCCATGCTTGGTGCATGTCGGTGTTGGAATATTAGCCATTACAATAACTGGTCTGATGTTAAGTGATTTTGACAAGTATGAATACTAATGTGTCTGGACTGAAACGTATCTTTATCATGCAAATGGTAACGAATTAGTTCAAGTAAGCAGATTTTGCTTCAAAGTTTCAAATTCAACGTGTTTTTGTTACAAACGTATAATATTATAGAAGTAAGAACGCAAAAGCTAGTTCAATTTTTCTATGATAAAAAAATTACGACTTGAAAAACTGCAATTTAATCGGTTTTAGATGAATAAGTATCATTCACATTAGCTTCATACTGCCAAACCTCAACTTATGTAAAAATGCATCACAAGCTTTCCTTAATATGATTTTAGTAGTTTATATAATCACAAATTCAATTTGTGTTAGAATATCTTTTCAACAGGATAATAACAGCAACATTGATGTCGATTATTATAATATTATGTAATAAGTTTCAATAATTTAAATATAATTCTCTAGAATAACTGACATTTCTTAACCGGTTATATTTTTTCTAGTATAAAATCTTAATCTTTTTTAGTATTATTTATTGATGATCATTTTAGTACATACGTTAGATAGATGCATCGTGTAAATTGATCATTTTACAAGCAGTTGAAATGAAATTCGTGATTCTTTTAGAAGGATAACTTGCTCAGTTTTATCTGCCAATTTTTCCAAGGTCAGCTAGTTCAGAATTGAAAAAAAAAGAAATAAAACTACAATAAATCCTATTGGGAAAACCTGAAGACTTCAACCTGTACTTTTTATTGCTAGTAGAGAGACAGCTGCCTTTCTGTTGTTTTGTATGTGGAAAATCAATTAGAAATAAAGTTTTGTAGTTAGAAAAATTCGTCTCGATGGACGATAATAAAAATTGGAAAGCAGTATGGATGAGTAGAAATCTAATATTACCAGTTCCATTAATTTCAATTTTTATAGCCATTTCAAATCTGATAAAGCAACTCTATCAGAAGGAATCATCAATGAGTATTTCTTTGTACAAATTCAGAATTATCAACAGTTAATTGTATAGTAGATATAATTGGTTATTTGGAAACAATATGTTAGGGGAAGTTGTAGTAGAGAAGAGTTATTGTTAGTAACAATAGATGTTACAATGATAATAAATAGATGTTACAGGAGTGAATGCATTACAAATATTATTCAAGTTAATAATTTATGTACTCCTATATTTCCAATGTAATGAGCCAAAAGTTCACACTTAACATGAAAAACCATTTAAACGGTAAAACTCATCATAATGTACAAATTAAATATCAATTGTGCCCAATACATGTTTCCTTGTTCGCGTCAACAAAGACATTATTTGTTAGGTAGCTTACTGCCGAAGTCGATAGCCCAATGCTTTGTCATTGATAATTAACCTCAATTTCTGTTGTTAATCGAGCTGATTTCGAAATGCTATTAGAGTAAGGAAGAAGACCAGTCATCACTTGAAGATTGATGATTCATTATGATTGCTGGTGGATACCGCCTACATACCATATAGCTATAGATACATATATCTATAGCATATCTAATACATATGCTATAGATACCATATAGCCTACATACCATATAGATATACCATCTCAAGGCTGTCATGTGGACATGATGACTGAGCAAACACATCCCAAGCACTCTACAAAAAAAAAAGTACAACAAAGCTAACTCATTGTGCATTGAATGGGCATTCAGTTCTTCAAATCAAGCATTTACATTCATAAGCTGTTTCAATTTTTTGACAAGTGATTGATGTAGGTAGGTAATCTTTTGAGAAGTCCTCATTGAGCAAGATGCACTTCTCAGTAACAATTATTGTGTTTCTCTCATTCTTAAATTATACCAGAATGTAACTTTTCTCTCCCTATTTAGTTTCACGTTCAATGTAAGAAATTAAATTTATGTTTTTATTAATAGAGCATTATTTTCACGCTTCAAGAGGACTTGTGAAAAGTCTAGTCTAGACTCATGTTTTACAATATTTGTGAATAATGAAATCCTTGACAGAGCATTTCTATACTATTGAATAATTTTCACATACACTAATATACTTAATGTTGTTTTTCCAAACTGTCTATTGATAACATTGAATAAAACAAACAAATTTTGTTTAAAAAAAAACTCCATGATCACTTTGAGTACTTAGGCTGGTCTGTCTATTCAGCGTGAGATCGCCATTTCCTGACATTTTATCTTACGAAAGAAAATCTTTCAAGAGGAACGGCCCTACGTCAATTTTCAGCCACTAAAGTCAAAATAGGATACAACAGAATATTTTACTTGGTATGACTCTTTTAAAATATTAGTTTTCTTCTGTGATTATATAAATAAGTCACTCACTCAGAAATAATTAAATCCCATTCTATCAAATAAAACTATATTTTCCACATGAATTCATTAAATTAATTCATTTTTAATTAATTAATAGTGTTTATTAATGAATTATTGTTTAAAAATATTTACGATTGAAGACGAAGATAAGTTAATGAATTGGGTTTCTACAAAGGCATCTTCTATAAAAATAATTTAGTATAGGAAGCTGTTTTCATCAGAGAATTAGATAATAATTAGAAGAGAATTCATAAATAGTACATTATTTTCCATGTTTTGAATTCAATTTAGTTTTGAATATCACAATATTTAAAAGTATACATTATATGGCTAGGCGTACACCGGTTAGTCAAGACGAGATTAGTCACGTTCAGTCACAGTACTTCACATAGTTGCTTATGAAGCAACACACACCGATTAGTCATTGCATCAGTATGTGCTGCTTCATAAGCAACTATGTGAATTACTGTGACTAAACGTGACTAATCTTGTCTTGTCTTGTCTTGACTAACCGGTGTACGCCTAGCCTAAGAAGAATCAATTAAAAGACATTCGCACAAAACTTCATCAAAATAATAATTATCACTTAACAAACTAGATAGTTTGAAGAAAATATCATATTTTAGAATTTTTACTATTTTAGTTTAGCTGGTGAATTCAGGTTCTAAACAGATGCTCGCAAAGTAAGTTTATTACATGGGAAACTCATTTAGGAATTCCAGATTTTGATAGGTAGGTATTGTGTGACCGGATACACGGCAAACACTGCAGCAGCGAGCCATTCACACAGCACAATCACTGAACCGCTACAAGATGTCATGTTAACGGGCAAATCGCCACCAACAGTTGTAATCATGCAAGATACATTTTCTCAACATTCAATCGCTCCTATTCCAACATTCCTCGGCATTAATAAGAGACAGTTATAATAACGCGCTTGAATAAAGTAATAAAATGTTTATATAAATTGAAAATAATTAGAAGGCCATTTTATCAATATTAACATTTCAGGGCACTAATTTTCTGAATCCAAAATGTTCCAGTCAAACCTGGTAGAAATTTTAAATTTTATTATTTATAAGTAAATAATTTAAATTTATTAGTTGAATTCACCTTTTTAGTATCGAATACCCAATTCACTTCTTTTTTTATAAAAACATAATGGTATAAAAACGTGATTGATATAAGAATTTTTTCAAGTTGAATTCATTCATTAGTTTTTGTCTTATATCGAATACTCAATTCACTATAAGTTGAATACATTTTTTATAGAATCATTTATTGACTTACCAAACAATAGTCTTATGAATTATTTCATATTCTCCACCTATGCTTGCGCCTCATTCTATGTTCCTGAAGTCAAAATGTTACTTGAGTCATCGTTTGTTGTTCTCTCAGTAGAACAGGCGAATCATCTAAAACAAAAATTATATAATTTTCAAGAACTTTTGCTCTATTCCTACATTAGGCCAATCATATTATCAGATCAGATACATATCTACATCAGCTTTACATCATCATCAGATGTATGGGTGAAATATAGGTGAATCATTAATTTATATAGGTAATATACAGAAAAATATATAAGCGTAGGCAAAAACTTCAATAGAAAATTATAAATTTCAATCCTATTTATTCCCTCATTTCTACATTATATTGTGAAGACATAAATTTGTCAACTTTGATTTTCTCCTAGAATTTGGGTCATTAGGATCGAGAATGCAATCCTTATTGAAGCGTTACCAATCAGAAAGAGCTACAAAAATCAATTTTCATGAGTTTTCAGTCAATTTGGTATGCATAATTTCCATTTGATATCGTATGTTGAGCGTTCTACCAAATTTACACAACGCCCTAAATAGGTTTACAGTTGAATTTGATAGTGCAAATTAATTTAGGCTCACTTAACATTAGCCTACAAACTTGACACCTGAACTAGGATGGCATTGAATCTAACAACAATCTTAATGACTGCAGCACCGTTAACGCGTTTTGAATTGCCGCTTTTATAGAGGCAAATACCTAACATTGTGATATGCCATTAGCGAGTATGGGCCTAGTTACTTTCTCCCATCGCTAATAACAACTTTGCTGCTATAGTATCTTCATCGCTCGCCGAATTACAAGCGCAAACGACCTTGAAGCAGGCTGCTGATGCTGATGCTGCTGCTTGTTCAGTGCATGTGCCTCCTCTCAGCACACTGAAAACAAAATCTGCCGACACCTGTTCAACTTTTCAATCTGTGCCGGCAAACGAGCACATAAAAGTGAAACTGCGAATTGAATTGTAATTGGTGCTGCATTGAAAAAACTCATCTTCAACTTGAATTCCCTCTACTTTCATTTTTCGATGAAAGAAAATTTATTGAGAAAATCTTTTGAAAAGAAGAAAGAAAGTATACTTGAAGAGTAGCAGGAAGTAATATCAACTTTTTTTTATAAAAAGACAGTATTAATCTCAAAATTATTTCATATTATACTAAAAACAATTATTTAATCACGATATTTCAGTTTTAAAATACTAATTTAGATAGGGGTTTAGTTGAAAACCCTTCAAAATTTGTCTTCAACCAGTATAAAATGTAGCTTACTTGAAATACAATTTAGGAAACCCCTCTCTTAATTTTGTCTCAATTTTTAAAATCTCTTAAAATTTTGACTTCAATCAAGATAAAAACCGTACCTTACTTGGAAAACAATCGGCAAAACGTCTTGAAAATACCTTATTGAATTCATTTCACAAATTTAGTTCATAAATTTGAATGAATGTATCCAATCAAACAATAAACGATCAGCTATAGTAAAAGACAAAATGTCTAATAACATACTGGTATTTTTTATAAATCAAGCCATTTGATAAAAAGGCGCTGTACTTGATTAATAGGAATTTTAGGAGTTAGATGAGTATTTGGAATTGAGGATAGCCCAATACTTGAGTGATTAATAAAAATCTGAAACAAATTCTGCTCTAAAGTAGGATTGAATGTAAAACTCAAAAGTAATCATCAACATTAGAAAGACACTACAGATTTTTCAAGTGAACGCTTCATTTAGGAGAGCAATCACGTCAAGAGGAAATCTTAACGTTCACTCATAATAGTGATTTTTCAATTTGAGTATTCTCTTGAAATGTTTTTTCTCATTTAAGCAAAATAATTTCCTCTCTATTTTTAAATCGTTCAAAATATGCATTTAGTTGATGAAGCTTGTAATAATTGTGTAACCAAATTGAGAAACCGGGCAAACTTTTTCCAAGTAAAACTTGATGTTGCACGGGAATCTAAACTCAGATTTAGATTACTCATTATTTCCAAACAATCTTCACAATAACTGAAATTCCACAACATTCGTTATGTAATTATGAAAATATTATTACATGTTTAAACTAATCACTCACGTTCGAATGTATCCAAAGCAGAAATGCAGCTTGTCTGAAGACAGAATGTCGACTGTTGGCAAATTATTCATTTTTTCAAGCCTGGAAAAAACAAATCTTGATTTACACAGAAGTATTTGAATCAAGTCTACTTTCCAGAATCTTTAGAAATGTTCTCCTCATTTGGTACAAGATATTCTTCATCTTTGATATGCCGACAGAGCAATCAACTCAAATAATTATTGAATATTTAGAAAGTTTCAAACTTTTTATTTCAACTTACATTCTGGAGTGGTCGCCAATCATTATGAAAGAAGTGATAAAATGCCGATAAAGCATGCGATACAAGTATGAGTCTTTCTAATTTCTCTCTTTTTCAATAAGAAATATGTTTTATAATGGAATAACAAGGAGCAAGCAATCAATGACAAAAAATTATGACTGTGAATAATAAAAAATCATAATAAAGATTGATCTCTGGAAACCGAAATTGGAATGATTATTAGATAATCTACTAATGTAGGTAATCCATAAAGATCAAATGTGAGAGTTATTTAAAGAGCGTTAGGCTACTGTATAATATAGAACACTGCAGTATTATTATTAATAACACAATTTTACTCCCACAATATCTTAATCTCAATCTAATTTCAGGATAAGATATTGAAATTTCTTTGCCTCCTAATACTCAGTAGGCTACAGTAGTTTTGAATTTTCCCTATATTCATAGTTTATTGTTAATGTAATAGTATGCTTCCATAATACTCTTTATTAATTCAAATCATATTGTACATTGTGTTTTTAGATAGTGTTTGTGTTTTCTGCATTCAATTTCCACGAATATGAACACTTAAATAATAATTTATAAGAACTTAAATGAATTTGAATTAATTTGAATTTGAATTTGATAATTAATGATAATAGTGGAAAAAATCTGAAATTTAAATCGAAATTCAATGTAGACAAAACAATACAAAAATTGACTTTTTTTATTCAATTTCTAATTTAGTCGAGTACTATATTTAACGACATCTAATTTTGTTACCAAAGCATTTGTTACCAAAATTGAGTTATCTATCAAAACTGGGATAATAAGTGTCCTTAATACAGTACATTTGAATTGAATAAAAATTTATTGAGTTAATTAATATAATCGGTACCGTACTGAAATTTGAGCTCATTGATTTCCGGTGAAAAGTAGCAAAAGCAAGCCCGATTTTAGTGTTCTAGAAGACAATAGAAACTGGCTGATTTTCCAGTAATTCAATAACAAAACTGAACATGAAACATTGCAAAATTTGCTGGACTTTGGGAGTGAGTGAAGAGTTTTCAATTGATATTTTAGAAAACAATGGGAATTGAAACATTTCCAGTGATGCAATAACAAATCTGAAAGATGAAAAAAACCGCAAAATTTGCTAGACTTTGGGAGGAAGCCAAGAAATTTCTATACGATTTTTCATAAAACAATGAAAATTGTCTCATTTCCCAGTAACTCAATAACAAAACTGGAAGACGGAAAAGTACAAAATTCGCTGCACTTTGGGAGAGAACAAATATTTTTTCACGTGATATTTTATAACTTAGAACAATGGAATCGGTTGATTTCCCAGTAATTTGATAATATTAAAAGATGGTAATAAAAAGTGAAAAAAACGCTGCACTTTGTAACACAACTGAGATTTTTCATGAGTAAGTATTAATCTTGCTTGATTAGGCAGCAATTTCAATGATTTATTTCTTTGGTTGATTTCCCAGTAATTTGATAATAGGATGGTAAAAAAGTGCAATATGGTTGCACTTCAGGACAGAACAGAAGTACAGAAGTGAGATTCTTTATGAATAAGTAGGTATTAACAAGCTTGAAGTGTCAGCAATTTCAATGTTTCATTTGTTTATGTTTCAGATCAGAGGCGGAGACCCAATATGCAAAAACACTGTCAAAACTGTCGGCGAAGCTTCTCAAGGCAACAAAAGAAGCTGTGGGAACCGTTAATCAGGCCTGGCAGAAGGTCGCCATTGAGATGGAGACTCAGAGTGAGGCGCACAGGTAACACTTTACACTCTAAAATAATGTTATATGATTGCCGACTGCAAGTATACTTGGTAGAATTTGGCAATCAACATTAATTAACTCGATAAAGATCGTAGATCGAAGATTGTGGAAATGATACAAGAAAAGATAAATTAATTAAAAGTTTCCATCTCTATTTCAAACTGTTTTGGTAGAAAGCAGGTCGGTACTTGATTGAATTGATTGATAAATTACTTGATTGTAATCGTTCAAAAATATGAATAAATGTATAGATCAATTGATTTGATGGAGATAACAGATAAATTTATTGGAAAATATATGTGACCTAGCAAGAAACGTATCAGACCGGTACTGTAGATTATTCCCTCTGCTAAAGGCACCTGGACTGACTCAGGACTGTAATCATCTCATTACAGCTTTCTATAATGTTCAAAATATTTGAGAATTGTTTACAATGATGGTTAATATTGGATGAACTAATATATATTGGTACATTCATTTAATTTTGCCAATAACTTTCATTCAATATTTCTGTGGTATCGGGTGATATTCTGTTGAATTTTTTCACATAAATACTGTATGTAACGTGTGAGAAAAATTATTAAAAAAGAAACCAATAGAAGATCACCCGTTACCATAGAAAATAATGTTGAATGAAAGTTATTTGTCACCCGCCAAATAAAATGAAAATACATATACTGTACAGTAACTACTTTGAATACAGTATCTTGAGTTGTAAGTATTGAATTCAAGGGCCAAAAGAATGAAAATCATTATAATGTGGTTTTAGTACTCAAAGATTGATTTCAACAAATTTAATTTTCAAGTACCTTTTTGAATTTTTGGATAAATAATGAATTTTTCTTTATATTCAACCTCTAAGTCAACTTTATATTCAAGTAGGTCACTTCAAATACTGATATCCTATAGGTAAACATGCAAGGTTTCACAGTATTTAAAAATTGATAACATGTACATTTATTTACAAGGAATAATTTCAAATACAGCGTAAGCTGGCCAAGAAGATATATTATTGAATATCATAATTTATACATTATAAAATATATAATAGAATATACTATCAAATATATTCTAATCAACCGATTAGAATAATTTTAAATGCAAAGTAATGTTA
The DNA here is from genome assembly GCA_017141395.1 of Laodelphax striatellus. Lineage (NCBI taxonomy): Eukaryota > Metazoa > Arthropoda > Insecta > Hemiptera > Delphacidae > Laodelphax > Laodelphax striatellus. The sequence continues at coordinate 50,286,655 of CM029531.1, forward strand.
TTTTGAGAGGGAGATTATTAGATTTAGATCTAGGCTTCAATGTAAATTAGCTGCTTTTATTGCTATAACTCACCAGTTGAAAGAAAAAGTGCAATTTATTTTGAAAATTACTGACGACTCAATACTGCAGTGTAGAGTCTGTTCTTTGAGATTGCTCTCTTCAATCACAGTATTTACTATAAAAAAAATAGTAGATCCATTGTTTGTTAGTAGAGGTAGTTACGTCTAATTTCAAACAATTTGAGGTAATTTCTTAATAAGACACATTATTCACTTCCTTATTTTTGTTTATATAATAGTTTATAATAGGCCGTTGGACATAAAGTATCTTTAATGAGTTTTTAGACAAAAACTCCACAAAGAATTCGACTCCTTATTGGCAACTGATTGACAAACTCTCTTTTATCATCCACCACAAATAAGGTTTTAAACAACGAATCTGCAACTTCTCAACAATTGAAAATATTCAACAGAAATGGAACAATTGAATGTAAATTTTCCCAATCCTGTGATAAAGTTACTGGTAAAAGGGAGAAACTTTCATCAAAAGTTAAAGTATAAACTTTCAAGTTGACTGAGTTAGCTTACAAGGCTTCGAAAAATATTACCATCAATACTGTATACAAATAAATTTCCCAAAACGTTTCCTCCATAATGTGATTATTATTATCTGTCATTAAATTTGCGCTTTATTGACTTCCAAAAATATTACCCTCATCACTGTAAAAAACAGATTTCCTAAGACAGACACATACAGTTCCATATTGTGACTATTATTTTCTGTAATAATTTAGCGTGTTCTTGATTTTGAAATCATAATAGTTATTTTTGTGATTGCAGGTCTTTAGGCAACTCACTCTCAGAGGAAGTTGTTAAACCCCTGCGACAGCTTATCGAGTCACAACACAGGATACGAAAATCAGTGGAAACCTCAGTTGATAAGACTGGTAAGGCAACATTAAAAAAATTATTATTTTTCAAGATATACAGTACTGTATTGTACTTGGTACCTTAGGCATAGCGTGGGCCATGAATTTGGGGGGCACAAATCAAAATATTGGGATAATATGACCAAGAAGCTTACTAAAAATCTGTACTTTTATGTATTAGTCTACTCAATAAAATGCTCAGAAATCATTTTGTGTAGGCCTAATTAAAAACAAATAAGTACATATTTATTTTATTTATCAGATATCAGCATTTTTTCTACAAGATTTTGGGGGGCACGTGCCCCCTGTGCCCCCCAGGCGCGACGCTATGCTACCACTTATTTGATGAGCAATTGGTTATAGCAGAGATAATCCATTCTTGATTTGGTTCATTCAGATATGGTTAGTCTACGGATGATTATAGATATAGGATTACAATAAAAACAAACTGATTATTTGTGTTTATATTTTCTCGTTTTGATGAGATGTATAGGAATGAATACGGCGGGACTCCCCTCACGGCTATAAGCCCAGTCCAGATTGAAATAAAAATTAAACTAATTATGTGGATTTATAAATTTATGTTTTTATCAAAAACCAACATAGTCAGCGGGGAGCCTCTTGAATAATTCAATATACACATCAGCCATACATTGTAATTCAAGAGAGGGCTGGCCGTTGCGCCCTAAATTTGCCATTCATTCTATTCAAATGTTCATAAGTTACAAAAATTAATTACTATTAAATCCAATTTTCAAACCAAATTGGAAATTCTCCAAGATCTTTAATAATTAATTACAGAACCATATTACTGTATACAATTTCATAGACTAACCAACTAATGAACTATCTCTGAGATAATCAATGGAGAATGGATTATCTGTTATGATGTTTAGTGATAAGGAAGCAGCTACTCAACTTGATACAACTCAGATTTATTAATACTATTTTCATGGATAAGAACTGGCTTCATAGCGAAGTTTTCCAAGACTTTGCGCCAAACTACTGAGTAGGTTGCAACTACAACAGAAGAGACCCTGGCACTCGTCATTCACATGATAGATGTTTTCCTTGTAATCAGATGGATTTAAAATACAATGGCTTCTTCATTCAAGGCTGGGAACGCTAGTTTCCATTGGAGCAATTTCAAAGCTATCATTTAACTGGGACTTCATAATTTCCTTCATTGTTCCACGGCTGTTTTCACTCGGGTTTCATGTCATTAAAGACATTCATCGACTGTAACCAGATTGGGAGCTCCTTCATCCGTGACAGAGCTGATGATTCAACAATGATACAATCCATAACACTGTCTAGTTCTAATCAGTGAAAATCAAAAATAGCGAGTACGCAAGATCATCATCACAGCCTGATGTCACGATTTTGAAACAGCTTTGCCGAAATTCCAGCTTCTCGATATAATTATTATGGTGCAAACTAGTTTTAATTAATAGGAGTGCTTATGACAGAAACTATAAGACTGACCATAGATTAATAAGATTCGTTCATCTTAAAATGATTAATGAATAATTAAAATCATTCAAAAATTGATAAATTTGTAATGTTAATTTCAAGTTCACTCCAAATTTATTGTTTATTTTCAGGAAAGAGCCTAGCAGAGTGGAGAACAGCAGAGGGTAAATCAAAGAAGCAGAGTTTCATGAGTGCAAGGGAGAATGAGAAGATGCAAGATGCAATGCTAGAAATAAGGCTAGCCACACCAAATAATACAAAACTATCTACTAGCACGTTACACCTCCATAGTCAGAAGGTGGTTTCCGATAAGGAGAATGCCAAGGTATGCATAGAATGTGACTTATTCTTAAATCAACTCCAACTACATTTCACAATATAAGAAATGTGTAGATTGTTCAATAAATTTACGCATATTTGTTTGGAAATAGTTTCTATCTACACACAATTCTGTCAATTTCTGTTAATCTCTACAGTTTCAACATTGTGATTTAATGTGTATACAAGGGAATTTTTGAGAAATTAAGCAACGATGCCAACTCATTTGAACTCATTTTAGTGAATCAACCATCAAATTTCAGTTTGAGATATTAGAAATCAGTTTCAGAAATTTCAGATATTATAAGTGGAGTGGTCCGTAGCCGAGGGCGATAAGCGCCAGTCTGGAAACCTAAAGGTTCCTGGTTTGAATACAGTAGACGGAACGGATTTAGACAACAAAAACGACCACTCCCGTCTTTCGGAGGAGACGTAAAGCCGTCGGCCGTCCCGACTGCCTAAAAACAGTCGTCATTTCTCATCATTACCTCTCTCATTACCCACGCACAAGCCTGGAACTCATGTGGGCATCATCCTCAGAAAAAAAGTTTCACTAAACGGGAAAAATTAACAAAGTTGTGCATTTGTTTGTAACTATATGTACAAAATAGTTGCAGTCTGTTTCTGATTCAACATTCAATATGTCATCCTATCCTCAACACACTCAAGTGCAAAGTCTACTTTAGTATTTTCCTATAAGGTTTTGGTAGCTTCGACAATTATTAATAGCATGACTTGAAAACTAACTAGACGATATTCTGAAAAACCTAGAGACAGTGTATTCTTTCTTCATAAGGAAAACAGGATAGAAAGTTGGATATAACCAGAACACAACTTAATTTTTTATGTATTAATTTTCAGATGGAGTCAAAACGTAAAAAGGCTGAAGAATCAGTGAAAAAAGCTGATGTAGAATACTATACATATTGCATCCGTGCTGAACGAGCAAGGTAAATCTTCTGTTTAAAAAAATATGGTTTCAAGTTGTTATTCAAGAAATTACGAGTAATTTGAAAAATAAGTTTTATCTTGATTACTGTCTAAAGCTAAACTGACCGAGCTGGCCACTTGCAGCCGTAACCGTAACCTCAATACAAAATTCTCGAATATTTTAAATAAATTCAAGATATTGATTACTCGTTTTTTTTCGAAATGCGTTATTCGATTCTTACTTGCTAATGATACCTTGATGCTTTATAATACTTTGATTAGAGGAATTATTGAATTTTAGTGACAAGTATAGTAAAATTATGATTTATTAAAAACCCTTCTATTGCCTTTTATGATAATTTTATGCTCGTTTTAAAACTAAGAAATCGACGACGATAAATTAGTTATTTTTGGAAAACTTTTGCAGGCATTTGGAGTTCCAATTTTTAAGAATTAGAAATCGAATAATTATAATATACTGTTGTTACAACAACAGAAAGTCAAGGTCTTTTTATGAACAAAAATTAACTCTACAGAACACTAATTAACACCGAATTTAAAACAGACTCAGAAGTACATAGGTTACAATGCACCTTTTCTAACATACAGTATTTTTATAACTTGACATGCAGCATGCTCCAAATGAACAGGTAGTGTGCAAGTATAATAGAGTCAAACTGAAATCTCATATGCATAAGTATGTTGATCAATAACAAAAATGGATTTTCTTTGTAGAGTAGCATATGTGTATAGTGAGTTAGTAAATGTATATTATAATAGTAAAATGTCAATGTTTCAAAGAATATAGTATATCTATTATATTAAAACACTTCTGGCGCATTCCTTTCTACTGTGCTTCCACCACTGCCAGATTTGATGTGAAATCTAGAGGAAACTCACTCTGATACAAGTATGTTGCAATGATACAACTGTATTCCCAAACGATACAGTACTGAGCAAGCAAGCGGCGCTTTGCGCTGCACGGGGTAAACTCGTTATATATTATGTATATTAAAGTGAACTGGTAGTATGTAATTACGATAGAAAATTATGGAAAATACTCACTGAGCATGAATTTTGGACTTTTCTCAACAGGTTAGAATGGGAATCAGCCGTAACGCGCGGTAGCCAAAGTTTCCAGACGATCGAAGAGGAAAGACTGCAGCATCTCAAAGATGTGGCCATGTGCTATTTGCACCATTTCAAAGATATCGGACCAAAGCTAGTGCAGGTGAGTTCTGCTGACAGACTTGCTCTGAAAAGGCAAGAAGCCATAAACTGCAACCTAAAACAATATGTACAGCTTTCAAAACTAATGTTTATTTATCTCTTAATTCATTAATGTAACAACTAAATCGAGTTGAATGTGCAACGTTTACAGAAAGATTCAGTGAGAAATATAAATTTAGTAATTATACACAAATTATCTATTCGTACAAATCATCATTCTCTATTTTTAGTTTTCATTTGTGCTCAAATTAAATCAAATATAGGCCTATCAAAAAATTCTGATTAATAAAATCAAGTACCGTAATTAAACAACAGGTCTTAAACAGTTTAAATCGCAAAGTTTGCATGCATTCAAAAATGTTATGTTAGCATTTCTAGGTAAAAATATTGGAAAATGTCCATTAGTAAAATTATTTTTTAATGCAATACTCTTGAAATAGGGGAATAAAGGAAACGATCATATTCTAGCATACACTAACCAAATATGAATTGGTTCTGATTCCACATCGAGAGTACAAGAACCTTAACAAACAGATCCAAGAAGTTTATTTATACTATTGCATATAGTGCGATTCACGTCAAGAAGTCAGCATTGCTTGGATGGGAGTTTGCTATCCTTGTTCAGCACAAGGCAGTTGCTGATGTCTCTATCCTATTCGCACTGTGCATAGTTGCCGCACTGTGCATTGTTGTCGCACACAGTCCCAACAAACACGTTTGGTGCAGTTTTCTCTTTCTCTCTCAATGAAACTTGGCATCAATGCTCCTCATATAAACAATGCTGACTTCTTGACGTGAATCGGACTATAGGTATACTATCAATTGATTTTTAAGCGTTGACCATGATCGATTTTATTGCAATACCTTATGGAAAGATCACTTTATCAGCTAATTTTATACAATTAATGCTTTGTTTCGTCTTGTAGTGAAGGTATCCATATTGAATAAAAATACTATAAGATGTCCCGGTTTAGGTTATTACACAATTTATCAATCTATTTGTGTGTTCTATCATCAATAATTATGAAAGATTTATCTTATCTTCAGTATAGATTCTCCATTCAATTATTGGAAAAGTGATTCACTGTTTTCCTCTTTATTTGATTGCAATCAATTAGAAGCCTTTATTTAATGGGACCTCTATATTATTCCGCCTTTTATAACCATTACATTATTGTTCTTCATATTTCAGAGCGCAGAAAGGTTGCAAGAGCCAATCCAGCAATGTGATATTAATCATGATATGGAGACCGTCATCTCTCTGAAAGGAGCTGGTCAACCCATGCCTGAGCAACTGTTACCCGATTTCTATGCAGAACATATAACTCTGGCCATGAACAAAGAACGAAGAAGACAGGTACCGTAATCGATTCAGCCCAAAAGCCAACAATACAAACAAAATGTGAAACTCAACAATCTTGTACAAAAACAATAAAATTATAGTAATAATATAAACTAAAAGCTACTTGCACAAGCAATGATCAAAATTTATTTCGAAATAATTTTGTTAATATTAATTTGTTTGGAAAGAATAAGTAGTCAATGCGTTCTTTAGTTTATAAAGATAAATCACTATATAATTATATATCACTAAATAATATAAATTCAATTCAATTCTTTTACTGATACAAGCACAAATTATTAAACCATCTAGTCTATAATACTCTATTTTTTTCCATCGTATGGCTTTTTATCGGTGGGGAGACCCTTACGGGTAGGTTCCACCTCGCCTAATTGCACAATTTTTTTTTGTGTCGGTCACCCATCTATAACTAGACTCTATAACAAGTCTGTACACATATTAGTCTATTCGGCTATTATTTGAATTATCATTGGAAGCGTTTTCGCTAAATAAATAATGATTCATGAATAAAACATTTAGTGGAAGAGAGGCTCTCTAATGCCAACTCCGCTCAAAAAATAATATTTTCATTTCATTTCAATAACGATTTCATAGTGAATTACAAATTCGATAAGTAGGTATTGGGTGAACACAACAATGTAAGACATTGCTAAAAAGAAATTCCTTCAATTCATGAATAGAAAATAGGCTACATTCATCATAATTTAAGAACTCCTATAAATGCTTCTGTAGTCTAATGATATCAGTGAAGCGGATATTGACCTAATGAAAACAGAGTAAATTGATAATGGAGATTAGTATGATGAATGTTCATAATAATTAATGAAAAAATAGTCCATTCATAATTATTAAATAAAACAACTTTTTCATATTCTTCTTAAGAAAGCGAACATACTGTTATGTGAAATAATAAAACTTGAGCTTAGCTTATTAATATATAAAATGCTCTCTGTTTTTCATACGGTACCATAAAAAGTTTTTAACCCTCAAGTTCTGAAGTTCATAAGATACACTTCATAACAGTGTTAAATGGTATCCTATCTTATAAAAGTTTGAATTCGAAAAGAATTGAATTTCTTGAAATACGAGTAATCATCTGTGAATTATGTTTGCAGGCGTTACACAAAATCTTGCAACTGATCCGACAAGACCTTGAACGAGAGAGGCGGGGGAAACAAGGAGTCGAAAATTTGGCAAGAGCACTAAAGCAAACGCCAAACTTCGGCACAGAAGACTCTCAACAGAATGTTACTGAGAAACTTCACCATGTGAGTTATCAACCAATTTAACTAATACTAATCACCATGAGACTACAGCAGTTTTTATTGAAGTTCGTTAAAAAATTATTCAGATTACGTACGAGAGATTGATAATGGTGTAACAACCGAAACAGGAATCTCGATATTTTAATAAATTTTCGGTTGTGACAACTTCGAGTCTTTTTATTCAATACTGTATTCAAATTCTTACTAAAAATTGTTATTTTTGTTCACATTCGGATGCATGTATGAGTTACTTATTCAAATCCCGAAACATTTGCTCACACCATTTGTGTAAGCTTCAAAAATTCCTTAAACAGTTTGAATGAGCAAAATTTTTAACATTCCAACAATTTCCAACATTTGACGAGTAAGAGGTGTTTGTTTCTCAAACTAGTAGAATCAGATTAATTTAATTTGACGCTTGGCATTAGATAGATAGAGAGATATTATTTCTTTGCCATCGTACTCTACGGTTATCAGCAACGTCGTCAAGAAATAATAACTCTTTATCTATCAAACTATCTATCTATCTATAGCAGGATTATTTTAAATTGTCAGAAAACAGCTGATTGATGTACGCTCGTTTACTAACGTTAAATCAGCTGTTTTCTGACAAGTTAAAATGATCCTGCTATATCTATCTATCTAATGCCAAGCATCAAATTAGTTCTCAGTTCTCATACATGTATCTAAACGTACCTCTAGAATGTATTTCCACTCAGTTTTCTTCAACAGCTTTACAAGATAAGCATCAATTTGATATTTACCATTCGAAAATCTTTCCACCAACAATTGAAAAAATATGGCTTAGACATAATTGTCATTACACGTATTGTTATTGCAGATGCGATCAATGCTTGCTTACCTGGAAGCGGCGAGGTATAAAGTACAAAGCTCAGTGTGTGAACTGGAAGGCCAACCAAAAAGCAATCATCCTCTTGCATCCCACATACAAGTAACTCGAGATCGACAAGGATTTCAGCAAAGCATTCTCAAAGTAAGTTCCATCCACACACACTTCAGCGCAGTGTTCTGAAAAAACAAAACATTTTCATTAAATAATGTATTATTGTAATGCATACTCAATAAGTAAAGTGGACAAGTATAAATGATAATGGGCTGTTATCCCATATTCCAAAAATGGAAATAATCAAACGCGCATTAAATACATTACATTTGAATTATTCAAATTTTGTGGGTCTGTTATTATATGTAAACTGGGAAAGTTTAAATCAGAAGGCGTGAGCCATTTTGATGTCCGCTGCCATCGGACTCCCTCAAATTATTACTACATATATTATTTTACTACATAAAATCAAGCAGTATGTTTCCGCCAATTAAGCAAAAAAAAGACTGTAGAAATCGCTTAAGAAATATCTTTATTAAAGGTAAAGAAACTTAATTAAAGGATCTCCTCCGTTCTGTTAAAATTATATTAAAACTCATTATACTATCTCATTGTATTAAAAACTCATATAGGCCTATAACAACTATCAAGTTATCGATTTACAAGCGAGTTTTTTGAGCAACATCATTATTATTTTGCCATAAAGTGAGAGCACGCCAGTGAAATCATTCAGTAAACAGATCTTAAAATGATGATAGAACATGAATTAAATTATCAAAGTGATTCAGGACAATGATATTTTTCGAAAGCAGAAGTATTGAGCCAGATAAAATGTTCTTCAGTATCGACAAAAATCCTCAAGTCGACTTGAAAGATGAGGTGTAATCTCTAATTAATAGCGTGATCATTATGTATAGGCCTATACAATTTTTTCGCTCGTTTTGTGTCATTTTACTTGAATCGAACAGAATACTTATTTCGTTTTTCCCGCTTGTCAAGAAAATTCCACCGTATTACTCAAATTATTCAATCACCAATGATTATAATTATTGATTTTATTTGCTTATACGAAGAAATATTTTATTTAAATAAATAAAATTACGATAAATAAATGAACTCATGTTTTCAGCTTCCACCCTGGATAAGGACGGAGTCTGTAGACATAGTGGAATCTCCTGACTGGAATGACAGAGGGGCAGCCGATGGAAATTCTGTTCAGCCTGATAGTGATTTTGGTTAGTATTATCACATTGTCTTATTATAGTTTTATTATTGTCTATACATAGTATCATGATCGAATAATTTAATTCGATTTATTGCAAATTATTTATTTACATGTACCAACATTTCACTTGCTAATAAACAACACAATGCTCACTATTTCCTCAAGATTATTTTTTTGCTGTGGTGATGCCCACATAAGCTATTAGCTTGTGCGTGGGTAATGGGAAGGATGATGATGAGAGATGAGTGGACCTACAGCTTTAGGTGGGTTCCGAACCACCGGGAAGCGATTTTGATTTTCATGAATGACGTTCCAAAGTAGATGAACGTTTTGAAATTGAGAATAAGAGAAGAGAAAGTCCACCAGCTCAATCGATTTCCAAGTTTTTATAAACCAAAATATATAATAATTATGTTCGTCAAAACTCGCGTTTAAACCAAATTTTTAAAACTCTTGTTTACTTTTACTTTTCAGACTGGAATTTCAGTATAATAAAATTATGGAAAACTTGTTAAATCAAATGTTTTAAACTTCTCGAATTCATTATTGTTTTTGTAACAAATGAAAGCATTGATTCAAACTTTTGTTTTTGCTATTGTAACAAGTTGTTCAAATGTTTATTTTTTATAGTTATTTTCATAATGATTATTTGAATTTAGTAACACTATAGACTGAATCGATTTGAACAATATGAAAAATGATATAAACTATTATTATAATTTTAAACACGCGTTTCTGTTTCACAGATGAATTTTCGAGTCAAGGAAGTGAGAAGGATTACCAGAACAGTGTTCTCAGTCAATACCCTGTTCCAACGCAGATCAATTGCAATCAAAATAATAGGTGTAAGGCACTTTATCACTATGCTGCCAATCTCTACGATGAACTGAATTTAACACCTGGTAAGTACAATCAAGGTTATTAGCGAGAATAATCTAATAACTAATCTAATATAGCAGGATTATTTTAAATTGTCATAAAACAGCTGATTGATGTACGCTCGTTTATAACGTTAAATCAGCTGTTTTCTGACAAGTTAAAAGCATCCTGCTATAACTTTAATAACTGATCTAATAACTAATAAGTAATCTAATGACTTTGAAGTACAATAACTCATCTTCTCAAAATTTAATGAAAATGCTGTGAACAATCAAGTCTTTATGCAGATAAATTCTTGCTATAGAAATTGAAAAGTGTGACTTCAAATCTAATAAAATGAGAGTCTCCAAATAATCTAAATATTATATTCAGCAATCAAAAGTATGAGAGTAATAAAATCTGGAACTTGTAATACAACTATTAAAATAATATTAATTTATTTGTAGAAATTCTTGTTGATGTTGCGGAGCTCCATGATAAAATAAAACACTATGTGATTTTGCCAAATTCACTACTTTTGTAGGCCCAGTTCTACTTTTGAATTCTACTAAAGTAGTGGAATTGACATTATCGTATAGTGTTTTATTTGATTACAATAATAAACATAAGAAATAATCTGTCATAGTATTCTCTAATGATCATCCACCTCTGCTGATTCAGTCAAGTGGATGTGAAACTGGCAACCAGCTGGTAGGCCTAAGCCCACATAGGGCTGTTGAGCCATTGACAAACAAAAAAAGTATTCTCTGATTATTGTGAGTTTAATCGTCCTTGTTTGGAGATACGGTTGTCATTAATCTTTGATCATCAAATCAATAGGCTAATGAATGTTTCAAACAATATTATTCTGTAGGAAAGTTGCTACATTCATTCGACTCTGTACTGAATATGTACTCATAAAATAGGGCCAATACTCAACTTGAATTTCAATCATAATTTGAAAAGTATGTAATTCAACATTTGTTTTTGTTTAAAGGTGACGTTATCAATATTCACGATAAGCAGGCAGATGGTTGGTGGCTGGGAGAACTGAATGGCGTTGTTGGAATATTCCCTGCAACTTACGTAGAAGAGATGAAGTGATGACCAAGCATGTTCCCACTACAAAAGTGATCATTCATCAGAGAATTCGTTTCTTCTCTTTCATATTTCAATTAATTTGGAAAGAGGCGAACGCTTTCATGGACAGAATAATAGTCTAGTAACATCAACAAAATGAAGTGATTGAAATTCACGAATGGCAAAAGTCATCCTATTATCTCTTTTGCTTTACGGTATGAAAAGGCAAAAATCTGGAAGAATAAAAAGTGTGTACCTTAATATTCCAAATGCGGCATAAGTCATTGTTTGTTACTGTATCTTATAGGGTGATATAGATTATATTTCCTACTTCAACTAAAAATCTCAATCATAACTATGATTTAATTAGATGATAGTAATAAATTAATGAGTATCTTTACCTATTTTAGTTTGAAATACGCATATTTGGAGCACTTGTAAATACTAATAATAATAACTGCCATTTATGTCGATTTCATGAAATACAAAGAAGTATCAATAAAAGTAACGTTTTATACCTAGAATCGTAGTTAGATTATTTTTCTCAATCCTCAGCTGGACATGTGATTACTGAAATATTGAAAATCCAAAAAATTCTCCAAAAAAGAATTCGTCTCCCGTCCCCTACCCCCGACCCTATTGAAAACTCTGTTGTGGAAACTAAAATTTGTGTACCAAAGAAAAAATCCAAAAAAAATTATAAGCTTTCAGTAAGAAAATGTTTTGATATAGCCTAAATAAGAAACCCGTCTCCCTCTGCAATATACATACAATATAATAATTATGTGTAGCCAACCCAAACAAAAATGAAAACTCTGTTCTGAAAGCCATTGAATTGAAGAAAAAATTTGGAAGAAATTTTGGGGGAGGGCGAGGGCGCTCAATCTCACCCACTTGAAATCACGAGTTAGAAAAATTGTAAACTTCCAGGAATCAGATTTCCAGTGTTTGAGCTAACAAGTTTTTATGAATTTTCTAAATTATTGAGCGCCCTCGCCCTCCCCTAAAATTTTCTGGTCGGGGGTAGGGGACGGGAGACGAATTCTTTTTTGGAGAGGATATCAATTTTTTTTTAATCACCTACTTGTTATAGAGGTAAAACACTGCAAACACAATGGATGGGTGAGAGTTAATTTTTTAAACAGTGAAATGCTATGTTATTTGATAAAAAATATTTTATCCTCACTATTTGGGTGCTACAAAATTATTCCAGCTATAAGTGAGCCAGTTATGGTTAATACTGAATGAACAAACAAGACGTTGTGACTGTGTCTGTTGCACCACACCTTATCATTTACTATCCAGACTTTAACGTCATATCATTGTAGCAACATTAATTCATGTATAGCCTAAGCAGTTATCCACAAAGTTTGTTAAATTAGATTGAGATTTTGAATTTAGATTGAAATTTCGATAGTTTACATGACCACTTTTGATGAAAAAAATATTTTGTAATTGAAAAATGAAATCTTTGTAAAAATTTGCTCAACACCATTATTATACTTTCCAGGAACAAAATTCTCAAACTTTCCCCATTAATAATTCTAAAATGAATGATTCAATTTTTTTATTTTCTTTCTGTCAGAGTTCCATTTTTTTAATTGTTTAAATTGTTGAATTGTTTATTTAAAAAAAAAATTGAAGGGCTGAAAAATTACTTGGAACATGGTCCCTTCTTTATCAGGAGTATCTTAAATATAGGTATTCATGCAATAAGTACATATATTGGTCTCATTATTGTATCCTTGATATTTTTGATTTTGAGTGGACCTAATACGTATACGTATAGGTACATACGTGACAAAAACACTTATCTTTGATAAGTTGGTAACATTGTTCACATTTAATCAAATACATACAATGTTACCACTAAGGGCCATATCATACGAGCGCTAATAACGTTCCGCTGATAACGTACCGTTATCAACGGAACGTGTACATGTCATACGTGACGGCAAATGCGGTTAATAACGTACCGCCAACGCATGTGGTGCCTCTCATTTATAACATTTCAGGAGCTGGCGCTCCGTATGACAGGGTTTCTTAGCAACGTACGTTGCTAACGCAACCGTCTGCGTTGGCAGCGCACGTTGCTAACGCAGACCCGAGTACGGCATTAGCGCCCTCCACATGACATGCTCCATAAGAACCCCATTGCCGTGTTGGAGCGAATTTAGCGGTACGTTATCAACGAAACGTTATCAGCGCTCGTATGACATGGCCCTAATACAATAAAATATGCTAAGATTTGATCAAAAGTAACGATAGGAATGCTCGATATTCTAAGACACGCTGTAGGTAAACGACGTCTTTGATAATGTTTCAAAAAATATTTTCATTTGAATATTTGATTTTCTCCGCAAATTTAAACCCACTTTAATAGATCACATTGCCAATTATGAAATGAAATTATGTGTACTTACTATACTTACTGCAACGCCACTTAAGTGCAGAAAACATCTATTTCGTTGATCTACAAATGAAATGAACTGAAGTGAAGATAGCACAGTGTACCTATTGTCAAACACTGTCTCTGGCGGAGTATGTAAAAAATAGTCGGATTATTTGGTTTCACTTGATTTTGTATGATATAATGTGAAACAGTCCAACATTACCTATTACTTTATCGATCTACAAATACAATAAAGAACTTAAAACCTTCATACCCTCTCACTTGTATCTCTTTCTCACTATTTCTCACACGGCCTGGCCCAGATACATGTGAACATAACCTAATCTGTTATTTTTAAATGCTGGTAAGCTGGTTACGCTGCTGCCAACTGTTGCTTGGCAACATTTGGCAGTTCACTTATTGAAAGTGTGAATCACTTTCAATTTTTAACCGCTAGGAGCGCGACATGTACATTCGATAAAACTTCAAATTCCAAACTCCAAACCAATTTATGGATCATTAGTTCCGTTTAAATGAAGAAAACCATCTTCAAGACTGGACAATTGCCAAACACTTAAAATTATTCCCAAAGTTTCAATTCTTCCTGTCTCCTATCTATTGTTTTTTTTTCCATTCTATTAATTTTCCCTTTTATTCTTAGTTACTTTTTCTTCTTTTTACATTGTTGAAAATTTGAAATGCAAGTTTTAAATACATAACTAATCTTGAGGCGATTGCATTTAATACAATTTTTCATCCAATCCAATAAAATAAAAGAGATTTTAAGTGAAAAAATGCTCCAAAAAAAAGTCATGAGAAGGTTTAGAGATTCAAGCAATTTATCAAGTTTCAATGGAAATACATCCAATTTTCATTTTGCAATTTGCATTTCAATTGCAAATTTAATTGAATTATTATTATTATTAAGCTTATGGCTTTTTTGGCGGAGAGACCCTTTCGAGTATTCCGCCTCATTGCCGAATCATCCAATTTTCCCTAATAGGAAATATGGAAAACATGTAAGTTAAAAGAAGTCTAATACCAAAGTCATTTAATTGAATGAGTTAATTTGACAAAAGTTTGATTGTGTTTAACAGCCTTTACAGCAGGGAGTCTTCTCAGAAGTGACAGAATTTATAATGGAAGCAAAAATTCAGCACTTGATAAAATTCAGAGAAACTGAAAAATACAAAGGTTTTAGAGAATTATTAACTCAAATTACTCTTTATATCTTGCAGCCATTGTACACAATCAAATTTCTCATTTATTTACAAATACATTCAAGGATATAGGAGCTTACCAAGCCACTTTGCAACATGGAAAACTCACGCAGGGGCTGGATTTCACGATTCCAGTGGAGGTTCACTATCCAATGCAGGTAACAATTTATTGTTACCTAGTAATACCGTTCCAAAATGCTGTCAAGAAATAAATAAATAATCAAGGCAGGCATAAGAGTGGCTTTTCGTTCTATGATACCTGATATTATTGCGCAGACTCCTGATTTTAAAATTGAATAATTGAGTTTCAAAACACGAAATTATATTGCAAATTAAAACTTTTGCTGTTTTTTCAGGGTTTAATTTCCAACTAACTAAAAACAACACTATCATATTTTTGAAATTAAAATGTTCAGTTTTAATCCTTAGTTTCAATCACATCCAACAATCAACAAGTATCCAACATTTTTTGTATATGGTAAGGACTGCAATAATAAGTTCTTCAACAATGTGGTTCGAAGTGTCTATAGAAGCGATATTACCTATCTCCTCTCCTTCCTCTACCTACTGTACAAGCTAGTTAGACCTTCAGTTGGAGTTCTCGTCTCGTTAAAGCCGGAAGCTAACATCGTTGTAAGTAATAGAATATTTGTCAAGTTATCTTTTATTAAATTTAAATATCGGTCATCCGTGTGTAAATATTGCAAATTTCTTTAATTAGTTAAAATCTCGCTAAACCCAAACATCTATAATAGACATCACTTCATCATCATCATCACCATCATCCATATCGTTTCTACAGACACTTTGAAGCACATCGATGAGAATTTATTATTGCAGTCCTTACCAGTATTTATAGCAGGATTCATTTAACTTGTCAGAAAACATCTGATTAATCGTTAGTAAACAAGCGTATATCAATCAACTGTTTCTGACAATTTAAAAGAATCCTGCTATATTTATTCTATGTTGCCTGCCAACCTTCAAACGAATTTATTAAAGGTTTTAAGGTCAATTCCCACATTGACGACAACGACACGACGACGACATTCTCATTTCGTTCTGCGCATGCGTCACCAGCCCATGCTCTGATTGGTCCATGTCTATCTTTGTTTACAAATGAAAGCTTTCAAGTCTCAAAATTGCAGTACCGGTATGACTTGAAAAGGTTTGTATTATAATTTTATTTACTGATTATTATATTTATATTGTCGTATCAATATTATTAATATTAATTGACAATCGATTCCGAACAGCGAACATTCAAACTTCCTACCTAGTCACTTAACCTAGAAATTCGGCTGGTCTGAAGTTCTAAAAGGATAGACCAATCAGAGCGCGGGCTGGTAACGCATGCGCAGAACGAAATGAGAATGTCGTCGTCGTGTCGTTGTCGTCAATGTGGGAATTGACCTTTATTTCAATACCGAACTGATTGAGACATTAATTTAAATGACACCAGAGTAATCAGGTATGGAGAAATAAAACAATGTTTTTGAAAAGTGCACTTGTATTTAATAGCAAAGTTTCAAATCAACATTATTCAAAAACTAGAACAGTAAATCAAATGACACAGGGATTAAATGGTAAACATACATAATATGCAAATTTTATAGAACCATAAGTTATAATATGATGACTATTGCTATCAATCAGATTCAGGAGAGCTGTCGATTACGAATGGAGCTAGTGAACGCTCCTTGACAATTCTACGTTTTTGCAAAAACGATTCGCTGTCAAAATAGGAGACATCCTGCACACAAAAGAAAATTAATCGAATGCGCACATGATACAAACAAACACGAAAAATAGAATATAAACAAAACAAAAAAATACTGATGAATTTCTTATTCGCAAGACAATTTAAATTACATTGCCACTAGTGTTGGCACTAGAAAACTATATCACTATGTAATCAATGTCAGCCAACTATCTAATGGCCAGTCTCATATTCACATAATCATATATTTTTATTAGGAAAATCTTTTTTCAGTAATTAACAATAATTATCAACTACTATAAATTCTATTCGTGGTAATATTAAATTATTGAATATTGATTCCTCAGTCACCGTATTATAGGTTTCTTCATTGCAATAACGCCACTACTAATATTCATTGTAAAACTATCATGATTTACAATGATTTACAAACTATCAAGAATAAAAATCAGGTTATTATGATAACAAAATATTATTTGAATGGTAATTAAGGAATATTTGGTTATTAATACAGAAATTCCAACAAATGTACATAAAGCAACAAATTATTAAAACATAAATTGGTTCGGTTGATGTATTTTATCAACGAATGTCCTCCGTGGTCTATACGTGTAGTAAAAGAGTAATAAAACAAAAATATTTCAACTCATATTTATAATAATTTTTGAATCAAGATACTCGATTAAGTATAAGAGTATTGTTGAGTTTTGAGAATAATAACATATAGAAGTATTATACCAGTGTTACACTGGTACTGGTAAATTTAAAGATTCCAAA
This sequence comes from Laodelphax striatellus, assembly GCA_017141395.1. Lineage (NCBI taxonomy): Eukaryota > Metazoa > Arthropoda > Insecta > Hemiptera > Delphacidae > Laodelphax > Laodelphax striatellus. The sequence goes on from CM029531.1 coordinate 50,304,279, forward strand.
GTATTATAGATGAATAATTAAAGTTTGTGAATCGCAGTCATAATCAAAAGTGCTTTATGACCTCACAAACTGATATATTTATAGTATCATATAGATCATTTACTAATGTTAAATTAGTCATAGCAGAGCAATAACTGGATAGGAAGCATTTTATAGTCTTTGAATTAGAACAAATAATATCAAGCAATACTTACAATAAGAATCACTGATGATTTATGAGTTCAATATATGTTTAATCACACCGCAAACACAATCAAAACCAGATCATAATTATTGTTATTAGCACAACCCACTTTCAAAACTCTCAGAAGTCATCAACATGATAGTTATATTAGAAAAAACTTGTTCTTTGTTTCAACAGTATGCTTCTATTTCCATGATTGTACAAGAAAATGTTTTCGGAATAATTAAGATTTTTAGTTCATACAAAGCATGAAAATGAAATCATATGTAAACAATAAAATGATCGTCAAGAAGTAACCATAACTATGGATTATAAGTTGTGAAGTCTATCATAAGTTGTTATAAGACTCCATTAATACATTTAAAACTCTATTGATACAGAAAAAAGAAAATACTGATAATATTCTTTCGTTCCCCTATTTTGAAAAAATATCAAGTTGATGGATTGAAATTCTCCATAAATAGGTGCCATTAGTAGAGTTTTTACAAATGAGAAAAAAGATTGATGATCTTCCTCACTGTGATATAGAACACGTTGTTTTTTCAACGCAGATTTGAAAATAATAAACTTTTTCCAAATTGGAGCAACATTTGAACGCAAAGGAATAAGCCTACTAAAATGAAGGAGTTCTGAGATAGTCTTTTTACCGGACTTTGATATAAAATCTCAATTCACAAAACATTTTTCTCTTTAGAAATAATATAAAATACCAATTTTTCACCAATGACATAAATAAGATTTTCGTTGAAGTACAAAAGAAAAAAGAGTGTGATTGAATATTGCATAAATCAATGAGGAACAAACATTTTTTAAAAACGAAGTTTGTTCACGTAAGTTTAACACTAGAGCTTAGGCCAAGCAGACTATAGAAAGGAAAATTATAATGTTCTTTCAGTCATTTTTGTCATAAATTCTATTAAATGCTTTATTCTAGAAATAATGTACTCGCATGTTGCACTAAACTAGTACTACTACTGCAGCTTGAGATTCAGCTGTTCGAGAATTTTGATGTGTCCGAGATGGAGAGAGAGAGAAGGTGTGAGATGAAGGTTAGTGAAATCCTTTCCAAAAAATCTGTCCTCGTAGATTTTAGACCATTAATAATAACTGTGAAATTAAAAAAAAAACATATTTAATTGACTGATTATGTGTAAAATGTAACCTTGAGTAAAAGGAAGAAAAAAATTGAAATTATTATAAAATAAAAATAACAAATTCATCATGAATTGGATTCTTATGCCGTCACTTGAATAGCAAAAATTACTTCCTATTCATTTACAGCAATTATTGTAATTGTAAAGAATTGCACTTGCTAAAACAAATACTAGAATCAATTTTTATAAACGTTCTTGACTCAACAATACTAAATTACTTTGATGAATTACAATACTGAATTACTTTGATTACAATGATGATTACTTTGGAATTTGGAGATACATGCGGATGAAAAAGAGTTAACAATCATACTATAATTCAGTTCACTAAGATTTATGTCATGATTCGATAGTTGATAATGAATAGTTTTATCATCTGAGTTTTCAATAGTTGGAAAGCAGCATTCTAAAGAAATATTGAAGTATACTTTCAAAGCGCATTTCTTGTGATTTTTGAAAGAATTAGTTGAATAAATGTATTGAGAAACAACTACAGTTGAAAAAATTAGTAGAAATACTGGATGGGCTTTGTGAAATGATCAAAAAGGTTTGAAGAGAAACAGCCAACTTTTATAATATTAAAAAGCAATATCACTATTACAAACAAGATATGCCTGCAAGCATAGCAAAAAACATGCAAAGATTAAACATGCTACTCAACAAGACAACTCTACATTTGATTTTAATTGACACTTCACTTCAACCATGGATTATGTTTTAGAATGCAATAAGAGCAGTTTGTCAAAATTCAACCAACTTCTAATGAGAGATCAGAAACGCTCTTCACATGGTAGAAAATTGATGATGGACTACTATATTGAATAGATCTAATAAATCATTACATAAGAAGAAAAGTTACAAGAGTTCAAATTACTGATAATTAGTTATACTCATCAATACCTGGATAGTTATGGTCAAGCCTATGATGCAAGATAAAAGGTACAATTTTTATCAGGGGCGCCATTTGGGGAGGGCAGGAGGCCTAGGCCCCCCCCAAAGATCTGATAAATAATTTGAAATAGTGGGCCTATCGATAATATTATTGTATTAAGACTTCAAATAGACAAAATTAAGATTAAAATTACATTTTTAAACGTAATATTTCAAAACTTTTCCGGAGGAAAACCCCCGGACCCCTTTTCGTGGGGGGTATTCGATACCCCTTGGTGCTTCCCCCCCAACAGTTTGGTGAAATGGTGCTCCTGATTTTTATTGCTAGGTGTCACAACAACCATGAAAGAGCTGAAAAATGTCGAATCCAAAGTCCAACCACTTTACATGCATTGTAACTAGTGCAGTGTAATGAAGGTGCTAGTGCAGTATACCAACATCCAAGTTGTTTTATTTTAAAAATATATGTAGTCTATGTACATACATGCTGTAGAGTCAAGATTATTAAAATGTCGAATAGACAATAGAATAATTTGATGAATTTCAAGTAGGCTAGTTCCTTATCAAGTTATTCATCTTTACCACAAAGAGAAGCCAGTTCACGAGACACCGCCCACTGATGCATAGCAGAAGTAAAAGATCTACTGTTACAGCTGTTGCTTGGATCATTGATAATACTACTATAGAGACATTCAAGTGAAGGAGTCTTGTCGATTTGATTTTGGCAGATATAAGCAAGACATTTTTGCCTACCTCATGAACCCTGGGAATTAGGAAAATGATAATTTTTAATGAAAAACGTGCAGCCTATCAAAGTACCCAACATAGCCAATAATCTATCTAGCAGAAGAAAAAGTACTCTGAATATTATCTTGCAAGATGTGATAGAACCAAAGAGAGAAATGTCTCAAGAGAAAGATCCTCAAATAGCTAAATAACTTGCAAGATTCGATAAAAAACTAAAGAGAGAAATGTCTAAAGAGAAAGATACTCAAATATCTATTAAGAAGAATTCAACCTACGATCCATGCAAATCCTAATTTAATAATGATAGGTTTTGATTTTTACCTAAAATAGCCTGTGAATTGTACAGCACTCGCATACACCTCCATAGCTAGAATGTCTGCTGAACTAAATAAAAACTTATACACAATTGAAAATCTTTGTATGTGTAGCCCTATTCTGAACGTTGAATTGATTTCCTACACTACAGTAATGATCATAATAGTAAATGTCACATCAGAAATCTAGTGGAAGATGATGGTAAACTATTAAAGGAAACTGGAACTCTTTCAGAGATAATTCTCTGATTTGAGAAGCAGAAACGAGAAAAATGAAAATCAATATTGTTTTCACTTCATTACCGAAATGCAGTCACGTTTTTTAATGTAAGAAACCAAATTTTTCTACTTACAGACTGGAGTGCTTTCGAGTTTCAAGAAACTCATTGTCAACAGTCCTTGAAAAGTGCTTTCTTGAAACTCAAAAGCACTTCAGTCAGTAAGTAGACAAATTTCATTTCTTACATGAAAAAACATGACTGCATGTCGGTAGTGAAGTGAAAACAATAGTGTATACATCGCAGCTCGTAATGGATCAAGAAATAATCACCGAAAATCAATAATACGAAAAGAATCTGTTATGGTAGAAGCGACGAAAGGAGAAATTTGAGAATGCAATTATTAAATTATTAGGGGGAATTTGAAAAAGCAGAAACCCTACATGAGAAAGATTATAATAGCAAGATTAACTTAACTAATATACATGAACTAAATGATGAGTAGGAAAATAATTTGAGAAGATTAGAAAGTGGTTACTCCTTGTAATATTGTCAACCTGACAAAAGTCAATTAAAAAAATAACAAAACTATACTGTTGAACTGGGTATGATTGAGAGTGGAATGCAGTTGACTCAAAGGAATGTCATTGGAGCTCCAAGACAAATGATAACAACATATTTGTAACAATGAATCTGATATTTTTTTATAAAATGCAATGAAATACATTACATAATGGATTACAACGTTGTTGATGGAATGAGAATAATTGAAAATAATTCTAAACTACAATCTTTGAAGAAAAACATGAAATATACTTATTGTCTTAAAAATATTTTTATCATAAAACAACCAAGATAATGGAAACTTTGGATAATTTCTTCAGATATTTCTGAACGCATCCATATCAACAAACTAATATACTGAACGAGAAAACAAAACAATACTTATACATATACAAGTAAAACAAACTAAATTTTAAAAAAACTTGATTATTCAACAAAATATTGAATTATATTCAACAAAAAAAAGAAAACCCCGGGGTAGGACAGGTAACTCAGGAAGTTTTAAGTTTAGAAATTAACATGAAAAGTTAATTTCACAAAGCTTTTTATTCGTTAGCGTTTGTCAAGCTATGCTTCATATCTTCATAGTTAAGAAAAGATAACTAATTAACATAGTTAAGAAAACCATGAAATCAATAGAAGTAATACGTTTGAAACGTGAAAAACAGAAAATGTATTTGAATAAGTAGATATATTGTAAAAAGTTGAATATCTATGCTCTCAAGATAAGAATTGATCATAAGGAAATTTTATGCTTATATAGGGTTCATTGGAGAACTGGTTCTGCATCCCTGAGCTGATAAATTAACATATAAAAATTAATATTCATGTTTTTTATTAACGTTTTTGAAAGTTCAATAAATGAGAGATCACAAACATGTTTATCTACTTGGATGACAGTAAAAAAATTTAATGTGGTAGTCACAATTCGGCTATAGAAATTATTGATAAGAAAATAGTATGATATGAAATGTCGCTAGGATCGGCCCCTTGATTTCTGGTTCTCAAAATTTAACGTACGATGGGAAATCTATTCTGAGGCGATGAGACAGTGAATGGGAATGCGAATGAGAGTGAATGAGCGATCGATTGTGAGATCAAATCGGATCACAGTTCCCTATTCCTTGAACGACCTACTAGAGAGTATCGCTTCTCTATGCTAAAACAAATTCAACAAGAGAATTGAACAATTCAGCAAGAAATTCATGAACTTGGTGTTATAACTAGGCTACACACCGTACAAGCTCTTGTGGAAAGATATTACAATTTCAACCAAATGTATTACAAAGAAAGAGATGAGTTGTCTGTTGTCTATAGTAAAAGTGATGGAAATACGATCTTATCCCAACTAATTAGTGAATATTCTGAAAAGTGTTATCGAACTTCAACCTAAGTGAAAAATATATGATACACGTAGAGATGGAACTACCTTCGGGTCTCCCCACCGGTCAAAGCCAATACGCTAATAATAATATACCAACTAAAGCGATCTACAATAAATGAAGATGGTTATTTTACTTGAAAATATTTTAAATTGAAGATTCACAAACAAAATTAATCCAAATAATTGTCAATTTACTTCAAATACTTTAAACTATATGGGAATGCAGCTTGTTTCATTCAAAGTTCAAAACATTATAAGGTCGTAGTTTCGAACTCAAATCGACGTTGAGATTTCATCATCAACAACACCATTATCACAGGGATATTGTAATAATATTAGTCTTCGAATTATATCACCAATATTTACATGAATTATTTTGAAATACAAAAAGTTGCAAAATGATTCTTGAATAAAGTTAATCCATGAGAGAAACAGGTGTTAGTAATGCACATTATTTTCAAAGCAGGTACAAAATTAGCCACACTTCTCACAGAAACGGCACCCGTAGCTGGATTGGTTAGGTTAGGTTAGAATTTGGTCCATATTCCAAGCACTTGAAAACGAGTACACAAGGTTTGAGTTTTCGTTGGCGGTGTTGTTGTTAATCCTTTGGGGGTGGCTGTGGGTCGGGGAGTAATGGTATTGCAAAGGAGGGGAGGCGGGGGTGGGAAGCAGAAAATGGTTGGCTACCTGTTTCACTATGGCCGGGTGTTCTTTCGAGATCCTTTCCCAATCTTTCGGCTGTTTCTTTGAGTCGGGCAGCTCGAGACAGTTCATCAGAAACTCCACTGAATACTGGTACTTTTTCTTCAACGAGTAATCTGAAACAAGTAATAATAATTCATTCTTTGATAAGAATAATAATATAAACAGAGGTGGTGGGTATCAAACAAATATGGTGGAGATTTGATTTGAAACTTGTTGGTAAAAAGTATACACAGGCCCGTCGAGATTCCCACCGGGCCCGGAGTTTCTAGCGGGCCCGGATTTCAATCAAAATCTCAAAATTTGGGAAAAGTTTAATGCAATCTGAAAGTTTAATGCAATAAAACTGGTGTTTTATCTACCTATTGTAATCAGACATTATGCAGACGGTCCCAGGCCCTACATAATAAAATGTAAAAAATGATTTAGAAGGTAACTACCACCGGGCCCTGATGTTCTCTCGACGGCCCTGAGTATACAAACAGTATATTTTGAAGCAAAATGATTAATGTTTTCAAAAACGAAAGATGACTTCTCTTTTCGAATTAAGCTCGTGTTCAAATCGACCACTTATCAACAAATAGAGACTTTTACACAAACCAATAAATCACAAAAAAAGACACAAATACTATGAGGGAGAATTAAACAACGCTGATGAAATTGTCATTAGAATGATTCGCGAGTACAAGGACATCTTTCTTCAATGTTGAAAATCCCTAGTATTTCTTGCATTTACGTTCACTTTATTTATTTCCGAAGTAATACTCAATCAATGGCAAATTCCTAAAATAGCCCAACAAATAATAAATAATTTATGTTGAGTAGTAAACAACAGAATAATTAGACTGATCAGAAAAAGTTAAAATTCACAGAAAATATCTAATCTAACATAGTTCTTAGCTGACAATTTCAAATGAGAAAAAATGTCAAATACAGTTTAAAAAAAATAAAAGTGTTAATTGAAAATGAAAAGGACTTTCCAAGAATGAAGTTCATAATAACCTGAATTGTCTTGAAATGACTCTGAAACACCTCTTGTCAAAACCGGATGATTGTTGATAGCCGGCTGTTCAACGATTCCGTAAGATCCATCGAAGTCACCTGCAAGAAAAATTCGATTAAACGGAGAATTCAATTTTTTCAAATAATTCAATTATTTGAATTTGAAATTTTATCATGTAATTACATCTCTTTATAAAACTAAATATAATCATTTTTGTTTGGCAGAGAAACGGAGCAAAGAAAAAAAAGCAGCTATTTTATTTACAGTATTAAAATTATGGAATTATAATTTTTCCCTGAAGAGTACATGAATGAAGTTGAACATCTTATACATCGCTAGATTAGTTGGCAGTTCTTGAAACGGTCCAGAGCTAGACTTATTCTTGAAAAAAGTCATGTTCTACAACTGTATTAACGAGAGTAATCCATCTTGAAGTAACTTTACTGAAGTAATACTACTGGAGTAACTTGAAGTAATGCTATACTGGATTACTTTCAAATACATGAAAATCTTCTCTGAAAAACTTGAATATTGATATGAGATGAATGTACATCTCTATATCTAATACGTAAGGCCAACCATATACGTTACGGTATACCGAAGAGGTTTACCTGTGCAATCTACACAGGTAAACTGTATCGTGCGAGCCTGTGATCCTGCACAGTTTTATTGGCACAAACATTCATTCCGATTACCTGTGCAGGTTGCCTCTTCGTTAAACCGTAACATGTATGGCCGGCTCACTACATCAAGTACTTCTGAAATTTTTACAAAAAATTGTGGCTTATAAGCCAAACCTCAACTTAATATTCTCGTGTGATTATTTATTTTAGTATTGAATTATTCTAGTAGTTTTGAGATGCACAAAATTTCAAAAATTTATCAAGCACAACATTTCCAATCAATATTATTGTTATGCTTATAGTCAGCATCAACAGGTAAAGTATGTAATATACATTTTTTATTGTTTGTTAGGGATGATGCCCACATGAGCTCTAGGCTTGTGCGTGGGTAATGGGAAGGATGATGATGAGGGATGAATGGACCTACAGCTTTAGGTGGGTTCCGAACCACCGGGAAGCGATTTTGAAGCTCATAAATTTTTGTATTTAGAGGAGCCGGTCACCGTTACAACGGGAGTGGTAGGCGCTGTCTCTTATCTAATCTCACCGATTAGACTCGCCTCTGCCACTTGGGACAACCGCTTCTCCAACAAGCTTTTTGACAACAAGCTCTATAATTGAGATTGCAGTATATAGTACGTTTTGAAGACAAGAAAACTGAGGAGGGATAAATTGTTGAGTACAAAATATCACATTATAATCATATTTATTATTGAGAAATAATACTGTACATCAAATAAAAAAAATTAGTGCATCATACCAAGATTGAAGACAAGAAGCATTAAAAAATAAAAAATTATAACAGAATCATTAAGAGTACTCGTAATTAAAAAAATAATCAATTGCTTTAATATAATTGAATGTTTTATGAAAAAAAAATACAGAACAACAAATAAATTAATTAGTGCTATTACTTAAGAATAGAAGCATTTGAAAAAAACAGTGGTATACTATACAAAGTAGTTTGAGAAGAGCACTGCTTTCTATATCTTGTAAGTGTATTTAAACAGCATTTAAGGAGAGAAGCGTGAAAAATAATATGAATAGTTCAATTCCAAAACCTGCAAAGTGAAAAAATAAATTGTTGGCAAATTGGGAAAAACTGTTGCTGAGAATGAATAAATTCTTGCTTAGGATTGATGAAGAATAATACACTAGTCGCTTTCCAATTTCTTACCATTGTTTATGAGTTGGCAATTTATTTTTCTATTTTGTTGTCTTGGCAGGTTTTGGAATGGAGCTCCTACATCTGGAGGATTCAGAATACAAGTGGACCAAGTCCACGTTTTGTCATTTCTGATTTGGCAACGGTAAGTTATAACACGTACCAACTATAATGAATTTCTGTGTAATAATGAACCAAGTCCTAGTTCTGATAATATCCGACTGTGGGCCGCACTGCAAGTGATGGATGGTTCACACGTTTTATCAAGAAGGCCGAAAATGTCGACCATTTTATTGGATATTGAGCTGTATTTGAAACATCTACATAACTTCTAAAACCAATCCGAAAAACACAAAATAACAAATGATGTATTGTAATATTAACAGTTTTGATTTATACGAAAAGATACCATAAACCAAAACTCATCAATTATCTAACATGATTGTTTGAATTAAATACACCGCCAAAATTAGGTCCAGAGTGTATTATGAGAACTCAGCTACAAGTCCAAGTGAATTGGCCAATAATCGAGACACATTCACCCATTAACATAGAAGATAATTGTTCCACTAACAATGACATCCGCACTGTGGATGAAATTTTTATCAAGAAGGCCGTGATAGTTTTCTACATGCTCTACTTTTATGGATATTGTATGAGCTATAGATAAACCATCTACCATCCAGAGAACAATCCAGCAGTACGGCCTCAACTTTAGGGAGTAGCGGAAAAATATGGAACAGGTTATACATGTAACAGGTAATTCTGATATTAAGCTTATACTTTAAACCTCTTAGCTAAACAGTAGCTGGAGTGGACTAGTATTCACTAGTATTCTGAGCCCTCCATTTACGGAATCATAGTAAAAACAAAGTTTGTTGACGATTTGTCTAGTAGTTGTTGATTGTCTACAGCATGCATCATTCAATGAGAGCATAGCCATCGATGGATCAGCAGCTAGCTCACAAAGCGCGCTCTCTTACTTGCGCCATTTTACCTTCGACTGTACTAATACAAGTTGTATCATCACTCTCACCACTGCTACTGATCGATGTGATCGCCGTGGCCGGGCCGCCGACGCCGCCGTTCACCGGCTCCATCACGCCCAGTCGCTTGTACACCGGCGAATAATTGCACGTGCTGTTGTTCAGGAATACGTCTTCTTCGTAACTAAAAAAAAAATTAGCAAGTCAATGTTATAGTGAATTGAAACGATATTAAAACACTAGTAGGATATTAAGTTTCAAGATTATACAGGTTCATCACAACAAAAACACATTTCAAATTAGCAATTCAATGTCGTAGTGAATTGAAATGATGCTAGGATAGTACATTTCACGATAATCATTATACAGTACTAAAACACTAGTAGGATAGTAAATTTCAAGATTATACAGGTTGATAACAAAAAAAAAACACATCTTAAATTAGCAATTCAATGTCGAAGTGAATTGAAATGGAATGATGATGAATTAACATGATATTATACATTTACAGATTAAAGTGATGATAATAACGTACTGAATTGAAATGATGCTACAACACTAGTAGAAATTTCAAAATTATACAGGTTGATCATAGAATCTCTCAACAGTTGTAGCTACTTGGTGGTATATTAGAAACTGTACACAAATTGAATTGTGTAGTACCATAGAGAAATAATTCCACAAGTAGATAGTTCATGCCTATGTTAAAGAGTGAAGGCCGGTTTCTGAACAGAAGATGGTGGCGATATCTCTGAGGACTTTATGGTACTAGGAGTGAGCGTCTGTGTGTTCAAATGGCGATACCTCTAGCGCTCCTACCTTGACCGTAAAGGAACTAATTACGTGGCCTAGAGTTGACCGCACATCGAAAATCGCATAAAAGTTCTCTATCCCATGAGATATCTACTTACGAAATGCTTTCTCTGTGGTAGTACTCAACAACAAAGAAGGCACTTTCAACATTTACTGTAATGAATTTCAGTTGAATTTTAAAATCATTTTTTTGTTTAATAAATAACTTGTTTTCGAGTGATTGAGAGTTTCATTGTATATTCACTGCGAAAGAACTTCTTTATCACATTGTACATTGCATGTGTATATGTTATGAAATAAGAAAACGTGATAGAGTGTCATGGATGTGAAAAAACATACGACGAAATTCTGTATTCGATCTTGGAACCTTTGGATTATCAGAGTGTCATGGATGTAACCAATCAAAAATTAATTGTTCAACAATAATTAAAATACTCACTGTGTATAACAATCGGGTATGAAGTTTTGGTAATTTTCACGGGAAAAATGTTCGTCCAACACTAATTTCGCATTCTGGAAAATAGAAATGAGAATATCTGTAAAATACAGGCCACTAAAAATGAATAATCATTCATTGGATGTGTGTATATCCAAATTACAGGAAAGTAGCCCTATAACCATGGATAATAATGTAAATTGCTATACTCACTCTCACAAGATCATGGTTTGTCCCAGTGATTTTGATGGTGTCATTTCCTACAGTAACAGAATACTTATATTCCCCAATACTAGCATCTGGTGTGGACATGCTGTGAAGCAGAGCTCGGCTTCCTCTCACTGTAACAATAAGAAAATGTATTACTGCAAAATGTATTTGGAGACCACAAAGTGAAATTGAACTATTTAAAATAATTATGTAAATTATATTGAGTGAAATCACATTCGGCCACAGTTGCACAAAAATCCAATTGAATTCAACAACCGTAAAATGATGTCCTTGCATTGATTTAAGATTTATTGGTTTTCATTGCATTTGATTCCATGGGATGACATAATTTTAAGGCAAAAATTCAATTGGGTATTCAAGCAACTGGCTGAATGACTTTTTAAACATATTTCATCATTGTATTCGAAGTGACAAGAGGTTAGCATCACTCTGTAGGAAAGTGAGTAAATAATTATTTGTACACTACAACCAAACTTATTAGGATTTATTTAGGATTTAGGCCTAGGCTTAGGCCTAGAGGCGAGCATTTTGATTCTACTCTATCAGTTGGTTGTTTTCATTTTCTTATATTCTCATAATGTTTGAATAATGGATTAATGTTGAATTTAATTACATCTATTGAATTGATTTGAAAAATCTACAAGAAAAAACTTTTTAAATCTACAGTAGCCTACTAAGGTCTCATAAGATTAAAAGTCAATTTCATAAACGAGACTTTTTCAAAGTAATACTATTCTGTCTTTCAACCTATTATCTTGTAATTGACAAAGGTAATGAGCCAAGGTAAAGAGTGTAATTATAAAAGTAATATAGCCTACAAAAATTCATTATTCAAGATGTAATACAAGCTTATTGGCGTTTCTTTCATCTAGGAATGTAGAACTGTAATATACATTCCTCATCCTCCATACTATTATTTAATAGAGATCGAGAAGTCCAAGATTAGTCTACTGGTGCAAGTAATGATGCAAGTTACTATGACATTCTTAGGCTAGGCGTACACCGGTTAGTCAAGACAAGACAAGATTAGTCACAGTAATTCACATAGTTGCTTATGAAGCGGCACACACTGATGCAATGACTAATCGGTGTGTTGCTTCATAAGCAACTAAGTGAAGTACTGTGACTAAACGTGACTAATCTCGTCTTGTCTTGTCTTGACTAACCGGTGTACGCCTAGCCTAAGATTCAAATAATTTTGGATACGATTATTTATTAGAGATCGAGAAATTCAAGATTACTGATGCAAGTACTTTGACATTCTTGAATTCAAACGATACTGGAAGTCGTTGTGAAATTGTATAATAAAACTGGTTAGGTAGATGTAACCCTAGAGTTCTCACCGGGGAAGGAGATTCTGTTGCTCTCGTCAGATGCACTACTGTTCAGACTGGAGGTGGATCCACCCATCTTCTCTCTCTCACAACTGTCGCGCACTGGCGAAGCATTGTTACGGATCGTATCTTCAATCAGATGTCGAGCGTGTCTGAAAAATACAGTTTCACGATTAGTTTTTAGAAAATTGTTTAGAAATTAACGCACATTGTTTAATCCGTCATGAGATTTGACACAAATGCCCTCTCATTTGTGTCAAGAGGGCAATTATGGGATATCATCCTTGTGCTTTCATTTGTATAAATAAATAAAATTCAGTAACAAAGAGTAATGGGATTACTTTTTTCAACGCATAAAAACCTATCAATTCAGTACAACACCAGGGATCATTCATTAAAGTTTAGAAGCTCTGGACTATTTATCAAAATTTAGGAAAGAAACAGTTTTGGACGAATGTCTGTTGATTCTTCCCACATTGTAATGTATCTTGCGAATAAATAAATGAATGAATGAATATGGGAGAAAGGCGAAAACACACTTGTGACTTATAACATTATAAACTAAAAAGTAGACTATCTTCATAGTGCTATCCATTTCTAGTGTGTGTCAGCCTTTTTCCTATAATATAGGACTTTTTATGAAACATGCTACTGTTTCCTTCTTCTTCTTCCTCGGCTTATTCCCGTTTCTATACTAGGAAACATGCTAGTTTTTTCATTATCAGGAAAGTTCATGTATCAAAGATCCACAGTGTACGGTATTCTTACATTAGATGAAATTTAGAGGATACATGGACAATTCTATCTATAGAAGTAGAATAAGAAGAAGAATTAGTCTCTGTTGGATATGAATCGTTTCATGAATACCGTGATCCGAAATGAGACACAATGTAATTGAACACAGTTACAATAATGACTGGAATTAAAACACAGAAACCTGAAACTAAAGCCAAATTTGTTCAGATCTGTAACAGAATTATTAACTCCAGATTAAAAGGAATTTCGAAAATTTTCAAGTAAGTAGAGTTTAATTGCTTTTTTTAGAATTTACTTGCTGACTATATTTTCAATTTTATTAAAAAATTGAAAGCTGGAAACGTATTTAGTTGCCTAATTTCATGTGGATAAAATCGTCTAAAACATTAGATTATGTTCAAATAGAATCTAAAATTATATAGAACTGTTCAAGTTGAACAGCTAGTTCGGTCCAAAATAAAACTGATCAAAATCATCAATCAATCAATCTACGATAGCTTACTTAATAAAAAACCCAACTCACAGTATTTTCTCTTCGTTAGGACCAATAATTTGCACCAGTCTTTCTTTCTTTCCAGGATTTACTGAAATCAGATCAATCAAACTATAAGTGAGAAGAATTGAATGTACAATAAAACTTTAAGTATCGAATGAAAGTGATCCATTTGCTAATAGTAAAGTAAATTTTGCTAAAAAACAAAAGAAATTTTATAAAGCTTCATCAGTTTTTAAATATTTATGAAAACGATGTGTTTCAAGCAATTATTTGGAAGAGATATCACAACCTCGGTTTTACGAACCCCGATTTAAAGTATTTATATCAAATATCCTTAAAACGTGAAAAACACTCACTATAGTGAATATTGCAACCCAGCTTTTACGAATGCCCAGAAACAACGAATTTTTTCTCGGTCACTTGAGCTAAGTAAAACCGGGGTTCCACTGTATTACAAATGGAAATAATCTACCAAGTACCCAAATCCAAATAGATCATTTAACCATTAAAGAAGAGTTGCAAAGCTTCTTAAAGCATAAAATCTTATTTTTTTTTTACCTTGGTTATATTTTTGAATCCAATACTGTCTTGGCAAGAAGATATAAGGAGAGTACATTGTGTTTTTCTAATGCAATACTGATAAATAATTCAGATTCCAATTAGAACCCTCTTTATTGGTTCATTACAAATTTTTCAAGAACTGTAAAATGAGAAATCATTTGAATTTGGAGATTCGAAACATATTTTGATTTATAGAACTTAAATGAAGGTAAGCATGGTTAGATGGATAAATTCTGATGAAGCCTGTATGAATAAACGATTAAATGCAAGAGCAATGTAAGGCTTTGTATCAAATATATTTTAAATGTATTAATCAATGACTGTGCAGTTTGCAGTAGTAGAATAATGACACAAGTTCGACTATTCAAGGCTATCAATTTTTTTACAGTGGAGTAGGCCTAATTCATAATTCATTTAAAAAAGTGTGCACATAATAATTAATAGTTGAATTGTTTCAAAAATAGTAAATATGGAAAGTTGACAGAAATTAGATTCCAGAAATTGAAATTGGAATCAGTTTGATGTCTAGAATTAGAATCATGATAATTTAAAAAAAATGAGTTTGCGTTCAACAAATTTGGTACATATTTAATAATATTGATTTTCTATTAGCCTATCATCTAGCTTGATATCTATACTGAGTTGAATTTATTTGTACTGTAATTATGTCAATTTCTACCACATTATTCACTATTTAAAGAGAAATCAAACTTAGTTTACCATGTTACCACAATAATTTATTAAGTTGCATAATACCGTACAGCTAGAAACATTTTTGTGCAAGTAAATAAAAAATGAAAATATTTGAAGATACTGAGCACATTTTCAGGTTGAGTAGTAGGTTGGAATATTGTGAGACATTTAGGCCATGAATTAATGAACCAGCATTCAAGCTATTCTTTTGATTTTATACACCATACACTATTACTGGAATACTAATTTTTAGTTATTAGTAAATTAGTCACGCTGAAAGATAACATTTTCAAAAAATAAACACAAGATTAACCAGTATTTACACAAAAAACTGTACAGTAAACAGCTGCTGATGAGTTCGAAAATAATTAGAGAAAACAAAACAGAAAATGATTACTTAACTGTTAATTTCTGATGACAAAAACAATATCTTTGATAGAGTGAATTTCAATAAAGGACAGAATCTATTGCCAGGGTAATGTACAGAATTTAGATTTTTAAAGATTGGTACAGAAGATTTCTTCGTCGGCACATCAGACTTGGGATTGGGAACAAACACGCAAACACATGCCTTCTTTATCTAGCAGCAATTTAGCCGTTAAAATTCTCACAAGTGGGAGGATTCATACCAAGCTGATGGTGAATTTTGAGAACAACTAAAATTTCTTGACAGTCAGACTGAATCCTCAATAATTTGATTATTTTCAGAGAAGAAACAATAATTTCTAGATCAATAAAATATACAGATTCTATTGAAAACTTGATCTTCATTCAATTATATTCACTTGTTCAATTTAACTGGTCCACAAACCAGAATAACGACTGTTGCGAGGTGAAATTAAAACAGCTGAGAAGATCATAACCATGGCCTAATATTTGACATTGGAGGTGTATGGTATTTGAAAAAGCATATTATATGATTATGTAAATGCTACAACATGTTATAGCTAAAAGGCAGGTATCAAAAACCATACACCACTGAAATGACATGGTTGGCGAAAATCATCACTTCAAATAATTTCTAATCAATACAACAACCACTCAGATTAGTTCAATCATTGAATATTTCAATTAAATCGAATTAATTAAATCTTTGTAGGAGAAAAAATATTCTACTTGAAACTAAGTTCTAGCGAGTTAATCACAAACTTCAAGAAAACAGAATTATCTGCGTGTCGTTGATATTAGTGAGTGAAGTAACTGTTAACTTCATAGAGTGTCCTGTTTCCTTAGAGGGGTTTCAGATCGCTTATTAAATCACACCATAATAAGAAATAACTGAAAATTGTTAATACAAACACAGGTTCATGTTCATTGGCACTTTCAATCGTTTCCAAGAAAACAGCATTAGGTAGAAGGCGATTAATAGGTAGTTAAATTCAAGCTGTGCATTGATAGGCAGCAAACAAATAGCATATTGGCATTTCATTTGCATGGGTCAGTTGCAGGCATATTACTACAACAATACCTCGTTGGAATGAGATGATAGTTTCACTCAATTCCTCAATCATATGGACACGGCGACCCTTGATGCCCATCACTAAACAAAAATACAGTCTTTACGCTTAGTCCTTAACCTATTGCCAATTCACAAGAATTCATAGCTTGAGAATGGAATTAACTGAGACACAGATCTTTCGAAAATATCTCAAAAATCGTAACATATAGATTTTATTCTAAGTAAACCCATACTTCCTTACTCTCAGCTCTTGGAGAGCATTGTAGGCTACTTTAAAACATTTCTCTCGTCACTCCTAGTATTTTCTAGTTATTATTTACAACCGTGAAACAAAAAATAATCATCAACTTAGGTAAAATAATGGTTCAACAGTTTTAAATATTAACTTCACTTTCACAGGACTGATTTTTGCTTGATAGCCTACAATAATACTTTGGATTCACTAGTTTTTACACAAAAACTATAAACAACTCCTGAAAAGATTAACAATAAAATATTTTGAAGACAAATACTAGAAATTAAAACAAATAACTGGGAAACATAAAAGCTTAGAATATGAACATTACGGTTCAACTCTAACCTAATGTTTGTCGTTATTCGTCGTAACGAAGCCTCGCGGCATCGTTATTCAAACATTTAGAAAAATAAAACCACAAAATTGAAAAAAAAAATTAAATATGTTCGTATGGATTTTTGTTGGTGGGGAAACCCTTACGGGTAGGTTCCATCTCGCCTTATTCAATTTGAATAATAATTTAAAAATGATCTTGGTAGACTTGAAATTTTCCTACTTTGAAAAGAGAAACACAAAATTCTAAAAATTCTCCACATTGTTAAGGAATATAAATAGAATTATCTGACAAATACTTTATTTATACGTTACATTAGAATACATTGAACGACAATATTATTCGTATGGTAGAATGTGATGAAAGTCCATCACTTTCATTTACATGGAATTAAAAGATAAGGAAATAACTCAACATTGTATGATGAAAAATGAAAAATAATCAATTTCAGTGAACCGATTAACAAATATCGGTAAAAATATTGAAACCGCAAATATTCTTACCTTTTCCCGAGTCTGAGTTGCGGATCACAAGTTCGTCCTTGCAGTAATTCTTCCCTGGAATTTTAGTTGGCTTCGTAAATTTGCCTGATGTTTTCAGAATATCTCCGGGGGATAGGCTAGGCGTGACTCTCTGCTCTCTTGATAGAATTTCAAGCTGTAACAAATGAATAGTTTATCATTTTGTTTTATTCAGCAAGTGGTATTCTCTGCTTATTATGGATATACTTCCAGCATCTGCCAACATATGGCTTGATCTTTTGGGGCTCTTCAACTGGAATTATCAGAGTATTCAGGGCACAAAAGCGAGTACTCAGGACGATGATTGGCAAACCTCCCAGAACTCGATGCAGATCACTGTTTCGAAGCTCAAGAAT
Organism: Laodelphax striatellus; assembly: GCA_017141395.1. Taxonomy (NCBI): domain Eukaryota; kingdom Metazoa; phylum Arthropoda; class Insecta; order Hemiptera; family Delphacidae; genus Laodelphax; species Laodelphax striatellus. The sequence goes on from CM029531.1 coordinate 50,322,442, forward strand.
TCTTACTCTCCCTTTGTAAATACACGAGGCTGCACTACATGGATTCAAAAATGGAGCTTCCTGGAATATAGGATCAGATCTTCATAGATATAATACGAGGTCCAGACATGCCTTACGACTAGATGATCATAGAACGTCTTTTTTGAAAATAGTACAGATTATATTAGCAAAACAATATTGAACTCTTTTCCAAATAGTTCATTAACAATTGAGAGCAAATGTTAGTTCAAAAATAAATTGAAAGACTGGGTGCTTGAAGAGTATTTTTACAGTTTGACAAAACATTTTTAATCGAGAGGTTTTTAAATTTCATATCTAGTTTGAAAAATGTATTTAAAAAAAATGTTTGAAAAACGTACTGTGTCCTGTTCAAGTGAATGAGAGTGATGTTAATGTGATAATTCTGTTGTGATTAATAAATTGTTATTGTTTATTAAAAATTGTATGACGACAGTGAAACTTACCTGGTTATGTACATGCTGAGAATAAAACCAATTCAATTCAAACTGTCTAATCTATTAGTTGATTGAACTCTGATTGGTCATGAATGAGTAATCAAGGATTATGTTTAATACACTTTCGAGCAGCCGGCCCTTTGAATTTTCTCATGATCAAGAATTTGTTACTTACATCGCTTTGCATTTTCGAATTGTAATAGTTCTGCAAGGCATCCGATCCTAGCCAATTACTAGCTCTTAGTTCGATGAGTTCGAGAACACTGCGTCGAGATTCGAAGTCGAGTTGATCGTCTCTTGTTGCGTTTCGGAATAACACAAATGCTCTGTCCAGTTGATCTGTAACAGAGAAAATGATGAGTGAGCATACATTATGATAGCTCATTTCTGTGATTCTCACATATGTTTTTCACTGTGTCAATGAAGCCGAAGCCCCCTGGTGAGCGCGAAGCGCTCACTGTTTCTATGGAGGCGAAGTCCCCTAGTGAGCGTGAAGCTATGTCAATGGCTTTCAGGGTTCCAGGGGGCGGAGCCCCCTGGGTAGATAGCCTATAAAATACATTGTTCATTTGGAATGAGTAAAATAATATGAAAATTATAAAATTGTGGAAACTCAACAAATTTAATTCAAGTCATTATAAATAAGTGTATGATTGTAGTTTATTGATTGTCACAGAATGATATTTCGATTACTAAAAGTGCAGATACTCAATGCACAGTATAGATGCATTCTATGCAACGTGTATCCGCACCACACCTTGAAATACTGTTGTCAAATTTTTTAGTATGCATGAAAGTTTGGACACTTTTATATCACCGGTACTGTACATGTACAATGAGCTTGATTACCTTAGCATTTTAATAACAATCGTCACACATGATGAGCAATAAACTAAATTACCTTTGTAAACTGATTCCAATTGATTTCCTTTGGCTTTCAATAGATTGTTCAAAGTCGAGATATTTGTTTTGAAATTTTCGTCATAACGGCTGTTGCTTATGCTCTGTGTGAGGCTTTCCACAAGAACCATCAAACTGTCCACTGAAAGAGAAGATACACAAACTAGTATTACATTTCTTGTAATTAGTAAAAGCTTAGTAAAGTTTAAGGCTTTTGATAAAATTCAAATATGATTCAATCGTATCTGTCACAAAACATAATAACTCAGGTCTAGACAAATCTTTCACATTTAGTAGCTTACTAAGTAATTATTACAGCATGATAAAGCTTTGAAACAAATGAAAATAATTTTACTAACTTTTAATTTTATAGGCTTAATTGAAAACAATATAATTGTCATAAGTAAACTAATAAATAAGAATAGAATGGATTTATAAGTAACAGAGAATTCAAGAATATTATAATAAGATAGCCTGATTATTTACAGAGAATAATACTAAGGCTGAATAATAATAACTCACGGAATGATAATAATAACTAATAATAAAACTTACAATAGGCCTATAATAATAATAACTTACGGCTGGTCGAGTTCCGTGAGCTGTCAACCGACAAACTCTGTTTCAATGGTCTCGGCTTTTCTAGTTTCTTCACATTTCTTGTGCTGACGCTCCTTACAACCCCCTGAGTAGCCATGTCAACTGAATAAAAGTAAAAAGTACAATCATTAGTTTTGGATGGGTTTGAAGATTTAGAAGCAGCTTTCACTGCAACTTTAATAAAAATAATTTCTGTTCATTCTCACTGCAAGGATTTAAATTTAGGTAAAGGTTTTAACAACAGTTTGAAACAGGAAATATAGAAAATTGAAACTTCCTCAGATGAACCATTGAAAAAATAGATGGGTGACTTACTGTTTAGTAAACAGTAAACTAGCTTACTGTTTAGCCTGTTTTAGTAAAGTTGATAGTTGATTCTTTTATTCAAATCAAAGAAAGATTCGAACGGAATTATTCTACTTCTGGGTAGTAATCAGCGTGATGACACAAATTTTAAAATGAATATCAATGCTGAACGAGAACCTGAAAACTATGTCAACTTCTGTAGAAAACAAAGAAAGTTTCCTTTGCAATAGAATCATCATAACATCAAATTAGTTATTGGATTGAATATAAATTATTGATCACTGTGGTAAAGAATAAATAAGTGTCACCATTGGAAAATAAAATAATATGCTCATAACTCATTTATAATAATGTTCATATTCTTTTCGGATACTAACCTTTCAAAGGCTAAAGATTTGTCCGTTCACGAATCAGCTCTGGACCAGATAAGCGAGTTTCTATATCTTTCAATAGATATACAAATTGCTTATCAAATGATCAACCTTATCTCAACAAATTATCAACAAACCACGACAAATGAAGTCATCTTTTATTTGGATAAAATTGAAACATTTCACAGATTGCGCACCATTGAACAGAACAGACAACGAGCCTTCAGCAGCCTTGACAAAATCTTCAGGCAACGTCAGCTGGACCAAAATCTGGTGCGTCGATGTAAGACTAATAAAGAGTACCCAGCAGATAAAAAATCCGTGGAATCTGCCATGAAATTTTGATCAATGCCGACAATAATTTAATTGGAATACTGAATAAACAAATTATTAAACTAATTACTCATTGATCACTTTTTCCTCGATTCACAATCGATAAAGAAGCTTGTAATTTTTCGTTTTTGATATTTTGATCAGCTGTTCCTGTCTCGATGTAGTTGGCATAATAGAGTTCTTATGTCTCACTTGGAAAAAAACTGGAGATAGATTTTGACGTCGCATGCCGATTACTTGGCTATGTAATGGAATAATTTCCTTGTTTATTGTAATTATTGTATGAGTTTAACGTTATAATATGACCACTTAATCTTCTCAAGGATATACGTTTCCATTATTCAATAAAAACCGCGATTAATATTGTTATCTCGTTGAAATGCTCAGCTTTTGGAGTGTTCTTGTAGTGCTAGTTGGTTTAGGATTGTATGAAGATAGACAATGCAATGGATTTTATCTTCCCGGTTTAGCTCCTGTCAATTATTGTAAAAAGGGAGAATCCTCCCAAACATGTTCGGTAAGTATTTGAATTGACCTTCTTTATCTTTTATAGGCATAGTCTTTGAATGTAGTAGGTAGACTACAGTGGTGCAATACAAAGCTAGGCCTAATACGAATGGATGAGTCAGAAATGATGTTTATTCTTCTTCATTTGGGAATTTGAAAAAACGAACCATTCCTAGCTGAATCTTGTTGACGTGTCTGCAATCGCACGTCATTTTAGAGTATTATTCAACTGGGTAATGAAATTAAAAGCCTAGAAAAAAGAATAAATAAATGTTTTTATTCATGGGAATATAATAACTTAGGGTATATTCCCATGAAATATATATTATATACATATTTTGTACATGTAGGCCTATGTTTAATTACATATTATGTACCCCTACAATCACTTTTGACCAACAAAATAACAAAATTATACAGTAAAAGGTTTCCTTTTCCCTGCAAAGATTTAACGTTGCATATAAATACTGCAGTTTGATTCAAAAGGTAGATAATGCCTTAATTTAGTATAGTGTGAAATGAAATAAACTAGGCTACAATATTTTATGGATTAATATAATTATAAAGTAAATATTTAATCAGTAAAAAATAAATTGTAACCAGAAAGGCTGACTGCCATGAACTACAGTAGGTTTATATGCTGGATTGCGATTGCTGAAAAAATCAGTCATAACGTCATAACTTTGGTATTCCTTCTAGGCTATATATTATACATAGGATATAAGATATTGTTCATAGGAATATCTAGAGTAAGTTTTAGTGAAAATCCTAGAAAACCCTACTCTCTCTTAAATACAAGCTTCTTTTAAACAACATTCGAGGATTATAAATTGAAGATAACTGCCCAAATTACATTGAGGTAACATTTATTATAATTCTTCAAGTTTGAAATAACAGGACTATAATCATAGCCCCCTTTAAACTACTTCGTAGTTCGGACTGTTCGAACTTTGTGGTTTAAAGGGGGCTATGCTATAATCTATAGTTTAAATAAAACAAATTGTCACTTAGTCTGGTCATTCACTAGAACTTTGAATATTGCCGAAAACAACTTCATCTTATCGGTGAAAATTATAGTGAATTTAACGTGCCCCTGGTGCTCAATATTTTTCTCTATACTCTTCCTATTCTTCGAAAGAGGCTTAAGCTAGATGTATAGCTTAAGCAACTGTGATGGAAGGCCCAGATTCTTGAGCAGTGAGCACCAGGCCAAACACGTTTGTTTTTCTCTAATTTGTAAATTTATCAGTCTTCATAAACAATGCTGACTTCTTGAAGTTAGACTCTGTAAAATCATTCAGTAACTATGAAAAAAATTGAGCATATGTTGTGTTAACTTAAAATCCAATGTTAATTTTTAGTAGCTAGAATTGGACTTTTATCACATTGCTTAATATAATACTTTATAATTTTCAATTAATTGTAAAATTTATGTTTTATGCTTTCAGTCGGACGTTCCATTGTATGTGAATCGATTGAATACTGAAGAATCTGTCATTCCATATGAATACCATCAGTAAGTAGGCTACTCGAATACATTTATTCCAATTCTCATAAATTCAACTCAACTATCAATCAAGAATTCATGAGACTTCTCCATAGGGATGATATAAACCTAATAATCATATACTAGTTGTAGCTTTAACTAAGTTTGAAATGAATGATTATGCGGAAAATATATAGATATATATGTGATGAAAATTTAACTTTGTTCATCACCTGACGAGTAATTTGTACCATAATTGATATAATATTATTTATTAGTTATGCAATCCAATAACTTTCTCATTCTTCTTTCAAATTGATGGTTGTTTTTATTAAATAACCATGATGCTTCATAAGTAACTGAGATTGAGTAGTCACTCATCAAATAATTTTCAATAAGGAGTCATGAAGCTTCATTTACTGAAAAGCTAGTTATAATGCATTGAGCTGATTTCATACTACTCGTCAACCAAATTTGTGAACCGTTTAATATTCTTATCTCGCTACTAAAACACGTTAAGCGACTATTGATGTTCTCCACGATATTTATTTATTGTCATCATTCAAGGTCTTGAACACTATTCATAAAGTTCGAGACAATATTGCACTACGCTAAATTAATGTAACGAAGAATGCAATGTGAACTAAGACTTAAGCACCTAAAGCACCTAAAAATTTTTTACTACTTGTTTTTCACGAATCAAGTCACTACAAGTTCTTCTATGTTTTTGGGAAAGACTTGTATTCGAAACAGCATTGATTTGCATTCCTGAAGGCGATGAAACTGTTTTGAATCATTTTAGCCTTCAATCATTGATTATGTTGATGTACAACACATTTTGATCATTTGAGCTTTATGTTCATTGAGGTCTAGTTCAGACTTTCAATGCGCATTAAGAGTGGGCAGTAGTAGTCAGCCATATCGGAAATTGTCCCATAAGAACAATGTATTCATTTGAAACATATATAGCGCCGTTATTTTTGGACAGTAAATTTTTGCGTTTGACGTGTCATTAGAAAGAGAATAAAACAACTCTTCAGACGTTCGGCATTTTACTTTTTTAATTAGAAAATTACTGCAATAATTACAGCAAAAATAAACTTGTTCAAGATTAAATATTTTTGAAGGTCTTTAGGAAGACATATTTAAAATTTGAAAAAGCCAAGCATCTGCAACATTTAATTATTTATCAAATACATTTTTTTTGAAGAAGATCCGACGTAAACTGATATATTGAAAAAATGCATTTTTTAGCTTAAGATTACATTGATCTTATGGGACATCAATCCAAGCCGACTACTGCCGCGCTCTCTTAATCAATTTTATTATAACAACATTATTGATCGTTTAGGTGCTATAGTCAATCTACGAGCCATCCAATCTCTTATTCATTCCGGAGCTTTATAAAAGCACTCGAGCACAGACTTATTCAACTTGAATCTTGAATTGAATATTTTTCGATGCTGCTTTTGGACTGTATTGTAACAATTAGCATTGCCTGTTAACGTACGTAATGCGATCTATATTAAATTCGTACCTACAGCATTGGAAGAGTCAACAGTTGATTTAATTAGATGATAGTTTTGCAAACACAGTGTGGCCTTATTCCAATCGAATGTTTACAGAATTTTTTCAGCTTCCAATTGAGGTCCCAGCACAGGCATTTAATAAATTTTTGATCTATGATACTGTAATTTACATAAATATTTATATTTGATACTGAATTCAGTAAAACCTGAAAACTATAACTTTCAGTAAAAAACAAACTGAAAGAAACTTTGTTTATTGATCTCAGCTAGGCTAACTTAATAAAGCCTTATCCTAATCTTACTAGAGTTACAGTAGTAATAATTTTCTTAGTTTGGTGATTTCACTAACCAAATATTCATCATGGTTTGATGGTAGAAACTAATCTATTCAAGTTACTGTTGAACTATCAGTAGAATGATCAGTGTTGAAATTATAGTTGAACAATCCTTGAAATGATAGTTATTCAAACAACAGTTTAGTCAACACTTGACAATGATCATTTCTTGGATCATTCCCTAGCGCTTTAAATAGGAAAAGTTATCCTCTCATTTCATGTTTTTTTTAATGACAAAAAACTTTCAATTTTGTGATTTCTGCTTATCAAGTCACTACAAATTATTCTCTTTACTTGGAAATAGGATCTTGCAATTCAGATATCTATAGTAATATCAATAGAATATAGATAAAGTTATATTGAATAGACATCTTGCAACTGTAGAATGCTTATTACATGATTTATTACTGTCTTTTCAATTGTTGAATGCTTTCTTTGCAGCTTTGATTTTTGTCAAACCGATGAAAGTAAATCTCCAGCTGAAAACTTGGGACAAGTAGTGTTCGGAGAAAGAATTAGAAATTCCCCTTATCAGGTAAGTTGTATTTTTTTCTTATTTAATAAAATATTTAACGATTTACTGAATATCTATAACATACTGAATATTCATTACTACTCCTGAAAATAACTAAATTAAACCTATGAACTGCGAAGTAGGCCTATTAATAACCATGAAAACGAACTCGATCTCTGAAAACAGCATAAATGCCTCAATTGATACATGTTATTGAGACTGAGGACTGCAGCTGCCACTATAAATGTTGATTTTCATCAATTCCATCTGATTGTGCGCTCTGTGCATCAAATACTTAGAATTCATTCATTTTAATCAGAATAAATTTTGTCAAAACTTGTTCAACTTTTGATATACAACTACTGCGATCCAATTACTGGCACTCCAATTGATTCATGAGAATAATAAGTTGAATTTTACAAAATTATAAATTGATTTTTTGAATTTTCTCAGATTGAATTTAAAAAAGATGAAGAATGTAGAGAAGTCTGCAAAAAAACCTACATCGGCGGCAATGCTGAATCTGAAGGAAAATTGAGTTTACTAAAGAAAGGAATGAGCTTGAATTATCAGCATCATTGGATCGTTGGTAAGTTCGAAATAATTCATAAATATTCAGCTGCAAAGTTTAATTCAGGCTATTTAACTTGAAAGAGAGTAGGAGGACTTGTTGTATCTCAACTTCACAGCTGCCAAGTTGATGAATCTTACTATGCTTGATTTGTGATTGTGCGTTGCATGCATACGTGTTCTGTGTTCAAATGTTTAAAATACATTCGTATTCATCTTCAGATCGAATTTATTGAATTTTTTTTAATGAATGCCACTCTAGCTGTAGCAGTTTAGGTGCGCATATGCAGTGTATAGAATTCAAGTACTGTACAGTGTACACACCTGCTGTGAGTGCCTACAAAATACATTGTTATCATTCGGCGAATTAATGAAGTTAGACTTGATTACGTTACTCTTATTTTAGATAAACTTTGATGTGCTCTTCTCATGTAAAAGAATGATGACTACAATATAAATCACGAAATCAGCAGTGGAAATACTACCAAAGTTTTCATTATTACTAGTGCAAACAAGAATAAACTTGCTTTGCTTCCATTTGTAAAACTTTTCTGACATCAAAAAATAATGCCACTTGAATTCTTCAAAAACCTTTCGTTGCTTCATTCAGATTGAGACAATAGAGAGTTTCTCATGGAATGTAATTATTTAATCAATTATAGTTGTACTAGACAATTTAGTAATACTTCACGGACAGTCATTTTATTGAGCTTACTGAAAACTCCAAATTTATAAAAGATTCTTTCCATTCATACAGTCAAATATTTTACTTGATATGTTATTTACTTGTTATTTTATTCATAGATAACATGCCTGTAACATGGTGCTACACTTTGGACAATGGTCAACAGTATTGCAGCACCGGCTTCCCAATGGGATGCTATGTTGGAGAACGAAGGAAACCTGAAGATATCTGTATGATTGGGGTAAGTCTTATCTATTTAATTTTTTTATCAACAATTAGCAAATCGGCACATGCATCAGCATTTCTATGTTTTATTTTTAAATAAATGAATAGAATTTTATTGCCAAGAACCAACTACAATGTTATGAGCAACGACAAGAAATTAATATATAATTATTTAAAAAAAATTGAAATTCATTTATTCAAGTTCGATTTCACAAGAATATGCCCAATGATTTGTAGTTCTTGAAATAGAATTTTGATTTTTTGTTTTTCTGAATACTGTACTTTGTATTTTTGCTAGTACTATTGGCGATTGAATTAGATTAATATTATGTATAAGCTAGCTTAAATTGTTTACTGGTTCAGTAGCTGCTATACTTCTGCATCTGTTGCTGCTCTAGTTAAATGATTTTTGTTGGCTCTGGATATTTTCTGGAAAATTGGGTAGAATCATCAACTGAGTTCTAAATTGATGAATTTGTTTTAGAAAATGTACAACAAACCAAACACATTCTATATTTTCAACCACGTAGTCCTGACTGTAACTTATCACAGTGGCGAAGGCGAGGAGTGGGGAGGCTCATTCCAAGGAAATGGAGGAAGGATTGTGTGTAAGTTGATCTGTTTTTCATGATACAGTATATTTAGAGATTTCTTAATTTTTTTATATCTGCATCTGGTATTATAACATATTTAGTGGCTAAATTTGCATAGATTTGGAAAATAACTATTATGAAAATCATTGAATGGCTTGGAAGCTGTTGAAAATATCGTGTTATGTGAACATGAATATGCTGACACATCAAAAAAGATGTCTTGTTCAATCAGTTGACTGTCAATCTAATATTACTTTTATTATCAACAGCAGCAATTCACCATTATTGGACGTTATAGCTTAGTTAAAGGTTTACCCGTATATAACAGATAGACATGGTAGTCCTGTGGTTTATAGTAAGATCTGTTCAGATCACTGTTTCCTGATTATGAAGCAATTATACTCCAGTACTCATGTTGTAAGTCCCGACCATTAGTGTGGATCAACTCTTTTGAATTCATACTGTTTATACTATACCTTAATGGACTTAATGTCCATTTTTAGCTTTTCTTTGTATGAAATGAAAAAAAATTACGGTTTAATAGCTAGGGGTAACAGTTTAACAGTATTTTATGTTTTACCTTTACTGAGGTACCTATATTTTTTTATTGTTTTTCTTGTGGATTCGTTGGATAAGTTGTTACTTCTTTCAACAGCTGTCAAGGTTGTACCACACAGTATCGATCATAGCAAAGAAGGCGGATGCAAGTCTCTACATCCCATGGAAATTCCAGCTAGGAAACTGAAAAATGACGAAAAGTTGGAAATCAAGTACTCCTACCAAGTCATCTTCACCGTAAGTATTTATATTTTAAGCTATTCACCCGAAGACAGTTATTTACTTGATAAATAAAACTAAGTTTTAATAATACATCAGTTTTTATAATGATAAATAAATCAATGATAATTATTATTATGCTATGATATTGTTTTTCAGTTTTGATAGAATGGAATAAAATTTATTTTTGAAAGCAGAAACATTGTCAGGTATTCAAAGTTATATCAAGTTTTTCAATTGAAAATACAATAAATTTGAAATAGCGAACCACCTTATCATACCTGTCTATCATACATAAGATTGTATAAAATTGAGATCAGTCAGATATTGAAATTTGGATCAAAACTCCGGGATTTTTGTTTAGATTATTCTGTATTTTCAATTTATTTGGCAGGTTTCTTCTGATAAATATTCATTTTGAACTGGTTTCAAGCATTTTAGGTATACTTGAATGAGTGATTATTTGAATTGAGTTACACGTGAATGTTCAATTTGATCACAATTTCCATTTTTCTATTTTAATTTTCAGAAAAATAACACCGTCAAATGGTCATCGAGATGGGATTACATTCTGGAGTCCATGCCTCACACCAACATCCATTGGTTCAGTATTTTGAACTCTCTGATGATTGTTCTGTTCTTATCAGGAATGGTTGCAATGATCATACTTCGTACCTTGCATAAGGATATTGCTCGGTATAATCAGGTACGCTCAACTTTCAACTCTTTATTTGCCATGTTTAAAAAGTCAAGAAAAATGTGATTTAAGAGTCATTTTTAGAGTTTGAAGTCATAATATTGGGCCTACAGAACTATCCAAATAGAAGAAGACATAATATTACGTTATTACTTGATATTATCCAATCTTGAAGTTTCTTATCCCATGTTTTTCTATGTTTTTTCGGTAGATTGATTCTGGAGAAGATGTGCAAGAGGAGTTTGGCTGGAAGCTGGTTCACGGCGATGTTTTCAGGCCTCCAAGGAAAGGCATGCTGCTATCAGTTCTGCTTGGCTCTGGCGTGCAGGTCTTCTTCATGACTCTCGTCACTTTGGGTAATTATTACTTCGAACATTTTCAAATTTGTTATTTTTAATCCATCTCATCAAATTCATTATTTTGTTCGTGTATAGTACCATACATTGACGGATATTGGACTATAATTATTGTACTATAATTTGGCGGATGGCAAATGACTTTCATTCAACGTTTCTATATTAACGGGTGATGTTAAGTTGATTTTTTCACATAAATAGTGTATATAACATGTAAAAATCATTTAAAAAAGAAATCAACAGAACATCACCCGTTATCATGGAAACGTTAAATGTAAGTCATTTGCCATACACCAAATTGAAAAATACTACTATAAGATGTAACACTGCTAGTTGATAAATCAAGGTCAATGTTAAGTAAACATCTCTAGAGTGGAATTGAGTAACCTTGAATTTTCAAAATTGGTTACTGTGTCTTATAATGATGGTTTGTTGTTTTGATTCAAAAACTATTTGATTGGATTGTCTTGTTATAGTATTGAAGAATTTTACGGAATGACGAATTCAATATAGTCTGAAAGCGACAAAGTAATAATGTAATAATTATTATATAGGTAGCAGAGTAGTAATAACATTTTAAGTCTACAGTATAATTATAATTATTGTATAATTTGACGCATTCATGTACATTATATGTATGTCCTGAATAAAGATGATTGATTGATTGATTAATATTAGAAAAACAGTTTTGCGCTAGATCTAGCTCAGATAGAGGTCAACCCTTCATCTATGCATTAACAGTAGTATTACTTGTATTTGTTGAGTAGATTTGTTAATAAACTATTCCCAATCATTGAAATCCTTCATTGAAAATATTCAACAGGGATACTAGAAGCACGGCCATTTATGGGCTAAAATATGAATGTTTTCGTGGGAGGGTTATGATTGATGAAATTTATTCATAAATCTATTCAACCATGTACAAGAGTAATGTATGGTATATGTATTATAAATAATTATTATTATTATCAGTCATTACAGGCATATTAGGATTATCATGAATAGGTACAATTATTGTCATTCACTGTTTCTTCAAATAGCAATAGTTTCATTTAAGGTTCCATGGTATATCTGTGGCATTTTACTAACTGAATTTATCTTTTGATCTTTGTTATTGTTTACGTACAGCGTTCGCATGCCTTGGATTCCTATCTCCAGCCAATAGAGGAGCACTGATGACATGCGCCATGGTTCTGTACGTATGCCTAGGCACACCAGCTGGTTACATTTCTGCTAGAATCTACAAGAGTTTCAATGGCGAAAAATGGAAGTCTAATGTTCTTCTCACATCAATGCTTAGTCCTGGGTAAGTTCACATTTTAGTTCAATCGTTTCATATTCTTCACAGTTGTTGATTTTCACAAAACAATTATTTTATTATTATTTACTTGAAGTTTTTTTTTGGCGGAGAGACCTTTGGGTGTTCCGCCTCGCCGAATTATCTCCCCAATAATTTGGGAAACATGGTGAACTTTCAAAAATAGTTCCATATCACTTTGAATTTCTGTTCACAAAGCAATGAAATCAACGTGAAGGTTCACTGCAAAGTGTAACTTATTGCATTCTAACAAACTAGTTCCCAGTTGAGAAACACGACCTCTATTGAATCTCCTCTATTAATAATTTAATATCATATATCATGTTCCACTTCTGTACCACAGCACTTTACGTTGCTCCTCTGTTTATCTAAACGTCTCAAAATTCCGTGCATTTGACAATTTTCCAGCTTTCTTTTCTTTCTAAATTGAGTAATATTGTATGAAGCAATTTTTCTTCTGATTTAGTAGATTCAAATAACATTCTCACAGTGGATGGATTCCATCACGTTCCAAGTGAATTTCTCTGGTTATTTCTAATTGATCTCTAATTATTCGTTTGTTACTCATGGAATTTGTTGTTTTTGTGCAGGATTGTATTCTGTTTGTTCTTCGTGATGAACTTGATTCTATGGCAGAAAGATAGTTCGGGAGCGGTTCCTTTCTCAACTCTCATCGCTCTCTTGTCGATGTGGTTCTGCGTGTCTGTCCCACTCACATTCATTGGCTCTTACTTTGGCTTCAGAAAGCGGGTGAGTACATTAATCAGAATTCGATTATTTTCATCTACAAATAATGAATTTTATTGTAAGAAACCAATACTAAATTAATACAATAAATCCCTTCCATAGTAAAAAGTTTTACGTGAATAATGCGTTTTTCGTTATGATGAAAAATCATTTAGGCTATTAGGTCTTCATAAACATTTTCGTTTATTGAACCTACTTCACCTATTAGTTTTTTTTTCAAGGACACTTGAAATTTCTAGTACGGTACCTTTAAAATGACATTACTTATTTCATAGTTACAAAGAAAGTTATTCGTTGAAGTTTGCCTGTATGAAGACTGTGAAAATGACTAATGTTTATCTTGAAAATTGGAAGCATATTCTGAGGAGTTGGACTATAATAGTACTAGATTTTTTCAAAAAGAGCTTTTTACAGTACTTGATTGAATAATATTGATAGTTATAATTCTATGCTTTTGAACTTATTTCATTGCATTAGTCACCAAAATGGTTTCTGATAATAAAAATGATAGTTAAATAAAAATACAGAGTTGTTGCTATATTACTAAGGCAACTATTATTATTATGGTATACTATTCTTTTGATTTAAAAATTACAGTACCATGGCGTAACCTGCCACATCTTCAGAAGTATAATCAGATTCATTTAATTTGACGCTTGGCATTAGATAGATAGATAGATATTATTCCTTTGCCATCGTACTGTACGGTCATCAGCAACGTCAAGAAATAATATCTATCTAATGCCAAGCGTCAAATTAAATGAATCTGATTATACAGCTGAGAATGTGGCAGGTTATGCCATGAAACCATGGTACAATAATTTTTAAATCAAAATAAAATTTTGCTGCTAAAATTGTACTGCTGAAGATGTGGCAGATTACACCATGGTACTGTAATTTTAAAATCAAAATAAAATAGTGGTTTGACAACATATCTTTTTCTTTCATTATGGAGAAATACCACAACATCACATCACACACAACAAATTTCTTGAAAACTGATAGTACTAAGGTCTATTGATGAATTTCATATTTGAATATTATTTTAGGCCTTGGAACACCCAGTCAGAACCAATCAGATTCCGAGACAGATACCGGAACAAAGCATGTACACTCAGCCCATTCCCGGCATAATTATGGGAGGAGTTTTGCCCTTTGGTTGTATTTTTATTCAACTTTTCTTCATATTGAACTCTATCTGGTGAGTATTTGTTATTTCATTCAAGTAAATCATTCATAAAATTGAATAACAAAAAACATCAAATTACGTCAAATAGTGTTCATAGCAATATACTTATTTCAAGAAAGTATTACTATGCATGAAAAAATTAACAGCATATTGTAACAAGATATCTTTGACTTGATACTCAGTCCATTTATTCGAGAGAAATATCACTTCGTTCATTTTCAAGGTAATTACTTACATTGATGAATAGATTACTTTGCTGAAATAATATATTTGAATATTAATGTCTTGAGAATCAAGCTCCATTGATTCTCAATTTTCAATTCTCAATTGATATATAAATTTTAGAGAACTTTCATAGAACAAATTGAATAATCTCAAAGTGCAGTAGTTGCTATTAATGGAGGAAAGAATGGTACCGTATTTAATGGTTTCTTATATATTCCTAATTAAAATTTATACCTACATCATAATCACAAGTTGAAATGGAATATACTGTATTTTTTAACAAATTTTAAAAATGTATCTTTGTTTCAGGTCAAATCAAATGTATTATATGTTCGGGTTCTTATTCCTGGTGTTTGTCATTTTGGTTATTACATGCTCGGAAACGACAATCCTTCTTTGCTATTTCCATCTTTGTGCAGAGGTGAGTTTCTAGTTCTAGATGATAATGATGATTATTATTATGCAGTGACGATCGTGCTGTCTTGACAGCAATTGTGATTTCATTAGCGATTAAAATTATTTTATTTTTAGTAAGCATAAGTTAGAGATGTAGTTATGACTGGAACAAACAACAACTGATCCTATAACAAGAGAAAATTGAACAGATTTTTTCGCAATAAGTAACTTTCACTCCAATACAACAGCAACCAGATTGGTTCCAACTTGAGTCGCAGATTTGACGTCTAGTGGGATCGAACTTCCCAAATAATACAACGGACCATCTCATTTTCTCCATTCCTCATCAAAGAAGAATACAATACAGATTAGTGAGAATCACGTCTAGAACATGTAGCCTATATTTACCTGAAGGAACGAGAAATAATTGTTGGAATCAATTGATTTTATCAGCTTTTCTAATTTTCTCCTCATGGTTATTTACTATTTATTCATTATTTTTCAAGAAAGACTGTTGTGAATCTAGAAGGATAACTGTGATGATTTTGATGTTTCAGGACTATCATTGGTGGTGGAGAAGCTTCCTCACAAGTGGCTTCACTGCTGTTTACCTTTTCATCTACTGCGTCCATTATTTCGTAACCAAGTTGAATATTGAAGATCTCGCGTCGACGTTTCTGTATTTTGGATACACACTCATTATGGTCTTCTTGTTTTTCCTTCTCACAGGTACAGTTCAATTTGTATACAATTCAAATAGCACCTCATTAATTTTCTTCTAGTGACGCTTTAGCAAGTTAGTTCAGGGAATTATTATTAATGATTATTTTCATGGTTAAAGTTAGCCTCTACATTGTATATTTTATAATAGAATTTTACATGGCATGAACTTTTGTACATGATTCATGCTATCGAGCTAAAATATTTTTTTCATAATCTGAAACTTCTTTGGCTTGAAGTCTTTACTCAATTTAATTTAAATGCAAATATTGGCTATTTATAATTGCATGAAAATGTACCCTTACGGCCAGTTGCGATTCAACTGCCGTAAAATGACAAAACTGTATAACCCAACGGAATCAAAGCATGGAAATCCCTATTGAGGGAAGCCGTCATTTTTTGGCGATCAAATTAATCAGCTTTCGTGCAGTTTTTATTTTGAAGGGTAAAGTTTTTGTAACCATCTTACCCTATTGATTATCCACTATTTAAATAATTACTATTGCAATTTCAGGATTGAAGAAATCAAATTTGAATTGTAAATTCATATTGTTTTACAATTTTTCAGGTTCGATTGGATTCTTCGCCTGTTTCTGGTTTGTTAGGAAGATCTACAGTGTTGTCAAAGTCGACTAAATCCTCTGTTCTAGTGATATGTAATTATTTAGAGACAATTGGTGCCTGAGTTGAGGTGGAAAGAATGGGACTGAGAAAGACTGTTGGCTTTGTGTCAAAACTTGAAATATCGTCCAACTGTGGAAGTTAATAATCATCGACCTGGGAAATATAATGAAGCGCGAAAATCTTTTTCCATTTAAAACAAACATTTACTTCTTCAATAATCGATTTAGCATTGTGCACACTAAACTTAATCTGTTTCAAAGTGTTTATGTTGTTTGATTGTTTTAGTTAGTGGAAAAATTTCATTGATATAATACGATAATATATTACATTTCATGTGAATTTCAATACTGATCTTGAACTCTTAACCACTTTGAAATTATTAAAATTATTTCCACTTTCCTTATTGTTGAATAGTAAAGTATGGAATAATAATTATTGTATGTAGTTTTGATTTTTAATGAAGTTCTATAATTATATTGTTCATCTAATAGGATGCCATCTCTTCATTATCAATAATCAATTTTGAAATTCATCAAGGTTTGTGAACCTTCTCTCTTATGTAAGCTAGGGAGAAAATTTGCAATCAAGGTTTATTATTTTTATTTGTTTGATATTTTATATCATATTCTCTAGCTTTAAATCAAACTCATGTTCTCATTCATTTTTGAAATGAATTGAACTTCATTTATTTATCTGGCGTATTCGTATTTATTTACCTGTGTAACAGTGAACTCTCCTATAAATTTTTGTCGGACTAAAAGTTGAAAAGTAATAGAATATTAAATTATTGTATGATAATATTAGCTTGTGTAAAATAAATGAAGCTTATTTTATAAAGACATTAAAACTGATTAAAACATGTTTTAAGGAATCGTGTAGTCATTTCTTCTGATACAATCCTTACCATCCGTACCATGCGTTATTGATGGTCTCAAATAAAAGTTTAAGATCAATAGTTTACAAGTAAAACATTCGTTCTGTGGTTTATTGTGGTGATAACAAAATACATACATTACCTTATCGTTTCCACTTCAAATAGTGACTTTTAGTCATCATTAAAACCTATGAATAAATTGTAGTTTCTACTTCCTGACTGGAGCACTTTCACATCACCTGAGGCTTAATTTCAATGGTCTGATAAAAATGAGTTTCACGCACACGAACGTTGTACCAATTCAGGAACTTGAAGTTGAGCGGGGAATAAATAGTATTCAAATTCGTTACCAATAGAATAAAGTTCGCTATCTAGGATAGTCGCACAAAGTAGATATCACCTGAACACTGAAATTAGATTATTCGAGTAGAAACCGTAAGGTCCTTGACCAACACTATTCGTTTGTCCGTTCCTTTGTTTATCTAGAGGCCTACTAATGCACAGGTTTTCTATTTTGTGTTCAATAAAACGAGGATCGCACTCAACACCAGCCAAGTTCAGATGTGAGAGGTCTAGTTCACATAACTGCTGTACTATGCATGGACTCAGCTTGCTATTTCCTTCTAGCTGAAGATTGCGTAGCTTGGGACACATTTTCAAACTCCTGGAAAGTAATTACACACTTGGTTAATCAATTATGCTATCTAAATTACAATTTTACATGAAATGAACAAGTCAATAAATAGGGATAGGCCTGTAAATCAATATTAATCTTTGATATAATCAATTCATAAACTTGTTAATCTATAAACTTATAATCTTTGAAATTTATATTGAGGTCAACTTATTAATGGTCAACTTAATCATCCATTTAATTAATGAATTAAAAGTAGGCTTCAAAGGCTCCATTATTCAACCCATCGAGGGTTGAGTGGAAGAGAATAGAATAGAACGACTTCTTTATTTTACTGACGTGGCGAAGTTTGGACAATGATGTCCACTTAACCACGTAGAAGAGAGGGCCGACTGCGCCTTAACTCCGCCCTCAAGTAAAATTAAATCATTCAATTCATGATTATAGGTTGAGTAGACAGTAAAAAGAAATCCTATTGATTTTTGTTTCTTTCTATTTATAAGTACTGGCGTTTTATGTTAATAAAGATATTTATTTATTCATCTAATATATGATTTACATTGGCGATTCAAATTATTTTGGTATTAATCAACATGTGATCAAAATTAATATGGAATCAGAAAGAATATCTTGTCGATGCTATCTATCATTCCTACTAAAAGTCTATCCTTTTATTATTGTAAAGAAACTGAACGAATAGAAGTACAAAGTCTCTTGCAGTATCGTTTACACTCAATTCTCTAGAACTTCTATTGTACACTCATGTATTTTCGATTTTTGGCAAACAATAAAATTGAATTATTATTCTTTGATA
Organism: Laodelphax striatellus; assembly: GCA_017141395.1. Lineage (NCBI taxonomy): Eukaryota > Metazoa > Arthropoda > Insecta > Hemiptera > Delphacidae > Laodelphax > Laodelphax striatellus. The sequence continues at coordinate 50,341,222 of CM029531.1, forward strand.
CTGGATTCCTATTCCGCCTGGTGTTTATCATCCTGCAGCTTAATACATACGTTTAAAAAATAAACATATGTGGGCACCGTCATCAGCAGAGAAGAATATTCTCTTTTAATAGTGAAGAATCATCACTATTAATCTATTCATTAGCTTTCTATAGCAGGATTCTTTTAACTTGTCAGAAAACAGCTGATTTAACGTTAGTAAACGAGCGTACATCAATCAGCTGTTTTCTGACAATTTAAAAGAATCCTGCTATACTGTTGAAGAATTATGAAACCAATAATTGAATAATTGGCTATCTGAAATCAAGATTCAGATGCAACGTGGTATTTTGGTTGAATGCAATAATTATTATCAACAAACTTACTTGAGAAGTAGATCCATTTCCATATCGTCGATATCGCAATAGGAGAGATCCAAGTGCGCCAAATTATGAGGAACACACTGACCGAGAAAGATGGCCACCTCTCTCGCCACCGATCCTCCCACGTGAGCCAACTCCAAACTGATCATTTTTTCCGGATTCAATTTACTGAGTACTTCTTGTACGCCTTCCCTTCCAATCTTGTTGTAGCTCAAATCGAGAACTTCAATTTGATCTAGAAATCGAAACAAAGTTCCAACATAATTTTTATAACCGAGAAATTTTTCAACACTAGTCTTAAACTATAACCCAGAGATATGTAACTTTGAAAATTAAAATGTACAAGACTTGTTTCGTTCCAAAAACGAAAAAAGTCTTGAAATTTTTTATTTCCAGCTTTTCAGGTTTCTCTTTAGATATATTTGAGGTAAATTTGAAAATTGAAATGTTCAAGACTCAAGCTATGTATTTCGTTACAAAACTTTCACTCCTCACCCCCTGAAAATGTGGATTAGCTGTTTAGAATTCTAGAGATATTAGAGATTTTCCATCATCAGTATTATGCAGTACAGTACAAAACAATTCAGTCATTGAATAATCAATACACATCAAGAATAACTATAAAAAAGGCATTAAGGTTGGAAGCTAAATTTAATAATTCTAACGTTAGTTATTACCGTTATCCAATTTACAGACTTTCTTAATTGCAAATTTTAACAATTCAACTATCTTTTTATAAGTCAATCCAATGATTCATATTATAATAAGTTGATCATTTATGATTCCAATCTATTTAAATCAACTACAACTAGGTTATTTCAAGTATACAACAGTGTGGTCGTTTTTTCCTTAGATAAAAAACTAGATTTTAAACTATATTTAGAAATAATTATGATTGAAGCTAATGAGGATAGCTGTTAACTGTTATACTCTGTATTTTGAACAAATTTACGAAATTTCTTCATTGTATATTTTAAAAAACGAATACTTACCTAGATAGAAATCTTGTTGAGCTTTGAATGATGTTAGCGAAACAGATCGCAACCGTAGAGTGTGCAAGTGTGGCAGTTTGTTCACTAAAGCACATAGGTGTTTCAAGCAATCATCTCCTAGACGGTTGAAACTCATATCGATTACGCCTAATGCCTGAAATTTAACAGTTCAATAATTAAATAGCTTTTGATTGATACAATATACAATTTTAGTATATATTGTAATGGTATGTATGTATGATATTTATATGTTATAATTATGATAATGATGTATTCTAGTATAACATATAGTAGCCTGTATATTTTATGAAATATTTTGAACTCACCCAAGGACTAAAAGTCAAGAAGTGAATCAATCTATTATGTGAAATAAATAGTTCAATAAAATCATGGAGAAAGAATGAAATAGCAGTAGTTTCGTTTAATGGAATCCGGTTCATGGTGTGAGTGAAACAGGTGAATGAATATGATACGTGTAAATTGTTTTTACATACCTCAAACAAGTTGTTCTGTGAGATGAACTGGCACAGGTGTTCAAGGCCATACTGAGTGATATTACAGCAACTCAAATCCAGTTCTTTCAACTGAGACATGTGCATCAAAGTCTTCATTAAAGCCTGGAATTGGAACATAATAAAATAATATAAATTTAGAGAATACAAAATATTCAAAAATAATTTGTGATTATTTATTGCAGTAGGTTTACTACACCTTTTCCAGTTGTATTTGAGAAAGTATCAATTGTAATTGAGAATGGTCATTTGTAATTGGGAAAACATCAGTTGTAAATGAGAACGGTCAATTGTATTTGAGAAGATATCACATGAAATTGAGAATGGTGAATTGTAAATGAGAAAGTATCATTTGAAATTGAGATGATGTCAGTTGTAATTGAGAAATCAAATTAAACAACCAGCTGATCTTTTTCACGTTTTTAACTTCTCATTTACATGTGACGATTGCGAGATTACCTCACCACCATTGGTGAACCACCAATGTGGTGAGTTCAAAATATTTCATGAAATATATAGGCTAAAATATATATTATTTGAAAACAAAAAAGAATTAATTGCGTGTAGATTAAAATTGAAATTGACGTGAATTTCACTTTAGAAAATCTGTGAGAGGATATTTTTCCTCAGAACAGTGGAAAAATACATAAATGAAGTAATTTAACAAAAAATATTAGATGCAGATTGCTAATAGATTTGTAATGAGCTATCTAAACAATACACTGGTTGATTCCCAATTAGACCCCTCGATCGTTACATGAAATAAGTAATCAAAATTCAAGTTGTTATAAATTCAAGAAAACTTTATAAAATGGATATTAATGTTACAAACCTGTAAGCCAGAGTCACCCAGACAATTTTTAGAAAGTCGCACGTATTGCAATGAATCATGATGTGTCAATGATTTGAATACTGGAAGAAATTCCTCTGTGAATAACGAGAAATCTCTCAAGTCCAAGCATTTCGTGATTTGCGAAGAATCCAGTTGAGCTTTGACTTCAGACAGTACATCTATAACAGAAACAAGAAACAGTGAATGTAGAGGAATAATTTCAACCGATGTATGAGATTCACGAAATAATTATTCGAATAATAATCTGAAATATTGTTAATAGGTGGCTTACAGATTAGTAATATTATTATTTTTCTACAAGTTACAGTATGTGCTTCAGATTATATTATCTCTGGATAAACCTTTTACTAGTATCTAGTGAAATACCAATAAATTTTTAATTTTAAAAGAAACTATTTGTATTTAAATATCATGAGGAAATAGGTAAGTTTTTTAAATATAAAAAATGAATTATTATATGACTGCAACATAGGACATGATAATACTATCGGCCAGTTGCAAGAAAGCCAGTTGATTTTAACCACATTAAAATGACGTCAACTATCGGAACTAATGCAACGAAATCCCTACATTGAGCTCCGTAAAATTGAGTTATCTTACGGCGGTTAAATACAAATCGCTTTTCTGATCTCCGGCTCCAAATTGTATAGAAAAACACCTATTCAACTTGATCATCATAATCACATTCCGAGAGCTTGACGATGATTTAATTTGTACATTAACAATTCTGCAACCGGCCAATATTCTCTGATATTATAATTATGGAATTTCGAAATAAATTAAGCTGAGCATTTCTAGTTAGGCTAGATCACTAGGAATTCCATTCTGCGACGATAAAACCAAAGAAGAGTGTATGAATGAATATTTGTACCTAAGTTGCTAGCAATGCAAGCCTCGCGGTATCTATCCGTTATTGGAACCAAATTCCAAGATGTCACAACCGCATTTATTTCGGAGCCAAGATCAGCAATCAGCGACAGAGGGTCTTGCGAATAGATGAGAGCACCTTCAACTGTTTGAAGGGAAACCTTCGGCTCTACACCTTCCATACTGAAAATAAATTAATAAATAATTTTTATTTCCCAACAAACTATAATTACAATGTTTATGTAATATCATACTGGTTTTCATTTCAAGTATACAAAACAAATCAAAGATTTCAATGAGTCAGAAAATGTTTACATCCATCCGTGATTGATGAAGTAAATAGAATAAAAATATCATTAATTCAATTTAAAGAAAATGAGAAATAGTTTCATTAGTTTTGATGCAAATCGCACATACGCATAAATCAAACATATAAGCTATACACTCTCTGTAATACAAGCTACAGAGAGTATATAGTATATTCATAGGCGTCATTTGGGGGTGGCAAGGGGTGGCAGTTGCCACCCCAAAATTCCCAAACCCCTTTTTTTGCCACCCCAAAAATCGTATTATCAGGCAGTAATAATTTCAGTTATTTGCAAACAAATGAAAAATTACAGTTTATAAACGTACGTGGCACAATCGGTGAAAGAATAAAAACGAAATTTTGTCTATTCCACACTATTTATTAATTAAAAAACCATACTCGAGTTTTAATGGTCACGGCATCATCTTCAATGGTTGAGCCTAAACTGAATTCCTCAACCACTGAAGATGATGCCGTGAGCATTGAAACTCGAGTATGGTTTTTAATTAATAAATACTGTGGAATAGACAAAATTTTGTTTTTATTCTTTCACCGAATATGGAGAAGTTCCACAACATCTCTGAACAAAGTGAGTGTTTTAACGTGGCACAATCTTGACTTTTTATTTAACATTTTCACTGGCACACAATAATAGCTTTCATGTTCAAAAACAAAAAGGAAGGTTGAGACATGACGGTCCCGTCGCGGTTTTCACGCTCGTGTAGAATGGGCAAGGCCGTACCCAGGCTGGGGTCAGGGGGGTTGAAACCCCCCCTCCCCAAATTTTCCAGAAATAAATAGCCTATTTTGAAATTGAAACACAAATTTTCACAAAAGTAAAATTAATTTTGTGTTTAATTTTACTTTATATACACTTAAGGTGTATTGCTAATGCTAACGTGTCTCTTTCTCACACTCTTACTCCCTCACTCTCTCACTCTCTGACTCTCACCACTATCCCGCCCCGAGCCCACCAGCATTAGGCTAGGCTAGAAGAATAGAAGAGGAGATTTTGTATTATAGGTTTTGAAGTTTTTAAAAGATTACGTGATGATTTGTATTAAAATTATTTAAGTCTGTATTTTGTATTTATCTATTCATTTTCAGAGCTAACCAATTCACAAGGGAAAGTATTTGCATACTTGAAATTAAATGGTAATAGTTTTTAACATTAAAAAAGGATCAAAGGGTCAGATAAGATATGTTAATGCAAAAACATTCTAATGGCTTAAAAATACTTAATGTAAAAATTTTCAAGTCAAACTATAGATTTTTGCCTATAAACTCTGGTTAATCAAGAGTTAAAAACGGTCTTAAAATGCGTAATTTCCACTTAAATTTTCAAAATTTCCCGGGGGAGAAGCCCCCGGACCCCCCGCTTTCCTGGTGGGTTTTCCATACCCCCCAGACCCCCCGGTACTTTAGGATACTAAGTATAGGAAACTTAGGTACTTTAGTATAGGAAATATACCCGGCGATGATCAAATAAGTATACCACGCTTTGCCACGGTCTCCAAGCCCCCCAGATCCCTGCCAGACCTTGCCACCCCATTTTAAAAGCTGAAATGACGCTCATTAGTATATTACTATACACTCTATGTAATATAAGCAAATTGTTTTTTGCTGACGAACATAAAAATGAGGAAATCCATTAAATCAATTTTTTTGAATAATTTCTTGAATTTCAACTCAACTATCACAATCTAAACTCTAAATTTAAATGAAAAAAATGAAATGAATTGAATTTAAAAGTAATGAATGTAGTAAAAATCTATAAATTGTAATACTTGACTTTCAATAGAGATAAAATCATGTCAGTGATGTAGTTATCTCTCACCTGCTATACCTACGGGCAGTTTCCTCCTCCAGCCAAGATATCGTGAGATCTGCATCTATTGGTACAGCTATCAAAAGGAGCTTTCCTTCTATTCGAACTTTTACGGTGTGTCTTTTTCGAGCAGGCTGGAATAAAAAGAAAACTAGTCAAAAGTTATCAATTACAATACAGTAGTATGCTAAAGAAACAAAAGAAGAATCAGTATAGAACTTCAAATAAAATAATTCAATCCAATACTCTTCCAATTTGCTGAAATATTTGACACATTGAATTTACACTAGGAATAATTGGATTGAAAACGTTGCACTATCAAAATGATGACGCTGCTATTCAAATAATAGCTTATTAAACAAGTCGACAATATTAGGTGGTTACAATCAAAATCTTATCCACTTTCCGGATTTGATAAATTTGCGACATTATCTACAATACAATAGACCCCACAATAGTTATAATATATTTATAAAATTTTATATATAGTTACTCAAACAGTTTAACTGTTACTCAATAGTTACAGATAACTATTAAGGTTCATTTCTCAATATTCACAGCTAGTTTTCCATATCTCTCCAAGAAGGAGTCTTGAAAACTTATAGTGCAAATCAAGTTTCTGTTATTGCGAGAATTTATATGCAAAAATACATCCACATTTTAATCAACAATAAAAGTACAAAGCAATATTTCGACACAAATGAGAATAACCACAAAAAATTAAGAAAGTTCTTCAACTAAACTACAAATAAAGTTACTGATGGTTGAGATAAAAATCACGGATGAGCACAGAAAAACAAAATAACAAGTAAATTGGTTTCTTATTGATTAAAACTATCCAAAAACATTTAAGGTGAAACTTACCATTTCAACTGTTGTTGGAGGTGGTGGGGGTGGAACTGGATCTGTAGGCTTTTGAACAGATTCTCTGTTGACTCCGACATTCAGTAATGTGGTTTGACGCATTTGGGAACTAGAATCAAATGAGAAAAACAATGTATAGTTGAAGTAATACAGTGTTTTTGACCAAATTAATGAGCATGCAATTTTCGGAAGCTGGGCAAATTTTCATTCCTTTGCATAAAAATATAATATTGAATTTAATCGCCGTAAAATGATGTCATCTTACGGAACTGATGCAACGAGGACGAATGAACGAATCTGGCGTCAAAGCAATTACGCCATTCCACGGTAGTTAAATTCAATTGGATTTTTGTGCAAAAATATATAATTACAGGTATGTTATAGGAAAATCAATATTCTATTAAATTCAGAATCTTATAATAAATTTAAAAATTACCAATACATTGCATTGAACTTTCAATATTTTTATCTCGATCGCAACGGTCACCAGCGGGCAAAGTTTTCTTTATGCTGGTGATGCCATAAATACTTTAAAGATATATTTATGATTTTGTATTATTTATTTTCTAGTTTATATTTATTATTTAAGATTGATTTATTTTTTATGTTATGTATTTTACTTTTCTCATGATTTGTAATTGTGCTTTTATGACGGTATAAATGAAATGAAATTTCATGTGATGTTTCTTCTTACTTCTTTCCGACAAGTATAAACACATAAATTTCAAACGTCATCAACTATAAAAATAGAAAATACACTCATTCTCTTGATATTGATCTACTTATAAACTTAGTAAATTCTCCTTACCCATAAATATAAAAATATATTAACCAATTTCACTCCTCAGCAAGTTCAACAAACTCCTTAGGTCTTGAAATGCATTATTCATTTCAAAATCCACTTGTGTATTATTTCAGTCTTGAAAATATGATAGTAGAGGCCTATCAAAAACTTATAACTTATGAATATTTCTACTAATTCAACTGCACATGAATAAAGAAGGAATTTTACCATAAATATATTCTGTGGCGCATCATACTGTATTTTCATTTGGAGATTGATATAATTGAATGAAAAATGATTGAAAAAATATAATTAAAAACTGAACCAATCAGATATCTTTGATACCGAAATACGCAAAAGTCTCCAAACCATGAATAGAATAATTGAATTTGATTGAATAGAAATATGTAAAGAAGCGTCCTAAGAATGCATAGGTAAACATGAATATGAGAATGCAACCAAAATAAAATAACGAATTTAAAAAAAATACAAATTCGAATCCAGCTTACCTCGACAGTTTATTGATAGATTTCACTGGCTTTTGGAGCTCATTTGAAGTCTGCAAAGATGAAGTTTCATCCATATTTGCTAGCGTGATGTCGTCATCCATGTGTAATAAGTCCGAACTTGAAAGTGATGGGTGGTTGTTCTGCTTATCTTGTGATAAACAATTACTGTCATCGTCATCTGCACAATTGTTCGTTCCATTCGAATCGCTGTCGCTGTACTGTAACCAATCATTTTCAACTCTCAATCAATTTCTGAGAATTCACAAAAAATCACAGAGGAAGAATTTAAAAACCAACCTGCAATTCAGTGTATTAGTGGAAACAGCTAATGTATTGTCAACTTGAAGTAATGGCTGGGTTTCACGATTCTAGTAGACGTTCTACTTACTGGAGGCAGGTTACCAGAAGCCTATCTACTTACCTATAAACCAGTAACCTGCCTCCAGTAACCAGAACGTCTACTAGAATCGTGAAAACCAGCCTTAAGGAAGCGAATACACGATGGATAGTATCCACTATACGATAGTATAATACTATGCATCGTGTGTCCGCTTCCCTTTTCTCTGCTTCCAGTAACAAGAGAATATATTAAAATATATAGTACTGTACGAATAGTAGTAATGCGAAGGTCAAAATCATTTCTGTATTCTACAGAGAGTTTATAGTCACAGTGTGGCAATTTGTGTGAAGCACTCCATAAAAATAAGTGGAGATCATATTTTTTCCCGCCGCCGCCATACTTTTGCCAAATTTTTGAATTTTGATATGAGATTACAGGCAAACATAAACCCATTCACTCATTTGTCAAACTTATTTCGAGATAAACAACATCAAGACTAACTTTTCTACCATTAAAAATAGTCTCTCTACTCTTGGTATTGCTTTAAAAACTTGAAATGATGAAAACTGATACTGGCAAAGGCAAAATGTAGGTTAGAAGTGAATTTATATCATAACATCAGCTTTTCATTCCAATGCAAATCTTATGGGAATCGGCAAAAGTATGGCGGATTTGTCGGAGCTAACCAATCAAAAGTATGACATGTAATGTCCACACTGTGACTATACACTCTCTGTACTGTATTCTATCAAATTGATCTATGTGATGCGGTTCCATTTCGTGTCAAAGAAATCGTGTTTCCAATCTTATCTATTTTCGATTAAATACAATTATACACAAATTGTTCATCCATTACAAACCTAAAACCTTGGTATTCATCGAGAATTAAACATAATAAAGAAAATCGATTACCTCAATCGTTGAGCGAAGAGATGACTGCTTGTAACTTTTTGATTTTTCTTTGCCTTTGCGAAGTTGCAAGCCTAAAAACGTATCGTCTTTTTTCCTACGCTTCAACGGCCTAGAAGTTGGATCTTCATTCATATCGTCGATCAACCAATCATCGACCGCATTCTCTGCATTCACTAGTGCACCTTGAGAAGCTTTTATTGGACTGACGGGCTACAAAATAAAATCAAAGTTAAATAAGTAAGTTCAGTAATCCATTGAATAAATTCAGTCCAGTCGTCAATTGAATCATAGTTTTGAAGGTTAAAGAAGTTAGCAAAAGTTTAGAAAGGTTAGCAGTAAAACAAAATTAAAATTCTGGTTATAGAATAATGCAATATTAAAAGCTACTGTCAGAAAAACATATGTTTCTTTTAATATGCCTTAACCTACAAATGCTGAATCTCATTATTAAGGTTTTGATTATTGCTTTTAAAAGTTATTCTTTTGGTCTTTTAAAGACTTTAATGGTCTTTAAGACTTTTAAGCCTTTTGATTATTGTGTCGAAATCACTGTTTAATTATTACCGAAACAGCTGATTTCTGACAAGTTAAAAGGATCGTGCTATAGAAGCCTGTTTTCTTTTTCTACAGCGATGTACTATTTCGCTTTAGCCTATTTCATTTATTCATTGCTTTCAATAAGAACTGAATTACAAATTATTACAACTAATTATGATAATATTTATCAATCATGATTTATTTCATGTATTGAATCTGTTGTTTTTGATCCATCTTCCTTTCACTGATAGTTCAGTGGGAAAGTTTATAAATGTTCTTCAACTTAATGTATTGAATATTGAATGATTTAGGAGCTTACAAGTTCCGAGTTAACAGTGGAGCGATGCTTCAGTCCTCTTATGGCACTCTGGTATTCAGAAACAGCTCTATTATTTGTAGAGAGGCTCGGGTACTGAGCTGTTTTATGAGATCTTGATTCGGGGCTACTTTCACTGCTTTTCCGTCTTCTGACTGCTGATGCTGAAAATTTATTACATAATTCTGATTGAATTTTAGCCTTTGACAGGATTTTCCTAGCGGGTATTCTATTTGTCAAAAATTGTATATTGTATTTCAATAAATTCAATCCAATTCATATACAGTATTAGCCAAAATAAACAGTACTGAAGTGGTAATATTTTCAAAAATTGGTACTAAGTTTCAGTACTATTCATTTTGGCTTGGCTAATAATTTTAACAGAATAATTATTGAAATAATAATAATATTTTGGCTATGCTATTGCCTACTTAGTTATTTAGTTAATTCATAAAGATAACATAATAGAAAATAATAACGGTGCTGCGATTTTTTTGCCAACATGAATCTGGAAAAATGCGAAGGATAATTTCATTTTGCTTGGGATGTTACTAACATGAGTCTGATAACAATTGATCTAATTTTCTAAACTGAGACTATAAATTCATTGTCATAAAATACATTGGAAATATAACCGTTTATCTATACGTATTAAAATGTAAATAACATTGAATTGATTTTATTTAAATTAGCCTATATTAGAATTGAGTTCGATTTAACATCGATTTCTATCTTAGTGAAGACAACCTAATTTTAGACTACATTATTATCACTAAATTCGTGAGAGAAACCAGTTTGGTCTAAGCCTCTTGTTTTCTCCAAAATCATATTGCTTTGGGTATTAGTAAATGAATAAATGAAATGACTCACTGATTATGGGTGACAGGTCTCTTGATGATCTGGATGATTTTGATGTTCTGGATAATTTCGATGGCCTCACAACAGAGTGATCAGACGAGGAGAAAGATCTACTCACTGGTAACCGTTCATTTATACTTTCTTCAGTTACGTTATGTCCAGCTGAAAACCAATCATTCAAACAAAATCTTTTTGAAACAAGGAAATTATTATTTTATAAACAGACAAATCGATAGATAGCTAATACAAAGATAAAATAGACAAAATACAAATTATAATACAATGAAGTTGGTTATTTTGTAGTTAGCTGCACATGTAGCTTTCCAATATTTGTAATTATTTTGATAAATAATCGTGTAATAGCCGAAATAATCACAACTAATCACCTTTTACAATGGCCAATTTTATTTTCCGAGCTATCGAATTGTAGTCGTTGAGCATTTCACCGGTAAGGTCGGTGTGCTCTTCCTCAATGTAACGTCGCCTCCAATTCGTAAGACAATCAAGAACAGTTTCTCCCTGAAACAAGGTGAAGGTATATCCGATCAACCAAAACACCATAGTATGGGTTACCATAATTGAGTGGGTTAACTTCCGGGAATTCTGAATATTATTTTTGCTTAGCCTATTGAATATTATTTATTTAATAGGATAAACGGATTTAAGGATTATTTATAATTTATTGAATAAACTTATTTTTGCTAAATATCAGTAGTTTTTAGATAAAATTTTACGAATGTATTTTAAAGTTACTCAAGTTTTTTTTTTTCAAGAAAATAGATTTATCAATAATTGTTAAACTATGTCTTTTATAACTACTACTATAGTCTGTGCAAACCTAAAGGTGGGTTTTCGTTACTGCGACAAAGTGCCGCAGCGGAGCCCGAACCAGCGTTGCCAGATGCAATTGATGAAAAATCCCAACAATTTATAGTGGGGATTATGGGGCGCAGTGTTGCCGGATTGCACAGTAGCTAGCAAAGCCAATTCGGAGGAGGAAGTATTCAAAACTTGACATTCTATGCAGTCGGCTCCAATGACTGCTGGAGTGTATCAAACCACGACACTAAAAGAACTGAATGTTGAAAAATGGTAGAATAAGAAATGTAAACAAAAGAAGAAAAAGAGCGGAAAAGAGAGCGAACAGCTGTGAGTGAGGAGTAATAAACAAATAAGCAAAACATGGCAACAGCGCTTCCATATCCCCATAACAAATAGCATTGCCATTTAAACGCTTACTGCATTCTAAGGTTTGCACGGACTATAGTACAGGCTATCTTTCATCATTAATCCAACCTTGTCGGTTCGGGCGATGGGCGACGCGCCCTTCTCGATCAGCATGTCCATGAGCAGGAAGTGTCCGCAGCTGGCGGCGTCGAGCAGCGGCGTGACGCCGTCGCAGTGCGGTCCGCCCGCGTCGTTGATGGCCGCGCCCCTCTCCACCAGTTCGCGCGCAATCTCCACGTAGCCGTGATTGGCCGCCTCGTGCAGCGGCGTCCACCCGTTGTTGTCTCGCACGTCTAGTGGGTGGCCCTGACAAACCAAAAATAAAAGGAATATACAGTTGTTCAAAAGATGTATGTTTATTAAGAAAAGAATAGAATAGAATAGAATAGAATAGAATAGAATAGAATAGAATAGAATAGAATAGAATAGAATAGAATAGAATAGAATAGAATAGAATAGAATAGAATAGAATAGAATAGAATAGAATAGAATAGAATAGAATAGAATAGAATAGAATAGAATAAATAGAATAGAATAGAATAGAATAGAATAGAAAAAAATTTCATTCCTTCAAGTATACAAATATACAATTGGAAACGTCAATACAATAACACTATTTTAAAATACACTTTCAAGTAGAAATTACTTGATTTTCACTGACATAGTGACGATCGTCTCATCCTGGTGTAGGACATCATCAGACTGAGCAGTTAAACAGTTCAACTCTGTATCAAGGCTATGTACCTCCATCAATTACCCCACCCACTCCCACAACATAGCCTTGATAAAGAGTTGAACTGTTCAACTGCTCAGTCTGATGATGTCCAAAGTATAGCAGGATCCTTTTAACTTGTCAGAAAACATATGTTTTTACGAGCAATATCACAATACTTAACCTACAAATGCTGAATCTCGCAGATTATTGAAAAGGTCTTTTAAAAAGTTATTTTTTGAAAGGTCTTCTTTAAAAAGGTCTTTTAAAGACTTTAAAGGTCTTTAAGACTTTTAAACCTTTTGATTATTGTGTCGAAATCACTGTTTAATTATTACCGAAACAGCTGATTTCTGACAAGTTAAAAGGATCCTGCTATACTTTCACTAGTTTTACAAAAGAAACTGGAGGATGTAATAGTTCAAAAGATGTATGAGGTGCAACAGTAAAGTATTTTCTTTGCAAGATATGGCAACCCTGTAGGCTTGCATTAGCACAATATCTTCGACCTTGGTATGTAAGCGGTACATGGATAGATTTGCTCAGTCGTGAGTTGTGCTGTAATAAGTTAATACATGTTTTTGTCTCTCATCACAAAAATTCAACTTCTTTACAAACCTTGGAATCAAAGAAGCACACAAGCATGTGTTTCACTTTTGACTTGACATGCGAGCTTTTTTGGTCTGTGTGATCCCTTGGTCTGTGAGTACCATTGCAAACTTGACGTTTTGGAAAAACCAACAACTGGTCATTTATTAATTTATGAAAGAAAATACTTTTGATTAAAACAACATTAAATTACAAGACATCAAGACAATACATTTCCATGACAAGAGACATGAACACGTGATAACTTATTACATCACAACTCACGACTGAGCTATTCACCCAACCTAACCTCTAAGTCGTTGTATCGATATCCTGCTTGGACAAGAAGCAGCTTATAGACGAAAGTCAAAGATATTGTGCCTATGGAAGCCTACAGAGTTGCCACAAATTGCAAACAAAATCATTCTCATAACTTTTTTGTCGAACCTGGTATGAATATCATCACGTCTAAATTCATATCGTACATGAATATCATCATTAATTTATTGAATCGATAAATAAATTGAAAACAACATTAATTTCAAAACATGGGTATTCCACACACTAGATCATTTTAAAGAGTGTAGTTGAAGCTTATTGGTGGTGCGCTTACCTGATCCAATAGTTTCGAGACAAGCGTCAAGTTTCCATTGATACAAGCCACATGTAGAGGCGTCTCTCCTTTTTCATTGCGTCGCAACTGGAACCCACCTCTCACCCTTCGCGCAGTTCTCGGCTTCAGTTTTATTTCTTCTTCATCTGCTTCTGAATCTAATTCAGACAAAACATTAGTAAAAAGTAGAGCAGGTTGATGATGCCCACATAAGCTCTAGGCTTGTGCGTGGGTAATGGAAGTTTGAGAATGATGGAATGATGAGAGATGAATAGGCCTATTCAGTGATATAGTACTTATTTTTGTAAACAATTGAAGCAAGTTTTCATTAGTATAATAATAGGTAGAGTGCCTGGCATACTAAAAACAAGTAGAGTAAGTTTACTATGATGTTATCATTTACTCTACTCTACCATGTAGGTTTTCATTGGGGGAGTTGACAAGATAGTTTGTACTTGCCCAGTAAACTCTAACAATAAATCTACTAGTGAAAACTCGGCTTATATAATTAACCAGTCGTACCTGACAACGTATCCAAGCAGATATGATCACCAATAGCCGGAGTGTCTTCGCTTTCGCTATCAGACTCGCTTCGATCGTCCAATTGTCTTTCAACCTTTTCTAGTTCTCTTTCAATTTCTAAAATATAAAAAGAAACAAAGTGCAGTTTAACTCAACATGTAAGGACTTTGGGATGATTCCAATAAACAAGAAATTCCCCTCAAGAATAAACGTGAAGTTAATTATCCGTTTTGTCTTTCTCAAAGTACTTCCAGAAAAAAGTTTTGCGGAACTTGCTCACAAAACCATTGTTTTGTAGACTTTGTTCCCGGCAGAAACTGATTGATTGAGCAAAATGTGCATTCAAGAATTTCCTACAATGGTACAGACGAATCAAAAATCTTTCTGGATCTTTTGTACTATGTCCTGTACTGTATCTATCTGTGGTATGGTTCCAGTCAGAAATGTTCCAATATTGAATTTTTCAACTCTTTTTTTCAATTTCTCAACAAAAGAAATATTTTTGTCATAGCCTAGAGAAAGTAACTTTCTCAGATATTATTATTCAAGAAAAGTCTTACAGAAAGTCTTGCAACCCGCATCATAGTGACAACAGTGCATAAGGCTAGGCGTACACCGGTTAGTCAAGACAAGACGAGATTAGTCACGTTTAGTCACAGTAATTCACATAGTTGCTTATGAACCAGCACACACCGATTAGTCATTGCATCAGTGTGTGCTGCTTCATAAGCAACTATGTGAATTACTGTGACTAAACGTGACTAATCTCGTCTTGTCTTGACTAACTGGTGTACGCCTAGCCTAAGGGGAAGGACAATATTGTAGAAACAGTTTACAAGCATGGTAGTATGGATTATTCACTAATCAAGTCTTCATTAAATTCTCCAGTCATATTAATTGCTATAAGGTATTGCAAGCCTAAATCAAATTGATGAACATTAGAACTTTTACTGGATCAGTATAATCAGATTCATTCAATCTTTTCTCTGATTGAAATCTACTATGTCCATTTTTAGAAAACTTTTAAATGTATCTTGAGAATTTAGAAGTCCTGTAAAACAGAAACATCTTACAATAAGATGCTTTTTCTCTATACATTGAAATTCTTGTATACATGTAGAATACCTGTATTCTAGTTCCAAAGTTCAAAATTGATTATTTTCAAAGCATTAAAATTCAATAAAAATTGTAGATGAGTGATGAGTATAAATACCTGAAGCCATAACAGTATTCGCGTTTTCTTGTAAATGGACCAGCATATTCTTCAACACGATTCCCATTGTAAGATAGCATCTCTGTAATGTAGACAACAGATTTGAACCCCATTATTGTGCGTACAGGTTACATTAGGTCTGCAGTATTGTTAAGATTAAGATAAAGTAAGCATGTTGCTTTCCCAAGAGCAGGTTATGGCCCCCACGGTCTCCCGATTCAAGCCTCCAGATTTTTCCTATGAGGCTATCTTGAAGAAAGTGATTATAAAAATAGTCCTCAGACACTAAATAAACTGAAAATGAAGAGATTACCAGTATTAATGTAGGCGTAATTGACTAAGTGTCGTCAAACATGGTAACAACGAATACGCGCTGTTATAAAGAAACAAATACAACAACATAACTATGTTTATAAGTGAAATATATATAATAATAAGTATTTTATTTTTTGACAAATAAATTACATCATTCAATAAATACTGTATACATCATATAAATTTCTGGGTTGCACAAACCAGGATCAACTATTTTCAATCAGCTGATTAGCATTGTCAAAATTGATCTTGCATGGTGCAACCCAAAATAAGAGTACAACCGTGATACACATTAAGATGAGAATTTGATTATAATTACCTCAGCTGGATTATCCTTCCACACTGTCAACTCCCGGTTGTAAAACTCAATTGCTTTCTCGTAGTCCTTCAAATCTTTATAAGTTTGAGCCAGGGAAACAAGGATATCAGACAGCTTTTTACCGCTCTCACCCAATTTTTCTGAACACTGTTGAGAAAATAACAAATTAAAATGAATACTGGACAATATGTGAAAAATGGATCATTGAAAAATAGACTATTGAAAAAATATAAAACTGATAATAATGATGCTAGTTTCTCATGTTTTATTACATGGAATATTTTTTTATATTGTAGTCATTTCAGTAGAATGTATTTCTTTCATGTTGACCTACAACTAAATTATTAATGAAATAGGTAATTGTAATGAGGGATGTGAAATCCAAAGCTCTAGGGGCTGGGCTGGTTAGAGATCTGATTAGATTCTACTCTACCATTTAACTTAGATGGTTCGGATTCCACCTTATTTGGCGCACCCGGCTCTAAAAGGCACAGAATATTTCAAAGGTTTGTACCTTCTTTCAATGCTTCAGTCCCACAGCCAGTTATGTGTGTTACTTAATTACAAACAAAATCAGTTGCTAAGCTGAATCACGAATGGAAAACTCAAATGCCTATTATGCTGAAGAATTAGAAATCCGAAAAATATTTAGAGATAATAAGACAATAATAAATTACAGTTCGAATCAGAAAAATATTAAAAATATGGATGACTTAAGAAAACTCCTATGATGTAAGGCATAGGAAGAAAGGACGATAGAATTTTTAATTAAATATAATAAGGAATCGTTATTTTTAATAACACAGGAATTAAAACAATAGAAGAATGTTAGGAATATGACTGGAAAGCGCAAAAGGTTTGTCATGGAATGTAACAATATAAAATGAAACTAATAATAAACAAACCTCCAACGTTAAATTATAATACTCTAATGCTTTTTTGTAACTTTCTAGAGCCGCGCATCCATCTCCCATCGATTCATAGATCTTTCTCCTCTCAGAAATGTCATTTTCCGGCAAAAGAATGAGCTTCTCTTCAAATTCACAAATTGCAGCCACTAAAAATAAAGATTTTTCAATTATTTGGATGGTTTAGCATATAAGAGCTGAAAACTTGTTTTTGAAAAATAATGATTGAGTTACATTTGGTTGAAAAATTGAATTTCTGAAACTATTGTACACTTGTGCACAAAGGGTTACCAAAGGGCTTTGTGCTTGTGCACAAAGCATTTTCAAAGGGTTACCAACATTGAATTCAGTGGTCGATAAAATACAAATCGTTTGAAATCGCCAGGAAAAATAGTTTTTTTCCACTGAACTTTGAATATTCATGAAACTGAACCCAACAAAAACATCACGTGACAAAATATGAAGAAATTAAGCGGCAAGTGCTTAAAATGAAACTAAGAAGGATGATGAAAACAATGAAAACACTAATGTATTGTAATGATCTATGTCAGAAGTTGAAAATGGACAAGGATGCTTCCTATGAACCTACAAACACATTATATGCACCAATATCATATCACAGATCACTAGCTAGAGAAATATTGAAATGCTAGTAAGGCTAGGCGTACACTGGTTAGTCAAGACAAGACAAGACGAGATTAGTCACGTTTAGTCACAGTACTTCACATAGATGCTTATGAAGCAACACACACCTATTAGTCATTGCATCGGTGTGTGCTGCTTCATAAGCAAGTATGTGAATTACTGTGACTAAACGTGACTAATCTCGTCTTGTCTTGAAACTACAGAAATGTTAGTTTCAACCAACTGAAACATTTAAAATGATAATTGGCTTCAATTGATATTGGGATACAAAGGCTTTGAAAACAAAAACTTTAAACCCCAGTTGTACAAAGGTCCGTTAAGCTCAATCTCCAATTAACTTTGGTGAACATTAACTTGAACTTTTTTTGTACAACCTGCCCTTACTTACCGTCTGAAAATATTTTACTTCCAGTTCTCAACAATGGTTATTACTTGAAAATTGAAAAAAATGGGAGTCATGAAATAATTTCCAATAGTAATACATACCAATTCTCAACTTTCTCCCGATTTCAACTTGATCAATAGACTCAGTCGCTTTCAATTTGTATGCTTTATGCAGAGCGTGCTTGGCTCTTCGAAAATCGGGAAGTTCAAGGAGAACCTGCAAAAAAGTTTATTTTGGCAAATGCGTTTGTAAATTCTAAAAACATTCTGAGCATTCATGTTCATGGATTTTATTGAATGAGGTATTATTTATATTCTTCACTATTATATTTATGCTATTATATGCTTTACTAATTTATTGTATGCTCTACTATTATATAAATGCTATTATATGCTTTACTATTTGAATGCTTTATTATTTGTATAGTAACAAGAAAATTCATTTTTATGAGAGAGATTTTCTAAAGCAGTAATATCTGCGTTATACTGGATGGCGCAAAAAGAACGGATGGATTTGAGTCGGATAGTATCAGTGGACTAGAGCTGTCTGTGACCGCAGAGCGACACCATTTTGTAGGTTAAAGTATCCAGTTTTAGTATCAATGGCGCAATTGACCTTGCAAAATCGCGTATTTGCTGTAGAACAATATTTCCAATAGAATGAATCTGCAATCGTCGTTCAACGGAGCTTCAGCAGAAAGTTTCAAGTCAAGCTTATTGGCATAAGATTCTTCTTTACTTGAAATTCAAGTTCACTATAGTAAATATCGTTACATTGAAGATTTGAATAATGCAATACATGAATGAATTGCTGCTGCATCAAAATTTAAGGACCAATTTGAGGCTTTTAATGAGCATTAACGCATTAAGGGCGCCATCTTTTCTAAGTAATTTTTTAAATATACTCAGGTGTTTTGGAGTTTTTCATACAAATTCTCAAATTGGGTTATTTACTTAGTATTTTGGTGTTAGGAAGATAAATGTATGATTCAAATAAACTTTCTTATAACACTTTGAAAAACATCCGTTCTTTATGCGCCATCCTGTAAAGTTTTATTATATGCTCTACTATTTGAATGCTTTATTATTTGTATTTTTATGAAAGAGATTTTCTGGCTAAGAAACCTAAAGCAGTAATATCTGCGTTATATGTTCAGCATTCTAATTCGCAATGATAAGAATGTGGTTTCTCTAGAAACGAGTTACTCACCAGTGCTTTTTGCACAAATAGATCACTCAGATACTTTTCTTTCCCAGACAGACGACAAGCTACTGTCAGGCCCAAATCGAATGCTTTCAAAGCGCTGGCAAAGTCTCCAGCATGCTTATGTGTCAATCCCAGATTTGTGTAGCTCAAACATAATTCCTCCCACAGATCCAAAGATTTGCAGATTAGTATGGCCTGTAATATGAAAAATCATTGATTTTTTATCAAGCGAGAGAAACAAATAATTGTGTGATTATAATCATACATTTCAAATTAGTATCTGCAGCAAATCCTTCATTTTTATGTTGGAGCAAAAATATTAGAACACGGAATAAGACTTCAAACATAGACATTTACCAGAATACCCAGTCAAGAAAACAATATTTTATTACCATCTATATTGATCTACATAATTTTGTTTGATAACTCTAATCGACATCAGTTAATCACAGTTTTGTTTAGTAATGGTGCAACTAATAACTTGATCCAGGATCAGCTTGAACCCGGATCTGGTGATCCCGTGATTTTTATTGGTTGATGCAAATCAACAAAGTACATTTCATTGATAAGTATCTGTAATCGACATGTTTAAAACATCAAGCACCATTACTTTGACATGATCTCATCTCATAGATTCTCAGCATATTAAGTTAAGCAATAGGATATTTATCATTTGACAAATTCTGACAAAAAAATTACAGCTTGATGGAACAAAAGCTAAGTGCTAATTGATTTCCAATCCATGTTGATTATAGTTTAATCTCCGGTTTCTTCCACTGAATATTTGAATGCGGGTTCAAATGCTACTTATTTTCAAATTAGGGCTACGATTACTGGCAGATACTGTATACACGTATACAGTGCAGGAATTCAGTGCAGTACAATTATGAAACTTATTATACAATACATGACACCAATCAATCAATTATTAAATAATTGAAATAATTAATCATTTTAATTCAAATTTTGAATTCCATACCTTTCCCAGATACTGCACTGCTTTTCCAAGATTTCCCAGAGCTTCCTCTACAAGGCCCAAATTCAAATAAACTCTTGCTCTCATTTCTCCAATATTTTTAGCGCTTGCGCTGCATTCTTCTTCAAGTCTGTGAACACCAAATTACATAATTCATTGTAGATTCTATTGAATCTAAATTTCTATCCCGCTAGGAGACAAAAATGCAACAATATGTCTGAATAGTTGAATCCGAGTTCATACCGTACCTAAGAACATAAATCTTAGTCTGCGGGCCTTAGAATGCAATAAAGAAGTTTACTATTCCATACTGGAGTATTTATGTTAAACTCATAAGGGCATGACCATTGACCATACGG
This sequence comes from Laodelphax striatellus, assembly GCA_017141395.1. Lineage (NCBI taxonomy): Eukaryota > Metazoa > Arthropoda > Insecta > Hemiptera > Delphacidae > Laodelphax > Laodelphax striatellus. Next base: position 50,362,050 of record CM029531.1, read on the forward strand.
ATGAGTATAAATCGACAAAAATATTTAAATTTGAAGTCAATAATCAATAGCTTACTTGTCACAGATTTTCAAACTCTTGAGGTTGTAGGTTTGTGCATGGACCAGTGCTTCTTCACGTTCTTTGGATGATAGCGCATCTTCAGCAATAATAAGTAGATGCGAGTTGAAGTAGCTAAAGCTCTTTGTTCCTCTTTCGAATCCTTCTCTTTGTGAAATTTCTGTGAACAAAATAAAATAGTAGGCTATAGGCTACACGACTAACACAGATAATTTTATCTTGATAAAAATGAATATATCTTGACAAATAGAAGTGGAGAACAAAACTTTTCAATATAAAATAGCTCACCTAGGAATTTTCTAACAAACTCAATGGCATCTTTCGGTTTCTGCATCATGACATACACTTCTGCTATCATTCTGTTCGCTCTTGCAATATCCATTGGATTATTACACATTTCACCAGCTTGAACAGCTTCCTGAAAATAAAAAGAATATGTATGATGATCTTTGATCATTTGATAACTGAAGCATAGAAAGCATTGAAGTATTACGGATTGATCCATAACTATACTTCCGAACATGAAAACAATTTCAATATTCAAGCAGACTTAAACAGACAAAGCAATCTTGGAGGATGGTGCCTCGATAAGGACAGTAATAAAGGTCGAAAGACTGGAAAAGATTTACTCTTCAATTTTGGAGAAGTTGTGCAATAGATTGCTTTATTTTCTATACAAAATTTTGTTGTGAAGATTGAGCTACACTTGGAATGAGAATGCTTCAAGAAATTGGAAGGTTCCATTCATCCTGAAACCAAGATGTAAGCCACCAGAATGTTTGTAAAAGATTTACCTTATACTCCATAAGCGCCTCTTCATAGTTCTCATTTTCCACAAGCAATTCAGCTATCTCAATACAATATTTATATGTGGAATCATAACTGCCGGTAGCATAAGAACTTTCTTTTTTCCTTCTTAATTCTGAAATAGAAACAATAATTATTGTAAAATCTAGCCATTGACTCGCAACAGGGTGAATGAAAAAGGCAATACGGTATGAATAACATGTAGAAAATACTTCAATAATAACTTCAAGTCAACGAGACTCACCTCAAACATTTATTACTTTGCCAAATCAAAACTAAGCAAACTCATCGGCATGAACTTAGTCATGCTCTCTCATGAACTTAGTCAGCATTTTTCCAATAACAAAAGAAAAATGCAGATACAGTAATTGACAATATGAGTAGGCCTACAGTATTTCTAGATTACATATAACAGCTTCAGCCTGCTCTCAACTAATTTCAAACAACTTACATTATTGGATCTAGTCACTAAAGAATCCATGAACACTCTACGAGATAAAAATACTGCATCAAAACGTTCTACTTAATCCATAAAGCATTGACAAGAAGTGATATTATTCTAAATAGTATCAAGGATTTCTTTGAAAAAAGTTCAGAATAAATTATTTGGTCAGTCCAGATCCAAAATAATTCCAGCTCAAAGATAAACATGCAAAATCCGCTTGCCGGATTCTCAAAAATGAATATTCTCAACATTCTGTGTCAAACAAATAGGCCATTTTTGATAGGAAAACACTAACAAGTAACTATAAAATGCAAATATATTATATCGAATACCCTTATTCAACACTAGACAAGCTTAGGGTATCAAAACAAAATTCTTCATGTTCCTTCAATTACCGCCTTTTTCACCATGTAAATTATGAGCCATGATAAGAAGATTACTTATTGCAATAGTGTGGTTATTCAAAGTAAATTATTACTTACTTGTAATTTTGCTCTCCATTTATGTTGAAATAATAAGAAATGAGAAATAAGAATTTGAAATACTATGAAAATAGCACGGAGTTGCAGTTGAATTTTTGGTTATGTTATGAATTCGTGTTTTTGTGTTTTCATTCTAGACGCAGTTCACCCAACCCTATATCGCGGTTTTCAAATATTCATATTTTCACAAAATGGTATGAATAAATAGTTAATTATAATCATAAAACTAGTTCATATTTCTACGTTAATTATAGCCCCTCTTAAGGATAATTCATTACAAATAGGACATTTTTATTGAAAGTTATATTAGAAGAATGTTCTGTTAAGTTGGTGTTAGTCAAGGCAGGAAATTCAAATTGAAGGGTGATGACACCAACATTCACTGTAATGATACATTCTGCAGAATTTGGAAATGGAATTGATAAATTCCCATAATCAGTGCAGTAAACTTCCAAGATGAGTGTTATATTATATCTGAGAGAAAAAATATTGATGTTATTAAACTGTATAAAGGAGTAAACTTAAAATCAAAGGGATCTTATTGCAGCTCTCCGCTGTCCAAATTATTGTATTTCTCTTGGAATAATCTGAATCTACACATTCATGTATGCCATTTTATTATTCATATTCTATCTTATAAAAGACATGAATCATCTTAAAATGCTAATAATTGCATATTTTACCATGTTGGGAAAATGTTTCTCATTTCCCAGTATGGAAAAATATTTATTTTCCCTATCTAATGCCCAACAGCAAAGAATTCTAAATTTGATTTTTTTTGCACGCTATGAATAGGCCTGCAAAAAAACAATATATTTGTTATAATGCGCTTGTAAAAGGTAACCGTAAGTCACAAGCAACCTTGGAATAGAAAGTACAGTAATAACCTACCGCTGATGTATTAGAAGCAGGTCAAGTTCTTTCCAATATTTCAACAAATAGCAAAGCAAAGCTATGAACGACACATGAAACAACACGTTTTTGTTGTTGAACCAACTGTGATGTGAACCGCCCTGTTGTGGTGCAATTATTGTCCAATCCAATATTTAGTCAGCTGGGCTAGTCATATTCTATCCAATTGCAGAATGCTTAGGAAAATTGAAACCGAAGAGCATGAAATTCTGGAACTCAATAAGTTAACAATACAATATTTAAGATATGTGAGGTTGTCTTCTCCATTCACTGGAACAGTGTTACACTAGTTAGTGGAAGTGCTGTCTACAGTAAACAATGATTCTGATGTATTTATAATCTTTAGATCATATTTCGACTTTGTATTTACTCAAACCATCGCATTATATAATTTCAACAACAATATTAAATTTCTTCGGAGCAACTCATACTTCCAACATGTTTAAGAATGAGTGATATAAATAATGTCCTGAATAAGTTAGAATAGAAAAAGGTGTTTATTTTCAGGAAAGCAAATTGGCATTTATCCCATTAAATTTCAAAATTAAAGTTACCAGTAAAGCAACAAAGCAATGATGCAATTTGTAAACTCATACTTAGATACTTGGTTACAATGTAATAGAGCAGCCAGTCTTTGGTTGGAAGTAATCTGAGTGAGGCAATCCTGAAAACGAAAGACATATCTTTTGTTAAACCCCATTATTTTTTTTACCTGATCTCAAAAAAATAATTTATATTATTTTTAATTAGAATTAAGTTTTATAAAACTAATACTGATTATTCATGTAGATATTTCGTAAACAAAATCTTCTATTGCTGGTCATTAATAATCAAACATTGTCTATAAATATATTTCAAACCTTTTTACCTTTACATTATAGAAAAAGATAATGAAAGATACCTCAATTATGTGAATTAGAGAGGAAGGGTTACCACTCAAAGGTGAGGGGAAGACTGATGGACCTATGAATAATAATAACTATTTATCAATTATGTTTGAACAATTATTATGTAATTGTTATTATTGCAAAATGGAGTGATTATCGCTCATGATAGTCCAAAAACATGTACAATAAGTACCATTAACTAAATTTTGACCTCACAGTGATGGATGAATGAAAGTGGTGTTACAGAGTAGAATTACACGAATGTCTTTTTAAATTGCTTCCAAAATTATCCAATAGAAGTTGGAAAGTGCCGATAGCTTTTCAATATGAAGAACCTAACGAAGCTGCAGAAAACAATAACTTTGAAACAAGAAATGAGTCGTGCAACATATATTATTTCCTGAATCAGTGCCTCAAAGCAATACAATGAAAATTCATAGCGGCGAGGAGATTCTTTGTTTAGAAATTTAGCTAGTGGAGGAGATCAATACTGGGAACACCAATACTTGACATAATTAATATAGCAGTGCGATTTATCTTCGTCGTCGTACCATACAATAAGGTACTTGCACGTACTGATAATAACACAAACACATTTTCAAATTACATTACACACAATACAGCACCCACACCACTGATAGTAACGCAAAATACGTTTTCAAATGTGATCTAATAAAAATTAATGTGGAAGTTATATTTTGTGGTAAAACGAAACTTGTCATGGATAGCCTACTGATAACAAGTGTTGATATTTAGTAATGGTTGTGTAATTGACTGTTCTCTCATCTCATTCTGTAGCTAACTTCAGTGTGAAATGGCGTTTCCTGGTCCAGAGACAGTCTCACTCTTCCCAATGGGTGGGCGGACACCCTACTGTAGCCCCCGGCACTATTATTCTATAGCAGACAACAGACGGGGCGTAGTGCGATATTCACCTTCTACGATTGAACATTAATATTATAAACGCAATCTTCATCTGTGAGCCGAGTTCATTGTAGCATATCGCACTCTGCTGTTCGTAAAGGCGTTTTAGTGATTTGTTATTGGAGTCGCCCTTCCACAACCTGCTTACGGGATAATGGGCTCTTTCGCTCGGTGCATTTTAATTTAACTAAGCTGTGCTTTCTCAAATCACACCCGAACAAATGGAATTACTGATAAATAAAGCATTTGGATTTGGAACACATTTTGTCACTGATAATAAATGTAATGTTAGTTTTTGATAACACCCAAACAAATGGAATGACTTATTAATAAGTATGAAACATTGAAATTGGAACACAATTTATTACTGTGAACTGTATTGTAACATATATGTAATGTAATCATTAGTTTGAAATATTGAAGTGAAGTGCTTGATAATATTGTTATTGTACAAATGAAATTTATACCTTATTATACCTCAACTGCTTCACAGTTGACCAGATGATATGAAAAAGTTTGTTTCGTGTTTATGTTTTGCTTTTATAAAAGAAATAACAATGATTAAATATGAAATACAATCAATACATGATAAGATGAATACATGTATATTCTACATTGGAGAACAATTGAAAGTGTATTATAATAAATAGTGTATAGTTGAGAAGTATTGTGTACTTCTGTATATAGTACTGATAAAGTCAATCATCTATATTGTTTGTTCTATAGAGAATATATCCAACCAAACCAAACGGTTTCTGACAGACCGTCACAATAATCGTGTAATTATAGGTCGAAGAAGCAGCAAGCAAAATCACTAATGATGTGACACATTTATCAAGTCTGTGGCTCATGTCATAATACTGCTGATAACATATTTGAGATCTGAGTAGAAACAAACGTTGCGAATTGCTGCAATTTGAGGCACAAATCTGATGAGCAGCGAGGTCGACATTGCTACAAATGTTTTCCCTCTTTCTCTTCCAATTCCTTCTTCCATCTCCTTTTCCCCCTATTCACCCTTTCATTTTCCAATTGATAATTTTCTCTTCGGGGAAAACCACGTCAGCGCCTGCATTGTCACTGGATTTTCTGAAACAGCTGTTATGAGCTGCAGAGTTTTAGAGTCCAATGTCATTCATGAGGAGAGCTGTCATGACATAGGGAGAGCTGATCGCTTATGTGATACTAGCTATGCCTGCGTTTGTATGTCATTATCGTACCGTTTCAGGTATTTGAGTAATAATGCATTTAGAAGAGTAAATTTGTGAATTACATTTAAAATATCAGACTTCACTGCTTGAGGTACATTAATTTTCATCTTACTCAAATAATAATACATCTCATATCCATAGCAAAATTGAAATATACAGTAGGACAGTATTTTGAATGCAGTATAAAGTGAAAAGTCTTTCCTAAAGCACTTATTACTTCTTGAAAATTAAGGATGCATTAAAAATTCATGGAGCCTATTGGTTCCATGTTTTCTTAGTTTTAATTATGAATGATTAAATTATAATTTAATTATTTATCTATGAATAATTAAATATTTATAATATTCATAGAAGAATTATAATAATAATCGTATTCAAGCATAATATTTATGCTTGAATATTCAGAGAAGTTCTATTAGAAAAATTAACTAAGATTGAAGCTTATTTCAAGCTCATTTTGAATTAATGCTCAAATAATCATAATAATGTGAGGCAAGTACATAAGCTATAAGTTGTCATCAAACTCAAATTCTATAATAGTGCAACTTTCATTCTTAGAATCATTATTGAGTAAATTCCATAGACACAAGTTTTTCGTCGGTCATGTTGATACGTTGATCCTACACTTTTGTGATTTCTGTCAGTACTCAGTACTTATTTACTCAGGCGCTAATAATTCCCCATTATAATCTGAAAATGAATTATTTTCTCTCTCCCTCGCATTATCTACCTTCTTCTATCTCTCCAATCAAACACTCACTGTTAAACACTTGAATTCAACCAAAACCTCCCCTATTAAATAATCTTGTCTTAGTTCTGTCGAACTGTAGTTAAAGTTCTCAATACAGCTCAATTCTAAAAACTGAACGGTGTTTGTAAACCACCTCAAATCTGATTGGGAAGACAAATTGAAGTATAACCAGGAAGTTTGTATGTCAAGAGATACATGCAATTTGCATACTTGATTACTAATTAGACACGAGTAACTTCGGTAAAGGACAGATGGATTGTTGCTAGTTGCTGAGTTCTCTTATCTCATTAATGTAACAAGGTATTAACGGGAGTGCAATTCGTGTCTTCTGCGTGGGAGCTCACTCGCTCTCTCTCTCTCACTCATATCTCTTTTCACTCGCTGTCTCTGTCTCTATCTCTCTTCATCACTCTCTTACCCGCCGTACTCATTATACCCACTACTAAGCACCATTGAATTCTGGAATAGAATTGCTATAGTCTCAAACTCCCCAACAGTCCAACTATCAACATTCATTTATCTTGTTCTAGTGTTGTGTAGGAAACGACTAACGCACTCAAACAAGCAGTGAGGCGCTGTAGCTCTTGAGTTGGTGATTTGTTCAACTCACTGAGCAAATAGAATCGCGGGTAACACGTATCTAGTTCAGCACACTAGCGGGGGGTAAAGAAGCCTCAGAAGGTAGAATATTATTGTACTCACAGTCCCAAGAAGCAACATATTTTTGCTGTTACCGGATGTTTCAAGAAGGTCTCCTTGTCTTCAGTACAAGAAGAGTTTAGTTGTTGTGTTAGTCCGTGGCGAAGCGTGGTATACTTATTTGGTCATCGCCGGGTATATTTCCGATAGGAAATATGACCAAATAAGTATACCACGCTTCGCCACTAGTCATATTACTAATACTGTAGTCATTTAAAGATTTAAAGAAGAGACTTCTCTATAATAGATTGTGGTGATTACAAATAAGTATGTACAACTGACAAATTAAAAATGTACTTACAACTTGAGAATGGACCCAATTGAGTGTACAAATAATTAAATAAATTGATGGATGAATGAGTATTTGCATTTCTGCCTGCTATTGCACATACATTCTGCTAACATTACAATCTGACCTAACATAGTAAAGCGACTCATACATACAGTACACAAGCATTGCATGCCGTGCCATTTTTTCTATATTATGTAAGAGCCAATATAGAAAAAAATAGCTGATGATGAATTTAGAGCTGAAACGTATAAGCACCTACTAATCACTGTCTATATCAAAAGTACTTTTTTTCAAAGAAAGTTTTTTTCACAAAAAGGTACAGTATTTCATTTGTAAGCACGATACTCATGTAGCCTAGAGCAGCGCTTTTCAAACAGTTTCAACTCCTATAGTAAGTAGAATTTATATTTTCCAGATTGAAAAATTCAGAAAAGCAAAGCAGGATCATGGATCCCTTTTCAAATATGGTGATTGACATATGCGTTTCCAGGGGGGGGGGTGTAACCCCCATTGGTAGGCAAAAATTGTATTTTTCTTATGAAAATCATAGGATTTCACCCCCCTCCCGATTCCTCCATAGTTAGCCCCCCCTTTTACTTGAACCTAGTTACGCCAATGGTGGTTGAAGGCTCATTGATTTTTCAAATTTTAGCTCTGAATCGATTGAACTGGGAATGATTGAAGAATTTTTTGATCTGCAGTAATTATGATATGTGATCACATCCATGATGGAGCTAATCAGATAGGCGGTGTCAATTAGCGTATTAAATTCGCATACGCACAACAGCGATCGGGCGAAATTTTACACGCATTATTTCTGTCAGTGAAACGAATTCCCACACTAACCTCATTAACAGTCGACAGCCCCAGTTCCGAATATTTTCCAAAGCCTAATCACAGCTAAAAGTATCTTCTCACACTGATTTCTCATCGGAATTCGTAGCTCGTAACGATTTTCATTTTCAGATTGTTCCAATCATTGCGACCGACCGTGCATTTGAATTTCAACTAGTCTACTGTACACACATTAATGATCGATTTTCAGATGGCGCTTTTAATAGGTGTTATACTTATACTCAATATTGATAATCTACTAAATTTAACTTTAGTAATGTTATAAATCTACAATTTTCATAAGAGGCACTTCTTGCTTCCTTGACTTCAAGTAGAGTTGTTATTGTTGTTATCTAGTTATTGGATATTCTACTGTCTTTCCTTAGGTAATTAGGTGATTGATATACTGACTACAAGTATCAGAATTTAATTATTTATAATTATATTTCTGTTGAATTGTAATTGGAATTTTCCTGATGAAGAATTCCCGAAACAACAAATTTAATTATCTCGGCCAGTTGCACGTGAATCCACTGCAATTTAACCACCGTAGAATGACGTCCGATTCGTTCATTGGTTCTCGTTGCATGTGTTCTGTTAGTTTTGTTACTGCGTGGTTGCCAGATGCAATTGATGAAAAATCCCCACTATAAATTGTTGGGTGATGACATCATTTTACATAATTTTTCATTCTTATGAAACTCACAGTTTGTGTATAAATATTACAATATTTATCTGAAGGATATTACCTTCTTTTATGTGAGTAAGATAATCTTGTATAATTAACATGTGCTATATCATATTAATTTATACATTTCATGAACTCAATCTTAGTTAAAACTTATTCTAGTCAAACTTATTCACTTGAATTACTTCAACTTTAAACTGATTTACAAATCAATCTTAGTTGGGAGAATGTGTATTATAGGTTCTGATTGAATGTACGGAAACAGGACTAACGTCAATGGAATGAATAATATTTCACAATGGGGAGTACGTCTAACAGTGTGACGTCACAGCGAGGGTGGGACGCAGCGGTTGGCCGCACCGACGCAACGCACGACTGAGCAGTGGCAGCGGCGGCCGATTGAGGTTAGATTCCTCCTCCAACAATGCGCGCGCGCGATCAGAATAAATCAGGACCCGCAAGCACCCTCGTTGTCATTACCCGCGATTATTATTGGAGATTTCACGCCTGGCGTCCTCCGTTTTCTCATTAAAACTGCTTATCTGAGCTTCTAGCTGGCAGCCAACTCACTACCAGCTACACACAGCCTGTGGTAACCGCCCAATAATAACGCCTCTGGCCCCTTAAATAATACACCAACTACTTATTTTTTCCACTTCATTCACTAAATGTACGCTCAAAACTAATTGAACCATCATTTTTTATCTGATCGAATTTATCGCTCCAATCTCAACAAGATTTACAATAAGAAAGCGATCAACCTTAGTACACTTCCTTCCCAATATTCAATCCCGCCCAATTACAATTCAAATATTCAATCATCATCGGTTCTTTTCAATCGTCGCTCTATTGCTAATGCCTAGTCATTGCCGTTGGATTCGTTTGTGAGTTGAAAACACGAAAAGGAAATGGAAGACCTATGCTGCTATGCTATTATTTATGCAGAAAGCAGAACTGTTTCAATGTGAGTTATCTTTGCGGAGAATACTTACTTGGAGAAAGTTTGCTACTTTAATTTCATAGATAAGTTGAAAGGTATGCACGGTAGCTCACATGTTTTATGCTAACACATAGAGGAGCCTCATCAGAGAGAGGTTTACATTGTTCTGATCATTTTCTGGAAGTATTTGTCAAATTCCTTCTAACAGAAGTGTACAATTGAGTTATTCAAGTTGTACCGTATTGGTAGTACGATGTATAATTTCAATTTCAACTTGATGATAGACTATAGGTTTGAAAATGTACTCTACTTAATATTAATTATCAACATTATTCAATGGTCACTCAGTGAGAGCGGTTGCTAAGTAATCATGTGGTTAAGTAACAAACATTCACGACCGCTCTCGGATGGGTGACCGATACAAAAATTGTGCAATTAGGCGAGGTGGAACAGCCATACAATAAAAAAAATATGGTATTATAGTTTCTATAATTTTCGTTGTAGGTAAATGATTCTATTTTCTATGAAGGAAACTGTCTTTTGTTTTCATGTCTGTGTAATTATGTTACTGTTACTGATTTGGCAAGAAATCTTTCTTTTAATCAAAATTCCTTCCATTTTGTTTAAGTTATTGATGCACACTATATTTGTATAATTTTCCTTTTACATTTTTTTCTCTGCTATGATGATACTGTTAATGAAAATTTCATCATACGAATTTGTGTAAATGAAGAATTTGAATTTGAAATTTGTCAAATTCCATCTAATAATGAATGAAAATGCAACAGCAATGTAGCCAAGTGAAAACACTCTTCTAATAAGAATACCACCATAGCCTCCTCTAATACATTGAGGATTAGAGGAGGAGGATTAGATGTATTAGAGGAGGCTATGATACCACACATCTCACCAGCTTGAGGGACTGAGGGTTGATAAGAATACCACACCATTTCTCATACCAGTTAATACCAGTTTAAGGAAACTTACAAATGCACTTTATTACAGGTTACCCACTTTCCAAGCAATTGCCATTATTTTCTACAACAGGCTGGCAACTGCTGTTCACTAATAGACTACAATCCTTGTCAATCCTTCTTTAATTCTACGGCCATCGGTTCCTTCATTCATTCATTGGTATGCATTGCAGTCGCAGGGTACGGGTCGCCCCCCCCAATTTGTAGTCCGAGAGTTGAAATAAGAAGCGGCGCAGGTAATTGCTGGCATGCGACAATCAATGTTAGTTGGTTGGTTGGGAGGGTACAAGTGGGGGGGGGGGGGCGAGAAGAAAGGACACAGGCATCAGTCCGGTCCAGATCACGAACGGAACGATGCAATTAACAGCAGTCGAAACTGACACGCGGGGACTAGAGAGTATATAGTATGGTACAAAATAGTATATATACAGATACTATTATAGTGCAGAGAAAGACAAAAAGATTGGAGAGAGTATGGTGCGTTATTACCAAACTGGCGACCTTGGTTCACCCCTTGCTAGTATATAATATTAGGTGTATTTATATATAGCTATATTTGGAGACTTATATTGCAGGAGCAGACCCAATCACGGCAAATCGTTGCATCATGATCAACTATTAAATCAATGTTGATTTCCTGAAACAAGGGATTACAAGGCTGGTATGGGCATAGTGTTGATAAGTAATTGGACAGCATAGAATTCCTACAAAAATTAAGATAAAATCGTTCTGCTTTCGTAGTACGAAGCAATGAGTGTTGAGGGCAAGCGACCTTTCAGAGAAAATTCGGTTACAGTCTGGTACACTCCAGATGGCGGGACATTGACCCCAGTACAGCTGAAATCTATTTAAGGACTGCACCTCTTTGTATCCTTGAATCTAGAATGACTAGTTTACTAATACTGTACTTCAGATGTAACCTCTTAATGCCAAACTGTTGGTAATAAATATTAATATTATATGTTTTCTTCTTGTATGCTTGTTGCTCACGTGAAATTAAATCCAAATACCTGTGTACGAACATACATGATATTGGTCTTGAGGCTATGCGTACAGCGGATAGTCAAGACAAGATAAGGCGAGGATAGTCACATTTATCCGCGCACAGTAATTTACAATTGCTGCGTAGCCACCACACCATGCAATGCACTAATCGATTGTGTGTTGTCTTCATAAGCAACTATATGAAATGCCGGCAATAAACGATGTGTCTCGTCTTGTCAAATTTTGTCTTGTCTTGACTAACCCGGTGCTACGCCTAGCCCAAAGAATGAACGTCAAACTGTAAATTTCCGATGTTCTTTATGCAATGTGTCAGTAAACATTATAATAGCATCTTCGGTTTGCTGTCCATGAATTGAACCAAACACACATGATAACAGTGGTGGGTAAGTGATTAAACTTAAAATTGTAACATGCAATACAAAGCATATAACAATTATCATAAAACATAGAGATGAAATTGGTCAACAAAGTCATGTATGAGAATTTATAATTTGCAGATAAAATATTACAGAGCTACTGTGGTATGACGAAGAATAATAACAAAAGTATAATGAGACATTGTCATTCATAATTCCCCACAATAAGTGTATAATGCAATATATAAATGGTACAACAGTACGAAACAGAGATTAATGCAGTGAATCCTATAAATTCGTCATAACCAAGCGGTACAATGGAATATATGCACTGTACATAACACCAAATACAATGAGCGAAGATTGACGAGTTGAGGAGCAATTAGAGCTCCTAAATGTGTAGCATTACTGAATAAATAAATAAAATGAATAGGAGGAGTTTCCTAGCATATAAAAAAAAATTCGAAACGATTCTTTTCACAGTCTTATTGAGGAATTTAGACCATACTAAATTTATTGAGAAATATAATTTGTTATTCAGCCCATTCATGTGGAAGTGAAGAAAATGTAATGCTACAAGCACGATTTTTAGATTGTCGGAATACTGACTGATAAATCTGATAACTTGATTATCTTATTTAAAATTATTGTCCAATACTCCTATAATTAATGGTTGGAATTAATATTTATAATTAGATTAACAAATTAATGTCAAAATTCATTAATTTGTAATGAAGCAAACTTCTCACAAGTTCTGCCCTTCTAAGAGCTTAAAACCAAAATAGAATGGCACTATTCTCTTCTCTTACAATGTGTCCTGATTTCGATATTGGAATGATATTATTTTTTTTAATCAGGAAACTTTGACACTCAGGTATGAGTGATATTCATAAATATTTGAAATACATATTGTATTCCAATATCGAAGTTCCAACAGCTCTGTCTCCTGAAATCAAACAATGGTGAAATCTAGGCCAGATTGAATAACTGTAGTTTTGGACTGAGACAAAACTTCACTTAACCACCTTCATCTATATACCTGTGGAATGACTCTGCAAAAAGATTCTGCACTTAAATTCATTCCTTTGGCATTGGTCCAAATACTGGGTGTCGGTCTGATTCCAGTAGCGTAATGCATATGTTACCAAACTTCCATGCATTGCGTTACACACTGGAAATATATAAGCAGAAAATTCATAGCATGATTGTCACGGGGATGCTTACATCCAAAGTGCAAAGCAAAACTGAACTCGAGCAAGAAGTCTCATCTTCACGAAATGAGTATTGGAGAACACTAGCACTCGCATGCATGTGCTGAATTATTACAGTGATAATGTTGATGGATCAATCTTTTTGTTTTACTTTCTGTCATTCAGGAAATTTTACATTCCATTCATTCATGCAACTACCCTAGTTTTCTTTGAATGAAACGTTTTTTGGCTTTTGCGGTTTGCCTGAAACTAAAATCTTGCAAGTGAAAAGGATTTTCAAACTAGAAAATTTTACTAATGAGAATTTATATGTAATTTAGAAAAATAGAATTAAGCATTGGTCTGAGGATTCAACAATTTATTGGCCAATTTCTATCATTGTATTCCTTCTCCATAAACATTGAAAATCTTCTTTGGTATTATACGGTTTTTATAAACGTTTCAAGATTTAGACCAGAAGATCTTCCTCATTTTAAGAAGAAGAAAGTGCTAATCATTATATTATACAAGTCGATTCCAATCAGTATATTTGAATAAGTAATATTGTAATATTTATATAACATGGCATATGTAATTATATCACTATTAAGGTCTTTTGTATAATCTATAAAACCTGTACCTTACTTGCAACTCCTTCCCAGTATTTTTGAACTGTACCATTATTATCTCACTCATTGTATAATTATTTATTTATTACATTTATTAGCCAAGATACATTACAATGTGAGAAGAATCGACAGATATTTGTCCAAATCTTTTCTTTTTCCCAAATTTTGATAAATGGTCCTGAGTTTACTTCGTATGATGACATTTTCTGAAAGAGAACTACAATATTAATTTAACTGAAAAAAAAGTATCAAATCATTTAAGATTAAGTATAGAGGATATCATAGTAATGGGATTATAATCACTCTCTGACCAGTTGAAATAAGTTTAATAATAAATAAGGTTTCTCAGTTCGGCGTTCCTTATATTCCACTCACGTTTCCAAAACAAGAATGACATCCTGATTCACCAGAGATTTGGTGTGAATGACTTTCCTTCATTGTAGCCAACGTGGTAAGCCTGAGATCTAGTCATCGACGGCATATACTTCCTGGTAAAACCGGGGGTCAGAATATGATCAATGTCATGCTTTTTGGAAAGGGGTCCGGGGCTTCCGCCTGGTAACCTGATTGTTGAAAATATTCATGTGAAATAACTGAATTTCTGATACTGTTTTAACTTCATGATTAACCGTGAGGTTTATAGGCAAAAACCCATGGTTTAATTTGGTACTTCTGTACACTCAGTCGGCTATTTTGAGCCAATCAGAATGTTTTGCACTAACACATCTTATCTGACCCTTTGATCCCTTTTAATGTTAAAAGCTATTACTATTTAATATCAAGTATGGAAATACCATTTTCCTTCAGAATTGTTTTAGTTCTGAAAATGTTGGAAAAATACGAAATACAGACTTAAATAATTTTGCATATAACCATCATGTAACCTTGCAGCAAACTCTAAAAACTTGAATATACAAAATCTCCCTCTTCTATTCTTCTAGCCTTAGCCTAATACTGGTCGGCCCAAGTATGGAAAGTGGTGAGAGTCAGAGGGAGAGAGAGAGAGAATTGAATTGAAATAGACTGCCTTTATTCTGAACTCTGAGAGAGTGTGAGAAAGAGACACAGTTAGAGTATTGGGGTTAAATACACCTGGTTGGTTCTTTGTGTTTAACTTACTTTTGGTGGAAAATTTCACCATTGTTCATTCTTCACACGAAGATAACTTCAAGATGTGACCTGCCGTCTTCAACCTTCCTTTTTGTTTTTAAACGTGAAAGCTAGTTTTGCTTACATAGTAAACAAAGAAAATGTTAGAGGGACCAGTGATCGAAAATTTGAGAAAAATTCAAATTCAGATTATTGCTTCATTCACCAGGCTCTGAATTTCCTCTTTAAATGCATGGCGTTGGTTTCATATCCATATGATGCTCTGAAAATATTTTAAATTTATTTTTTCTCAAGTAACGCACTACATGTGGATTTTACAGCATTCCCATTACAGGTTTTCTCCTCAGATTTTTCTGCGGATAAATATAATGCATATATTTCTATTCTCTATTGTGCCAATGTTGTACACTTTTGTTCAGAGGTATGTTGTGGAACTTCTCCATATTCTGATGAAAGAATAAAAACGGTGTATTTTGTCATCCCACAGTATTTTATTAATTAAAAACTAATACCTCGAGTTTCAATCACCACGGCATCATCTTCAGTGGTTGCAGAATTAACAGTTTAATTCCTAAACTGAATTCCTCAACCAGTGCCTCAGTTTAATTCCTGAAACTGAATTCACTCAACTGATCTGAAGATGATGCCGTGAGTACATTGAAAACTCAGTATATTTCAATTAATAAATACTGTGGAATAGACAAAATTTTTGTTTTATTCTTTCAATTGATTAACCATGTTTATAAACTGTAATTTTTCACTTGATTTACAAATAACTTTGAAATTATTACTGCCTGATTACTAATTGATAATACGATTTTTTTGGGGTGGGCAAAAAGGGGTTTGGGAATTCTGGGCGGTGGCAACTGCACACCCTTGCCACCCCCAAATGACGCCTATGTTTCTCGGTTCGGGTTCACCCATATTCCCACTCACGTTTCAAAAAAAAAAAAATGACATCCTGATCACCAATGATTTGGTGTGAATAGATTTCCTTTCATTATGTCCAACGTAAGCTAATCAGTTTTTCTGGAAAAACTCAGAAATAATCAATGTCATACTTGCTAAAGCTCGTCCAGTTAACCTGATCATTGAAAAATATTCATTCAAATGCAACAACTTTGAATCCGTCTGTCTATTACTGTTAGTTTCCTTTACTCCACTTCGTGAGCCAACTGCTAACTGATTTTCCAGTCAACAACTCCAACGTTGCCAGATGACATTTGGCTGTTTTTCAGGCAATCGGGTAGTCGTAACCTGATCAGACAAAGTCATTCAAGGCAACGCTGGATTGCTGACTGAAATCCAGGAATAACGAACAGCTGTTGTTGCGGATCAATCGTCCACTGAATAGATTGATAAGCTATTCTATTATATATTAGTGTGCCACAATCAGAATCAATTCAAGTCAAAGTAAGATTTTTTTTTACATTATTTTAGTACTGTATACTCAATTTGAAAGTTGAACTCTATTCAAATAACTATCCAGCTTAATTTCATGCTGGGAAAAGCCGTAATATTGTAGAGATTGTAAAGCTGAGTGATTATTATGCGTTAATTCAGGTGGAAAATGTTCAACTACGAAATCTAAGTAGACGGAAAAGTAGGGTCAGCAGTTCACGTTGTTTGCCTGGGGTAAGTGATTCACGAATGAAGCAAAACAGAATCAAGGCCCGCGTGGCTGCGCAGTAGCCATGCCACGTAAGCGTGGAGTTCCCACAGTATCGGGAGTGAAGGCTTGAACAGCACCTGTTGTGCCACTGACCTGGATAACAACACGAAATAATAACTATGCTTAGGCTGCAGAAGCCATCACCAGCCACGCAAAAAAGTACTGTCTGCTCTGGAGAACATGGGGGAGGATAGAGGTACGTTTATCCTATGTTATTTTTGTATTTTGGTTCCCCAGTTCAGGGCAAATGCTAAATTTTCTTCTAGCTTTCTGCATAAAACATTGAATTGTTTTATTCCAATGCCCGGTTTTCGTTCTTTTTCTCAATAGACAGTTTATGGATCCAATGGCGCACTCCACAACTAATAACCATGCGTTTTCAAACCGCAAAAAAGCACATTCCACAAGTTCACTGAACGACTGAAAAACTGGGCATAAGTGAAGTACAGCAGCTTCGTACCACTGTGTTGAACTGCCCTCAAAATTACAGGACCTCTACTGAAAAACAAATAAAAAAAATTTTCTATTCATTTCTGGACAATAATCCTGATTTTTATATTCAAGACTCTTCCTCTATTCTTCTATTGCTGGGACATTTGAAAAGTTCGAACCTGGCCAGTTTCATGAATGCACAGCAAAATATATCTTTTGTTAATAAGGATACAACTTCTCATATTTACGAAATAAAACTGTTACAGTCTCGTGCTTCTTCACCCTAATAGAATACTGAAATTACAATCACTTTCAAATATAAAAATGCATAATTCCAAGACAATATTATTTTGGTAATATCTATGAATGAAGTAAATAATCTAATCTATTCCTATTTAATGTCGTTAATCTTATAACTCCACTTATACATTCATTTTGGCCATCATATATATTCATACTGCACACTGTACTCAACACCATTTTAATACAGGCAAATCTGATGATTCTGAAGCTTTTGAGATTTTAATCACTGCTTCATTGATTAAAGCAGTGAGTATAGCCCGGCACTGAAGTGCTAGGTCTGAATAAAACCAGTTATCTCTCGGCCTGGCGCTCTACTAAACCACCTACCAGAAACGTTTCGGCTGTGAGAAAGTCCGATATCTGAACAACTGGACCCAGTTTGATCTAATCGATACAATATTCGAGCTTTTATTTTGAACTATAAAATGGTCAGGATCACTTTGAAGGTTCTACGAGCTACTGAACACCAAAATAAAATGGCGGATTATTACACATTCAAACTGTATGAAACATCGTGAACCGTGAATTATTAATGTATTATAATTATTATTGGAGAAGACGCTTTTAACAGTAGTATCGATTGATGCCCACAGAGCTCATTGCATCTATTTAAAGCCACTCTCTCACATATGCCAGGCGTTGAGAACCAATATGGTAGCTGGTGATACTACATACAATCACGGTATGTATCAGCTTCTTCTACAACCCGTGATTATGATAATATCGTGACGAAATAAAAAAAAACTGCATTAAAAATACAATCTCTGTTGGAGAACTATTCAGTAAAACGGTAAACTATTCAGGGTCATTGAAGTCTACTTGCTTCTGGGCCTTCTAGTCTGAACCCCCATCTCTGGAAGGTTAACAGTAAATTCAACAGTATTTTTTACATTCGATTACACTAGTGGACAAGATTTGATACTTTTTGTGTAGTAGTAAAGATTATATTGGATAAAGAGACTACAGATTGAAACAGCTACTTAGTAATTGAAATAACGAGAGACCGGTTTCGGTTGTCACGTACCGTCAATAACCATTATCGCTTACTGGTAAGCTTTTTGAATCATTATTCTTACCAGATGACTTGATGTAAAAGGTGAATCGCAGACGGAATCCCGATATTTTAATAAGTATCGACATATTTATGTCTCAAGTCGATCTTAGTTTTTTTACTTTGTAATTTTTGTAGGTACTATATAATTTTGTCCATAAATTTCTGACTTCTAGAGTTTTCTACTCCCTCTATACCATATTCCACCTCACACCGTATATAAACAACAGTCTCCAATAATTTCTCTGAAAATACTAGAAATGAAACTGGAGTAACTTCATTTCACATGAGAGATGAGGTTTTCCACTAGACTCTAGACAAATCTCTCATAAAATAGTTCAACAAACTTACTAAAATTACACACGGAATTCCGACTGTTTCCTACGAGAATAATGAATATACTTTGAATATAAAGTCTTGTATTGTATTTACTGAGAAATAATTCATTATTATTATTATTATTATAATGCTCCAATCGTATAGTAGGCTATAAAAATGAATATTACTAAGACTCCAAAAATACAATTCAACAGAGATTATCACCAAGTCGACCACAGTTTTCCATCCACTCTTTATTGTACTACACATTTCCTCACACTCACACTGCAAATCAACAACGGTTTTCGATAAAGCTCCAATCGTTGAGTAGACTACAACAAATGAATATTAACAGTTCGTGACTGCGTTTTTCCAGATAAACGGCTTGTGTAACTGTGTGTGAAACTGAAATCAGCAAGTAATATCGGATATTTTTCGAGATACCGAGCCTCGAGTTGATTGTTTTCTTGCCAGTGATCAATTACGCAGTAACCAGAGTTTGGTGCGGCACCATAGTTAGAACATCGACAAAGGCAGCGCGTGACGGATAAAAAGGTGAAAGACGGAATCGTGGATCGAGAAAAGGAGAGTGGATGGTGGAGAATTCGTGTGTGCTGGCAGGGCAGCCGATGTGCAGTCGTGCGCGACTTTTCATTTCCTTATTCAAGGTCATTGATCTTGTGCGAAGTGAAGCGCAGCGTAGTTTCTGACCGGCTATCTTCACGCATCACGTCTTGCCTGTGTCTGCCTGCTCTTGTTTCTGCCTCCCAACTCCACAGCCACAGCACTGACTCTTTACTATGGACGATTGCTCCATGATTCTGAGCAGAAGACGATACGTTGGCCCTTTCCAAATTTATAATAGTGTACTATTTACTATTACTGAAACTAGGACTCTCCCCTGGTCGTGTGCACAAAAACTGCGACCATTGAACCACATCAAATGGATTTTAATCGTCCTTCATCCTCCTCCTTCTTCCTTTCCTTTCAACATTCTTCACCATCATTCTCTTGTTCTCCTTCTTCTTTCTTTCCCTCCTTCTTCTCCTCCTTCCTCCAACTTTCCATCTTCTTCAAACTTCTACTCTTCCAACTCTCCATCCCCTTCTCCTTCTTCTTCTTCCTCTTCTTCTTCACCATCTTCTTCATCCTCCTTCTTCTTCTTCTCCTGATTCTTCTTCTCCCTCCATCCTCTCCAGTCCTTCTTCTCAATACTCTTCCTGTTCTTCTCCTACCTTATCTTCTCCCTCCTTCTACTTTTTCAATCCTATACTCCTCCTTCTCTCCTCATTCTTATTCTTCTCCATACTTTCCATCTTCTTCCTTCTTCTCCTTCTTGTTTTACTTCTCCTGTATTGAACTTAATGATTATTTATTGAATAAATAATTAAAGATGATTAAAGTTGATTAAAGATTATTTATTGGATCCTTTTTGTTATCTTTCTCTATCCTCAATGCATCGCTGTACTTCGTTTAAAGGACTATATCTCAAATATTTCTTCATTTTCATTGTTGTTGATATTACTGTATTTATAATCCAGCTATTTTATACGTAGCCCACAAGAGAATATGAAGGTCAAGAAAAGATGGTCATTAATTGATTATTGTTCATTAATAATAAGGGAATAATGTTCAATAATTGGTCAGTAATAAATAAATAATAATAATGAATAAATAATAATTGGTCATCAATAAGGGTAGAATAGGTCATGAAAAAAAGAAAAATATTACGGAGCTGGAATCAGATAATAATGAGAAGTCTACAAATAAGGTTATCTCCATTTTCAGCAAGACAAACGGATGTAAACGTTTCCTTGATCACAGCAGTAAATATTTCTAATCAATAACCACAATTATAATAATATCAGAACGAAACGAAGAAACAATATATATTTAACGAAACAAATAAGAATGGATCAAGATGAGATTATTTGATTAGCAAATCTTTCAAATAAATAACGAATAATTATATTAGGGTTATCAGAACAAAATGAAAAGAAACAATATAGGATGAATGAAACAAATAAGAATGGATCAAGAGATGAGATGTTTTTTATTAGCAAATACTTCAAACCAATAACGAACAATTCTATTAGGATTATCAAAACAAATAAATGGTTCGTGAAGAATAAATTTCTGATAATTTCGAACAGCTATTCCATTTTTAAGACCCACGAACCACGGACATTCGGCTACGTGGTATAATTAATCGTAACGATTATTACTTATTGAAATTTAGATAGGCAGAGGTCGGCCGAGTGAAAGTCGTCATCAAACTTTGTAGCTTTGTCACGCCGGGACAGTATCTCTATCTCTGCTCTGTTCTGCGCAGTATCACGCGGTTGGCATCGTGAGCTGCGATCCACCGTCGATTGGATGCCGCAAAATGTATCCACCTTCGACTTCCACATCGTTCACAAAACCGAACAACTCACCTTTTGACTCCAGCACAAAAGTTGCCAACAATGCCACAGTTGTTTGCGGTGACAGAGCCTGCCTTGGCATACAGCTTATATATCTATAAGTTAGGACCATAGCGTTTCTGACACTTCCACAGTCGTTCAACTTATTCGTCTATATTGTTCTCAGCAGTCTATGGCAGGCTGGTCTATGTATAGTATTATATTAAAACAAGTATTAGATCCATTCTCCTCTCACTGAAAATGTGAATGGGTATAAACTTGTTTTCTACTCTAGAAATTGCAAGTATTTTATTGTTATAAACGCTTCCCATTCATTTGAAGAATTTTGAGGATCTCGATGTTTTTTGGAAAGGAGTTGAAAAAATTGCAGATAGGTGGAGTATTTTATACCACGCAGGAGAATGTGTTCAGGGAAGGATCCTTTGTGTGTTAATTTTGTTCTACGTGTTATGTAATCATATATTATATTTTGACAATTTCTAAACTCTGTTTTAGGTCTTTTAGAGTCTCTGAAAAGATATATTATAAACAAAAAAGTATCTCTTATAGACAGTCAATTAAGATGAGATGGGACCGAACTCCCGTTTGTGACAGTGACTTGCCTCCTCTAAATCTGTAACAGGTGATCGTGAGTCTTCAAAATAGTTCGCTTCAATTTATGAGCCAAAAATCGCTTCCCAACAGGTTCGAACCCACCTAAAGCTGCAGTAGGATCCATTCATCTCATCATCATCATCCTTCCATACCACCAGTAATGAGCACGCTCAGAGTGGGCATGTAGGCATCTAGCCTAGAAAAAAATTCAACTGTTTCTACTGAATGGCTGCAAATAAGTGTTGGATACATTGTCACAATATGACTAAATGGAAATTTACATTCAATATAGCTTCAAATGAAATGAAATTTAATAATAACATTAGAACTAAGGAACTTTTACAAATAATTCTTAGCATAATTTTATCTTTACATTCAATATATCCTTGAATGACGTGAAATTTTTAATAATAAGACTAAGAACTTTCATAAGAAAATATTCTTTACAAAATCGTTAGACGACAATAAACGTTTCAGGGAAGCGTTCCCTGAAAGTAATCCAGTAAGCTTCTAGGTCTTCTAGCCTGAATCTCAATCTCTGGTGTTGAGTGATGAATTTAGATTTATTGTATTTACAGTTTAGAAGACAATCCCTATGTCCACACTTGATCGATTTTCTGTGATGCACAGCATTTTTTCCGTATCATCCTTCAATTACCCACGCACAAGTAATAATACTTAATAAGTGGGCATCCTCCGCACCACTTCATTATCGCGCAGTAACACGTTTATATTCCAAACTGAATTCTGTGGATGGAACTAAGAGCTTTTCGCCTAAAATCGCATCATGATGCTCATGCGAACATAGATTGCATGATGGTTGCCTATGTATGTGGTTGCCGATGCCGATGTAATAATAATCTTAGGTAATGAGAGCATTTAGACGTTGGCGGAGAATCTCATCAAAGCGGCTTTGATCCACTTGACCTTGATCTAGCCGCTGTTCGGCATCTGTACCTGATGTGAATCGGGTTTATTGAAGCACATTGAGGCTTCTTTGATAGGCTGATTACATATGCTATGGTCTAACGGATATCCCGTAATGAACCTGTCTCTTGGGATTGGGACGCTGTGTGATGAATATACTTGACACACATATATGCATGATCGCACTCAGCATGCATATCTCATGCTAGATGTCATCATGTCTCCAGCTGCATTTCAGTGCCAGATAGGCTACCGTACACATTCCTATGACTAGTAAGCCCTAACACACGAAATCTTCATCCTTGAGTTTGAGCTGCAGTAGGCGATCTCCTATTGTCTTGCTTAATCCTCGTGAGTTGATTTGTGGTAAGAGCCAAACGTTATAGCAAAGGGAGTAGGTAAATTTAGCTTCTCTGTGGTTGTAGTGACAAATAATATAGTTCTCAGAATAACATCAATCATACAACTTTGAAGATATGCAAAGCAATTAACTCTTTTTGCGTGTAATGTGCAGTGGGGTAACTGGTACAAGTTTTACAACGTCACCATGCACTGACATTTTTAAAGCTGTCTGTTCGGAAACTAGCATTAGAAGATGACTGGAAAGCACTTCTTAAATATTCATATAATATAATAAATCAAACTATAAATCTTACGTAACATTTAATGCACCTTTTCACCTGTTTTCATAAACAGTATTTCTCATTCATCGAATTTTCTTACTAGCTATTATTATTTTGTTGTCAAGTCACTGGTTCGCAGTAGCGTAAGTCTTCAGGAGTATTATGTAAGCAAGTAATTAGACTTTCAACCAATTAATTATTAATTATCATATTTCTTATTCATTCACTTTCTCCATTGACACCACTTATCCCACGACTTTGGGCCCTTTGGGGTAACTGGAACAACCATATTTAAAAATATTGAAAGCATTACAGCAACTTTCTACGGCCTTTGAATCTATTGCTTGACATTTATTCGATCTATTCCTACACGTCTACTGGTATCGTGAATCCGCGCCATTAGGGTTCTGGATGAGCAAACATGAAATGGCGACTGGATGACGCCATGGGTGAATTTGATTGGCTGGCAGTCTGAATCCTTCTAAACCAATCAGAGCATAGGACTGCTGTTGTGTGTAGCGACTGTTCAAGTCCTCCATTTTCTATTTTATGACGTTCAAAATGGGAATATGCGAAAATTTGTTTCTATCCCCTTTGATGTTAATTGATCAATATCGATATATTGTAATTGTAAAGACATGTATTGACGTAAAGTAACATTGATTGATTGATTGTTTATTGATTGATTGGTTATTGTGTGATTGATTGATTAATTGATTGATTGATTGATTGATTAGCATTTATTGTAAGGTAGTAAGGCTGAGCAATTTTCTACCATTCACGTTTATGTCGACACATTACTGATTACTGAATGAACAAATATTGAAGAATAAACACAAATATTTTAATTATTTAATCAGTTGTTGAGCATTGTCTCGGTGAGACCAAGATGAGGTTGTTAGATTCGTGGCAAATAAGACACTCGAAGTCACAACATAGAATAGAGACAAAATTGTTTCATAGATTCGTGGTAAATAACCCCCTCAAAGATAGAAGAAGTGAACTGAAAAAGATTGAAAGTAAATTGAAAACTATCTACTTTGTAAACAGACTATCTTCGAGAGTGAAGCGTCGTTTCCGGTTTTCCTAGAACGTTTTCCATGTCAAATTAAGGTCGGAAGATACCCGAGCGTCTAACAGAAAAAAAGAAGCAAGCTATTTTCCGCGTTTGACAGCACGGGTCTCGCAGGAAAATGTCCAAGAAAGTGAGTGAGATAGAGGAAGAGAGCCCATGTGTCAGCCTGGTGAAGAGATAAGGAGAGTTTAATAGCTACGCTGACACTCTTTCCGCACGAAAATAGGATGATGATGTTGTAGAGAGAGATAAAGGGAAAGAGTAGATAGGTGAAAAACAAGACATAAGTAAGAAATTACTAAGGAATAAGGAAAGGAAACGGATAAAGTAAGGGAAAAACTTGGAGAAACATGAAGCTGAGGGCACAGTACGGTAAATGAAAAACAAGGAGATGAATGCAGGAGAGAAAAAGAAGCAGGAGAAAATAAGGATGAAAAAAGATTCAACCATAACGAAGGGTGCACAGAACAAGAGTTAAAAAAGAGAGTGATGAAGAGAGAGGGAAGAGAGAGAGAGATCAAAAGAAAGATGAAGAGAAGAATAAACAAAATTGGGTGGGAAATGAAAATGAATTGGTAACCGAAATTGAAGAGTAGAAACGTGAAGAAGACGCAGGACAAATAGGTAGTTTTCATCGTGAAAATGTGATGACATTTTGATGATCTTCTTCCATCATAACAGCTGTAAAAAATAAGATATGGTTGAAAATTATGAAGACGGAATTACGAAATGAGGAAGAAGATAAAAATACAATACAAAGATTCTGTAGAGAATTGAGAAGAAGAAGAAATGAAGAAGAAGGAGAAGGTGAAAAAGAGGACGTGGAAGAAGTCGAAGAAGAACACAAAGTAAAAAATGAATTGGAGGAACAAGGAAAAAAGAATAAAATCAAATCTTCTTCTTCTTCTTCTTCTTCTTCTTCCTTCTTCCTTCTTCTTCTCATCATCATCTTCTTCTTCTTCTTCTTCTTCTTCTTCTTCTTCTTCTTCTTCTTCTTCTTCTTCTTCTTCTTCTTCTTCTTCTTCTTCTTCTTCTTCTTCTTCTTCTTCTTCTTCTTCTTCTTCTTCTTCTTCTTCTTCTTCTTCTTCTTCTTCCACATCCTCTTTTTCTCATTCCTCTTCTTTTTCTTTTTTTCTCAGGTTACCTGTATACTAATCACGATTATAACCTAGCATAAGAATTTCAGAATGTTGAACGAAAAATGAAGGAAAAGCCAGTGAGGGAGAAGTAAAAAACAGAACATATAAAGAAAATTTTCATAAAATTCAGCGAACGTCGGTCTCTTCGGTTGACGGCAGCCGGTGCACTGGACCCTGGCTAGAGCGCGCGGGTGGATGCAGAGCAGAGCCGCAGAGGTGGAAGGGCGGGCCGCAGAGGTTATAAAGGCAGCCGGCACATTTCACTCGTGATAAACCAACGTGCCAGTGCCAGCTTGCCAGTTAGTACAGTGCCCCAGAATGGATGTCTCGCTCAAGGTAGGTAGCTAGCTAATCCTCCATTCAGCATCACTTCTCGCTCTGCTTTTATCTGTGTATCTTCATTCGTATCGTGATCGAAATATTCATAACAGTGAAAGGTGCATCCATGAGCCAAGGTCAGGTAAAGTGCTGTTTTACAATGATCGGGTTTAGTGTGCTATAAAAGGAAACGTGTGCAGATATTTTTGTGCCTGGATGATGGACGATGGATTCTTGAGTTTATAATAATCATGCAACATAAAAAGCATAAGAACATTTGAGGTAGTTCTGGGTAAACGTCAGGTACCACTGAAAGTGATTGAAAATTTACTGTTCATCACAATCTCCAACTTATCTTAATACGTTATATTATGTACAACACATTAACAGAAGAACATTGGAAAAATATAGATCCTAGTAATTGGATGCGAGTTTTCTTAGAAATACTCCCATGCATGGAGTAAATTCATACACTGTAACACTTTTGTATTGTTGTAAATATGTTTAATTGTTGAATGAATGAAATTTGTATTTGAAGTTTTACATTCTTCTCCACATTAAGAATTGAATTGTTATGTGACGAAATGCTGGATAGTAGTCAGATTCACGTGCAAACAGTATTCACCGGCTGAAAAAAATAAATTTGGTAGTACAATTAAACATTGATGAATAGATTCCACCTAGCCTACAGAAGTTCCCTATAGTTAATAACAAGAGTTTTCTATTCCTTTTTGTAAAATTTGTTTCAATTTCAAGATTTTGTAATAATAATTATTATTTCAAGTGTTTCTACTAATTTTGTTTTTGCATTGTATTTGTCAATAAAGATTGAATTGAATTGAAAATTGAATATAATCTTCCTGGATCAATGACGCACAGTAGTAGTTCTGATTTGCGTTTATAACAAAGGCCGCTGCCGCAGAAGATCAGTACGGGTCTCAAGTGTTTGACGGTCGTTTATCACAACGTTATCTGTGGCAAAGGCGTCGGCCTCAAGCCCCAACCACCGCTGATTACCATCACTGAACTGCACATGGCAAGCAAAGGGAGGAAGGGACAGGTGGCAAGAAGACGGGGCAAGGGGTTCACACACTCAAAGTCACGAAACTGACATCCATCATCATTGCAATGGCCTCAAAGAACCGTTTGCCTTGTCATAAATCTTATGAGGAAATCGCATTGTTTGTGCTCAAGTCAACCAACATCTTCCCTAACATTCAGTGCATACAGGAAGATCAACTACTACTTGAAAGGGTGGATTTGATGGACAATAGAGGTTTGAGGTCAGCTCATTCCTGGATGGACGATTATAGAATTGATTTCTAAATTTCTTTCAAATGTATATTTCCTTTATACTTCTCTTCTAATATAATTTATTTATTGATTCAGCTTCTCTGATTTAGTTAATTGTGATGCGTTTGTTTTGTTTTTTATCTAGTTTTTACTAGAGATTTCAATAAGGTTTGTAACTTTATTTTCTTTATTTCAAGTGAAATTTGATATTTTCATTTTTCTATATCAGTTTACACAACTTTTATATCGACCTTTTCAAATTCTAAATTGATAACTCACGTTTTTTTAGCTTCGGAAGTGGAAATTTGTGATCAATAGTGACTGTGAACATAACCTTCATTTGAAATAATTACCAAAACTGAGAAGAGAAGACGTTTTGGACTTTGTGTCTGTGTTTTCATCCTATGAGTTAATATTGTACTTTCTTGAATTAATAAATAAATAAATAGACTTTATGTTTGTGAGCTGTTCTGTGTAAGAAATGAATAGGGAAACACAAATCACTTGTTCATTTTGTTCGCAGAAATGTTTTGTTATTGAGGCAGGTTTCATTAAAATTACTTTTGTGGGGTAGAGATAATAATTTGTTTTACCGTTTTTCATCATCTTATCAGTTCAAAAACACTGCTTCAAAACTTCCACGAATAACATATGAACAAAATTAATAACTTATCGAATATTTCCATACAACAAATTATTGAATCGCTTGTATTACCTCTTGTATGCCCCCAAATTCCGGAGCTGTCTCTTGTAAACAAGCGATTGAAGCTCGCCTATCTCCGAATGCTTTGAAGTACGATGAAGCATATACGGGTTCATCAGCGAGAATCGAATCGACATGCTCATTTGAAATTTACCAAAATCCATTCCACTGCTAACAACACGACCACGCCTGTGTGTTATTGCTCGAAATGTGCCAATAAACAGTTTGTTTTCTCTAATTACTGCGCGGAACGACTGATAGCACCTGTTCAATTGAGTTGATTCTCTCAACTCAAATGAATTCAACTCAAATTTTGTTCAGTTTGCATGAGTCAATAGGTACTTACTAAACAACTGGAATGTCCGAATTAGCTATAAAATAAATGCTATCTTGCTTGTGTATGGACCGGTAACGTTTGTAAACATTGGATTATTAGCTGCATGGTGAGATGGAAACATTATTTTGGTTAAAACTTTTCAATGTTTGTTAGGATGAAAAACTCTACTATGGTTGATTATGAATCCATGAGAAGAAAGATGTCTATGAGACTGTCATTTCTTATGATGTAAAATATTATGTACTAATTGTGACTCATCCTTGCTCTCAATTTTTCCTTAGTGAATATTACTTTCTTTAATGGGAATAAAAACATGTTTTCACATAGACTACTTCAAGTATTTTTATGATTATAATATATTCCAGTAAGTTTTTTAATTATTTTATAGTTATCAAACTCTCTGTGTGCTTTAGAAAATTATTGAGATAATAGATTAGTTTGAAGGACTACAACTCACACGGATCGACCATCACAGTGAAATTGTTCTTCGTTACCTTAAAAATCTAGTGAAAAGCCTCTTCTCCATGTCGGAAGACCATGTAATCACTTTAAAGTTCACAAGGCATTGTGAGTGAGACATTAAAGAAATGATTTTTCACATCGTTTCATCACTAAACGCAATTAGCTGTAATTGCGTTTGGTAATATTTTCATGTTTGCTTATCATTATGGCGATCAACAGTGCTAATAAATGGAGAAAATTCGTTAGTTGACTTCTAGGAATTTTTTTTAGTTTTGTTTGCTATCTTTGTTCTATGCTCCACTTTCTTGGAACCGATAAGCGGGGAAGACATTCATTATTCTGCTTCATGGAAACGTGTTACTAAATTTAAATTAATTTTTCATTTTCAATGTTGGCTCATTTTCAAACAATCAATACTGTTAATAAATAGGAATTTTATCAATTTCTCTTGTGTAATGTATTGATTAAAATTATTTCAATTGTTTTTTTTTTACCAATCAGTAGTACAAGCAACACAAATAAATTTCTCT
This sequence comes from Laodelphax striatellus, assembly GCA_017141395.1. NCBI lineage: Eukaryota > Metazoa > Arthropoda > Insecta > Hemiptera > Delphacidae > Laodelphax > Laodelphax striatellus. Next base: position 50,391,444 of record CM029531.1, read on the forward strand.
CATCATGCATCACGTTTTTTTTTTCATTAAATTTAGTCTACCACCTAATTTTTTCTCTCCCACCTTACATGTTCCATTTTTTAACATTGCACCTAAAACCCATATCGTTGAGTAATGATCAAGTTTATAATTTTAGTAAAATTCATAGAATTATACCATTTTATTATAAGTATAACTATCTTCATAGACTCTAAGCAGAAATGTTTTGTTAACAACATGAATAAAGTAATCTCTCTTTTTCTATCTATTTCTCTCATCTCCAATTCGAATAATCTAATCTCAGGCAGGGTGAAGGTAGGGCGCATCCAGCTCTCTGTTGAACTTAACCACAGACAACATAATTCACCCTCTACATTTCTATATTTCATACAATACTATTCTATATCACATACGCTCTCCCAAGAAACAAATGAAGGCAGCAATTCAATTACTGTATAAGGCTAGGCGTACACCGGTTAGTCAAGACAAGACAATACTAGATTAGTCACGTTTAGTCACAGTACTTCACATAGTTGCTTATGAGGCAACACACACCGATTAGTCATTGCATCGGTGTGTGCTGCTTCATAAGCAGCTATGTGAATAACTGTGACTAAACGTGACTAATGTCGTCTTGTCTTGTCTTGACTAACCGGTGTACGCCTAGCCTTAAGAATTTTTAGTCATATGAAAAACTGAAGACCTAAATTCCCGTCGTAGAAATTTGTCAGTTTAAGTAGTTTCATGAATTTTTTTCGTGTTGTAGCCAGGCTATTTGATTCTTTATTTAGGAACAAAACAACAAACAATTAGCCTGAGTGCGTGTTGAGTGGGTGTATTATTTGTTCAGTAGTTGTAGGCCTATGCATTGTACTGGCGCGAAAAATAGGAAGGATGGATGAATGCAGGCATTGGCTTGTGTGAATGTGTTTGTTATCTTATCAGCTGCAGGTGGAATGTGGGTCGCGGTCGGCTGAGACTCACGCGAGCCGCGGATGAGATCGCCACCGCACGCACGCCGCCGATCTGGAAAGGGCGAAGAGATGGAAGGAGGAGGGGAGGAGGAGGAGGAGAAGAAGAGAAAGAAAAAGAAGATTAATTGATTGATTAATTGCCTTTATTAGGGCGGAATTAGGACTTCTGGTCCTCTCTACTACACAACCCACACACCACAAGAAGGAGAAGAAAAAGAAGGAGCAAGAGAACAAGGAAAAAAGAGGGAGAAGGACTAGGAGTGGACGGAAAAGAAGAGGCTCGAAAACAAGGAGAGGAATTAAAAAAAAAAAAAGAGAAGTACAAGAAGTACCGTAAAAAAGAAAAGAAGCATGAGAAAAGATGAGAACAAGAAGAGAAACAGTAGAGAACACCAACAACAGAAATAAGAAGAAAATGAATAGTACTACACAAAGAAGAGGAAGCGGGAAATAAGATAAAAAGATTGAAAGACTGAAAGGCTACTAGTGAAGAATAAGGAGAGGAACGATTGATTTATGAGGGATTATAAAAAGTAAATGAATAAATAAATAAATTGGGGAGAGTGGAAAGCTGTTCACAACATGGAGAATAACATAGCAGAACAAGAAGAGTAAAGAGTAATAGAAAATGTCTTATTTTTTGATAGGCCTATTTTCTTTTTGAATCACATGGGAAAGGAAGTTCAACTTCAACTTCAACAACATCTGATAGAAGATAGGTTAATGGGGTGTAACCATTTCATTATTTACACAATTCAAACATATTTCAGAAACGGTGATTCAATCATTTATTGTGTTTTCCAAGACAATTTTTTTTCTATTTATTCATTCAGTAATGAAAATACATGAACAATGCTTGCTTGACTGTGTCTAAAATTCTTCCATGAATCGTAGCCTAATTTGTAAATCATGTAGCCTCCAAACTCCGCCTACTTTTCTTGATAAGCCAGAAATAAATGACTCAGCTAGTTCTGAATTCGACCGGTAGATGGCTGCAGTTACTGAGTGATTCACAGCTTCAATCTTTACAGACACGCCTACAAGCTCCGCCTCTCTCTCCTGATTGGTCAGCAATGCAGAACGCAGCTAGTTCTGAATTCTGTCGTAAGATGGCAGCAGTTACTGGGTCATTCAAGTTACAACTTCATTATTCAGCCGTCTAGATGTCAGAGGTGTTCTACCCCAACGTGAATCCCCAAAGTGAAGCCGAAAGTAGATTAAATTACTTCATCCAAGCAAAGTAAAAGAAGAAGGAGGAGGAGAAGAAAACGAAAACGGAGGAAAAAAACGAAGATTAAGAAAAAGGTTAAACTAAGAAGAAAAAGAATAAAGAGAGCTAAGAAGAGAAAGATCAGGAAGATGTATAAGAACAAGAAGATGGCGAAGAAGGGAAATAAAAAGAGGAAAACATAGAAGAGAAAAACGAAGAAGAGAAAAAAGGAGAAGATTGAGGAGAAAAAAGAAGACTGAGTAAAAAAAGAAAAAAAGTAGAAAACGTAGTGAAGAAGTATGATGAAGGTCTTTCATTGATTTCTGGCAGTCTATAAGATTACATGGAGTATGTCCAAATGGGTGAATTTTCCTAGACCAGGAGTTGATCAGTAGCAAATGATAATGTGTTTAAAAGGAAAAATTTAATCTTCTACAGGAGATGACTAATTGCAATATAATGATTGATAATAACGTTTAGCAGCTGTTATCTTGACCGATGGCTAGTCCACGGACTCAGGTGGCATCTTATCAATGAGCCGGAACAAGGGTGATGGGTGATAGTCAATCTTGTTTGGATCACTGCTTTATCAGATTCAATCAGATGAAAATACAACATAGATTTCAATGCTCAGGTTTTGCATCTTGGAATTACCGATCACTAAACAATGATACTTTTTAAGAGCTTGAAATTGAGAAGAATACTGAGTCTTAAAAAATGTAAACAACTCACAAAACTTATTCTGTTATTGACTTAGATAAATTGGATAGAGGGTTAATTGAAAAAGGAAGCAATAGGGGAACTTCTGTTTTTGTGGAGGTTCAATTTCAACTGCATTTTTTCTCTTTGATTCTTGAGACTTTGATATTGTGATTTGATTGATAATCCGTGCAAATACAATAAAGTAAATAGGGGTAAAGAACTTGTCAGAACTAGCACCATGGGTTTCCGATTATCTATGTATGGGTATTAATAGAGAAAAAAAATTTATAAGCTCACTTGAGCTGCAAGAACCCTCATGACTTAAGGTTCAGAAGAAGGTAATTACAAGTCATTTAGAAATAGATTGAAATCAAATTTAAGGAAATCTAAAGCAGAATTCTATTTAAATAAATTTAATGACTGCTCCGGGAACTTGAAGGATCAATGGAGAATTGTGAATAGTCTGATTGGAGATAATAAAGCAAAACGAGATGTTCACTGGATTGGAAATTAGTTCACAAATTGTAGCAGATGAAAAGAAAATTGGTGCAACTGGAATTTAATTCATTTTTAATAATATTCCACAACTATTAAGGGACTCAGATTCCCTCAATTTCACATGCAATGAACAACAGCCTCTAACGGGGTTCCCGGCTTTTCTAATAAAGATATCCGAAATTACCCATATTTTTCTTTCCAACAAATGAAAATGATACTTAAAATGGTATTGCAAGTTTAAAAATAATAAAGCAGCTATAGGAATTGGATAAAATTCATGGAAGTTTTATTGTTAAGTAATAGCTTGTCACATTTGTGGTATATTTAAGATGAGAGCTGTATTCAACTTGAACGACCTTCTGATAGATGGAGAGTTGCAGAGTGTTTAAAACCAGTGCAATAGTTATTCCTCTTTTTAAAACTCAGGAGGACAGACAAAAACAAATTGTTATCGACCAATATCATTATTACCAGTGTTTGCCAAGATATTTGAGAAAATTATTAAAATTAGATTGATAGGTTTCTTTAAAAATTTAATTATTTCAGTGCAAGACAGTTTGGTTTTAGAGGTGGGTTGAGCACAGAAGATGCATTGGTTACCTTTCTTGAAGATATTTATAATGGAATTAATGAGGGTAAAAATGTTCAGCATTATATATCGATTTAAAAGCATTTGACACTGTTGATCCCTCAATATTGTTAGAGAAGTTGTGGGCTTCCGGTGTACGTGGCTTACCACATAAATGGTTCTGTAGCTACCTCACAAACAGGAAGCAGTGTGTGAGGGTTGGAGAAAGTTTTAAACTTTAAAAATATTGAGTTTGGTGTGCCGTTGCAGGGATCAGTGCAAGGCCCAATTTTATTTCTGGTGTATATAAACGACCTGTGTATTACAAATCTTCATGGAAAATTAACAGCATTTGCAGATGACACTGCTCTTACATATAGTGATGCTGATTCAAAATTAATCTATGAACAAATGTCTTCTGATCTGAAAGTTTTGAATTACTGGTTTAATAAGAATTACATGATATTGAGTGAAAAAACAAAATATATGATTTTTAATTTGAGAGGAAGTACAATTTTTGACAGGAATTTATTGTATCACAGTCACTTGTGTTCTACTATTGATAACTGTGATTGCATTAAAATTGATCAAGTAAGCAATATCAAATATCTTGGGTTAGTCATTGACTCATCTTTATCATGGAAGAGTCATGTTAGTAAATTGAAGAAGGAGCTTCATAGAGGGTTGAGGAGTTTTTATATGTTGCGTGATGTATGTCCTCTAGTGTCCTAAATGCAGTATGTATCGACATGCACTTATAAACTCGAGAATGAGTTATGGTCTTGTACATCATGCTGGGGAGGACATATGTCACGACATTGTATCCTATTATTATTTTACAAAAATCTTTTGTGAGAATAATTACTAGGAAGCCAAGAACTGAACACTCATGGCCCATCTTTGTGAGTCTCAAGGTGATGCCTATCAGGAATCTCTATGTATATAAAGTCTTGAAGCTTTTCTTCATAAGGAGCTCAGGTGTCAATTCAACCAGATATGTTAGATATGAATTCAGGCGCTTGTTAGCACAAGTCCCGCAATCAAACCTCACTGTTTTTCAGCATTCTTTTTTATTCAATGCACCTAGATTATTCAATTTGGTTTCGCCTAAACTGAATCAGTTACAACCACTGTCATTATTTCTCAGATGCTTAAAGGTTTACATTTTTACTATTAGTGATTGTGAATCTTTTATCAAAATTGTGAGGTGACATGTTGTATATTACATTATAAATTATTTATATTTTTATTATGTAAGTTTCTTTTGTTATTTATTTCAACGATAGAGGTTTTGATCTATTTATGTTTAAACAAGCAATTATAATAATTTTCATTGATTTCTTGTATAGCTGAATTCTTTATTTTATTTCTAAAGTAATGCTTCCATTTGTGCTTATGCTAAGTCCGTAATACAAGTTATCAGTTATTTATTTTTTTAACTTTTTCCGAAGTGATTATGGTTTTTTTTGAAGGGCGGGCGGCCCTACACTCTGAGTTACTTTAAAAATTTAATTTGGGTGGTACACCCCTCTCGGGCTTTGGCCTAGGGGTGCGCATTTTATTTTGCACTTATATATTTTTTGTTACTTTTAGTTTAATTTGTTTTTGTAATTGTATTTTAATGATATACCACTGTATAATACACTGTATAAACTGTTGTGCAAAATAAATAAATTTTGAATTTTTTTGAATTTCAGCAAGCTCCTCTATTCTATCTACTCGCAGTCTGCCAACTTTAGGTATGGCCTTATATTATTGGGCAACTGTGGGAACTCCTCTTGGCTCCTTACTACTTATTTCTTCTGGTTGAGAAACAAAGCCACGAAGTTGGGAGCTGGGCTCCTCTGGCTCTGGGTCCCGCAACCGCCAACACACTTGCACCGGTGCACGCACAAATCAAACAGCTGTTTGATGCAATCGGCTACGATGCAAGTCCTGGTTGGATTTCTTAAGCCAAACAATCGTTTCTGGACGAATTGTTATCTGCTTGCAGCACAATCTATCTTACAATATTTGTTGGGAGAAGTGACAGGAGTATATTATATGGGTCTCATGAGTTAAGAGCGAGTGTAGAGATCAAACTCAAGATGAGCGAGGTGTAGGAGATAATAATAATAATAATAATAATAATATAATAATATAACTCACACAGTATAATTCATCATACTCGTGCTTATAATCGTGTATGTTTGGTACTTATTTGGATTTATATGTACCTTTCTTCTTGTAAGAGAACTTAGGCTACAACCAAAAGCCTCTCCATGAGAAGAATTCAGTTTTTGTAATTACTTGGCTGATAGATTATTATTCTATCTTGGCATTAGATTATTTGTGCCAATATTTTGTAAAGAAATGAGAAGTTTTATCTCTAAAATTCATCCGACATTTTTATTTTTTTCTCTTCTATCGATATTTGTAAGTGAAACTTTTCACAGAAGAGCTTTTACATAACTCATTTCTGAAGCAGTTCTAAATTTGAAATTGAAATGGTTTTGGGCGATGACTGATTCATCTAGTACTAGTTTGTGATAATACAAATCGATAAATGGATAAAAAATTTGAAGCAAACTTTAATTTTGAAGATTCACTCGACTGTCAAAATAAGAACCAAGCTATATTTTCGAAACTTCTCTCTATTTACTCGTGGACCTCGAATGAAAGCGTTTGAAAAGTGGTATCGGACCTCCATGACTCACGTTTTGGCCTTCTCAGCCGTAATTGGTCATTGCCTAAATGCGGAAAATCATAGTGTTCCACATTTTTGGATGCTGTTCAGTGCGATAACTGCACCAACTAATAATTGTGATAGATGATGATCAGTGGACAGTCAGTGGATCATTGGCTAGTTTGACACAAGTGATGGTCCACGACCAAATGGCAATAATTCACTTAGCATCGTGATGATGCGTCAGCCAGGCAGACAGACGGTATGTAATCATTTGCAAAGCGGCTTGCTAATATCACGGCTCGCTGACTACTCCTTCTTTTTCTTTTTTTTCTGCTTCCTTACAATTCACCTCCTTATCCTTCTTCACTATCATCTTGGTCTTGTACTTTTCCTTTCATCCTTTCTTGTTTTTTCTTCACCTCATGTATTTTTCTCCTTCATTCTCATTTATTTTTATTAGTATCATTCGTCTTTCTACTCTTTGTTTTCTTCTTTCCTCTCAAGTTCTTTCTTCTTCTCGTCCTCTCCTCCTTCTTAACACTCATTTTTTTCACTCTTCATTCTTCTTCACCTGCCATTTCTCCTTTACCCAACTGCAATCCTTTCCCCCTCCTTTGAACTCTTCCTTCTCCTTACTCTTCATTCGCTTCTTCCTTCTCCTTCATGCTCTCTTCACTTTTTTCTTCAAATTCACTACTCATTCGTCTTCCATTTTTGCTTTTCTTTTATCTTCTCCTTCCCTTCCTTACTGGTCATTCTTTCTTCCTTCTTCTCTTGTCTTCCTCATCTCTCTCGACTTTAAGTTCTGGCTCTTCTTCTTCTTCTTCTTCTTCTTCTTCCTGTCCTCACTCCCTCCTCCACCTTCCTCTCGCTCTATCTCTTCTCTTGTCTCCTCAACCCTCCTCCTTCTCCTCCACACTCTCTTCTCTGTCTTACTCTCATTTCTTAAATCCCCCTTTTTTCTTTCTTCTCCTTCCTGTCCTCACTCTCCATCCTGTCCTCCTTCTTCACTCTTCCTCTTTCTCCAGTCTCTTTCATCTTGTATTCCTCTCACCTACATTATCTTTCCCCGATTCTTTCTTATCCTCCCTGTCATTTTCTCTTCATCCTCTCCTCCTTCTTCGCTCTTTCTCTCTCTTCTCCTGCTTTCAACTTCAATCCTGTTTCTTCTCCAATCTCTTTCATCTTGTCTTTCTTTCTCTCATCTCTATTATCGTTTCCCCCGATTCTTTCTTATCCTCCCTGTCCTCACTACTCATCCTCTCCTCCTTCTTCTTCGCTCTTTCTCCCTCCTCCTCCTGCTCTCAATTCCAATCCTGCCTCTCTCTCAATCTTTTCCTACTTTTTCTCCCACTTTTATCTTCTCCCCTTCCTCTCTGCTTCAATCCTCCTTGCCTCCTCTCTCTCATCTTTTCCTCCTTTCCCACTTTTATTGCTTCTTCTCTCCCTCCTCTCCAACTTCAATCCTCCTTCACCTCCTCTCTCTCATCTTTTCCTACTTTTCCCACTTTTATTGCCGACTGCAGCTTGTCCATGCATCAGCCAGCTAGCGTTCAGCTCTGGAGTGACCTCAGGCCTGTCAGCCCATGGCAGCTTGGCCTCTGTTTAGATAGATGGCGCGGACGGGTCAAGGCACATCTTGCCATTTAGCCGCGGCGGATCCTTTCCTATTTATTCTTTGTTCACTCCATCACTGTGTCGTGATGATAAGCCGTACACTAAGCACAACTTAATCGCTGGTTGGCAAAACAACTTTTATCAATCAGTGAAACCTTTTAATGCGGAATACTGTTCTTTTTTACCTTGAGCCTTCCTTCTTCATTTCATCTTGAGATTTTCGACACTCTCATCTATTCTTACCTCACTTTCGGGAGTAAACACTCGTTTGTTCTCCATCATCATATTTCTAGAAATAGATATTGTTATTGTTATTGGAAAAAACATGAAAACAGTCTTTCGGTAAAAAATAATCGTAAAATTCTTTATAACTGCATCTTTATAACTTCATTTTGAAGAAAAAGAAGAAGAATATACCACATTTATACACATGTACCACATCTACCACATTTTTTTTTCATAATGTAGGCTTGAAATATTCTATCACAAGTCTTTATCGAAGATTTTGCAAATCACATAGTCCTTTGACTGTTTCTATACTGTAGAGTAGAAAAATGATGGAAGGTTCTGCAACTCATCCTTTGGAAATTTGGCTTGTATGTACAAGATGACTTGGATAAATCAATCAATTCAGTCGTTCCAATGATCTATCCGGCTCAAAACCTTGGAGAACTTTATGAAGCTTTATTAGGCTACTGTCCCTACTAAAATTATCCACCTATATGTTTGTTAGCGTCTACTGCAACTTCTCCTCTAGGAATTTAGATTGTATGTAAAATATGACGTGAATGATAAATAAAAAATGCCAGACCGTGATCAATATTTCAGCTCAAACCCTTGGAGACAGTGGCGGTCCTAGGCTTTGCGGGGCCCTGGACAATTGACTTTGGCGGGGCCCCACTTATGGTGAGAGGGGGGGGGGGGGCTGGGGGTCCTGTGTCAGCTTCAATAATAATGAAATAGCGGTGGCTTACCATACAGTTTTTTTAAATTATTCTATACTATAGTCTGTGCAAACCTTAGAATGCAGTAAGCGTTTGAATGGCAATGCTATTTGTTATGGGGATATGGAAGCGCTGTTGCCATGTTTTGCTTATTTGTTTATTACTCCTTACTCTTGTTTTGTTTACATTTCTTATTCTATCAAAACTACATAAGTGAGAAAACATTAACACACCCAGAGATAGAATTAATTGAGAAACCATTTTTTAACATTTAGTTCTTTGAATGTCGTGGTTTGATAAACTCGAGCAGTCATTGGAGCTGACTGCATAGAATGTCAAGTTTTGAACACTTCTATGAACTCATTCTATGGACACACAATCTCTTCCAAATTGGCTTTGCTGGCTACTGTGCAATCCGGCAACACTGCGCCCCATAAACGTAACACTGCAATCTAAGGTTTGCACAGACTGTAGTTCTGTGAACAGTAGACCTCGCGAAAAAGCCATGCTAGTCTAGCGGATCCCAAAAGTTCCGAATACACTACCGGTACTGAAGTGATGAAGAACTTTTCTCAAATAGATAAAAACAGATGACTTTATTTTTTGACCGAGCGAAGAGAAGACTGAGCGAAGCGAAGTCTGAACGAAGTGAGGTCTTGTTTCAAGTCGATTGGCTTTCGTCTGTGGATTTGTGTGTTTGTAATGGCTAAACGCATTGACAGATTTCAATAAGATTTGGCAGGAATGTTTATTTTGTAACTGCGCGACGATATACATCGGTGAGGTTTTTTTTAAATTTTGCATTTAAATTATGGACGAAATAGAAGGAAAAGAGAATTGATACAATAGATATGGAACACGTGATAGGATTTATTTTGAATTTAATATAAACATCGTCATATTATGGAATGATCATCAGCTGGGTCAGAATAAGATTTTTTCGCTGTAGTCAGGGCCCCGGGCGCCGCAGTCAGAGGAGCGCGGCGAAAGCGTAAAATGAGTATAATCCACTCTCAATATTTTGAAACTGAAGAATTATTTGAAACATTTCTTTTGAAATCATCGTGACATAATACTGTAGTAGTTTATGCAATTGTTGTATTATGAGAATTGTGGTATATGAAAACTTTAATTGTGTAAATATGCTTTAAGGTTACTGCGGGGCCCCGATTTAAAGTCCTGCCAAATATTGAACAAGATTTGAATCAATTTTACTTTTTTATTTTATTTTATTGAAGAAAAATTTGATTGTTTACATTTGTCATCGCCGCGGGGCCCTCTTTTATTATATGAAAACTTTAATTGTGTAATAATATGCTTTTAGGTTGCTGCGGGGCCCCGATTTAAAGTCTTGCCAAATATTGAACAAGATTTGAAGCTCTTTTACTTTTTATTTTATTGTATGAAAAATTTGATTGTTTAAATTTGCCTTCGCCGCGGGGCCCCTCTGGGCGCGGGGCCCCGGACAAATGTCCGATTTGTCCATACGTAGGACCGCCCCTGCTTGGAGAAGCTTTATGAGCTATAATTACTAATAAGGATGCACTTACTATGTATGATATATAATGAATAATACATAATGAAACCTAAGTATAATAAGTATTAATAAGTTTGTTATGCCTGTATGATAAAGAAGCACTTACAAATAGAATAGAGCAAGAGTTCTCTCACTATAGCTTACAACCTTACATTGAATTCAAATCCAGTCATCCTCTTTTATTGCCAGAACAGACTCAACGTAAGTTATAAAAACTAAGAAGAGGACATTTTTTTTTTAAATGACAGTTTTTACTCTCCATCAATCAAAGAAGGAATACATTTTAATAACGACTACCGAAGAAAGAAAGTCCTTTGCATTGATTGTACAGTATCAAAGGTACGCGTTCACATGAAGCTGTAGTAAGCGGTTGTAATCAGCTTTCTTCGTGTTTGCACCTTAAGAATGCCCCCGGTAACTGAGAACAAACAGTGAGAATTTGGCAATCATTGCATTATGCGTGCTGTAACAAGAATATGAATGATGAATATGAAAATTAATTCTCAATCGGATAGTGCAGATGTTGTTTCGGTCTATGCTTCCTCCTCCAGTTCTGTTTGATAGGTATCGCTCCGCTTGCGAAATGAGCAAGCAATCTGTTTGCTGGCAGATAATTGAATATGTGCATCAATTAATTCTTGGAGCGCCGTCGCGTTCAGTGTGAACGAGGCGAGAAAACAGTGTGCTTGTGCCCTAATGAGTCGTGAGCGAAATGCCCCTTGCAATGGACGTGACGTGAGCATAATGAACGGTTGCACCAACTTATCTCTACTGAGTCTACTCTTTCCAAACGAGACCAATAGTCTATTCTACGGAGCAGGGAGGAGGCCTCACATGCCTTGCGGCAAGACTCTTGTCTAAACCCACAAACGTATTCTCTGGCCGTCTGATCTCATCGCGAAATCGTTCAACGAACATTCACTGCTAAAAGAATGTAGAAGTACCTTATGGGTACCTTCAGGTACCTCAAGGAACCTTAGTGTACCTTAACGGTAGTCTACACTTACGAAGATAACTGTCAGAAATTGAGAACTGTTTACAGAGAAAAACACGACTCAGAGGAAAGCTAATATTTGGAAAATATGATTATAATTTTAAATTTAAATAATTGTTCTCCAACATTGCTGCATGACTAAGATTAAAAATAATGTTGTTGAATAGTTAATTAGAAAACTACCTACCACATTTACTTATTGAATATGGGCAAAGCTTCAGTGATGATATCCTTCAATGCTATCATTGATCCTACAAATTCTACAGTTGAAATTGCGAAATTCAATTCATATTTCCAATAGATTATTGAGTTTTCTGGATTGATATAGGCCTACTGTACGTGATCTGATCTTTCCATATCAGGGCTCTTATTAACAAGAACTAAAAAAACCCGTAAATAATATTATATTTTTGTTTCAGAGAGCCAATCATTGTTCATAGTCATAGGTAGCTTATTTAACTTTTTTATGCTATCAAGTATTTTTCTTTTTTGGTTGTAATTTATTTTTTGAAACGAATGTGGTCACTCCATCTGTAAGATTTGAAAAATAAAAACTACACACTCAGACCCTTCTTCGCACACAGGAATTAAACTGTGAAGAATATTCTTTCCTCAGGAACACTATTATCTGTTGTAGCTCTTTACTTGTTTTCTTTCAAGAGGATTTTTAATAAATTTAATTCCATTTTAGTCTATAAAACTCGCATGTTGTAGATATTAAAAAACTAATATTTGAGTATCATATTTTATAATGATCTTTAACTTAGCTGCATAACTAAGATTGGAAAGTAATTTTATTATTCTAGTCTAATGATTCAAGTAAATAATTTACACAATACAACAAGTGTATCTTAAAATAAATTCTCAAGTTAACTGATGAAATTCATTCATTTGAATGTTAACTGAAAGGGTATGAGTGAAAGTTGAAAGTCAACTGATATTAAATTTTCATTCCAGATAGCGTCGTGCGTAATAGCAGTGGTAGCTTGCATCCAAGCAGCGAGCAGTCAAGAAGTGGGCGTACCGGAGAGGTATCTTCGGCCGCGAAACTTCAACCCGCACCCCTACGAAACAACCCCACTGCAGGACTACGGCGGCGGTCCCCCCTTGGAGCTGGAGGACACCCCACAGCCGCACCCCACCCTCCTGCACCACCCCTACCCGCTCTTCCACCGGGTAGACACCCGCAACGACGACAACCGACCCGTTCAGTTCCCGTCCGTGCCCGCTGTCGTCAAGAAGACCTTCAAGAACAAGGCTTCCAAATATGTTAATGTCAGTTGGTGGTTTTTCTAGATTATTTTGTCAGTTCTGGAGTTGCTGAAGTTTTCAAACTTTCCATGTTTGTGAAATTCTAAATTGGAAATTCCAAAATTGGAAAAATGGAAAATATTGAAAATTAATTCCAAATATGGAAATTCTATGGAATTTTTAAATTTCCATAGAATTTACTTCCCATGACGTCATCTCACGGTACCAATGCAATGACACCTTATTGAGCTCCGTTAAATGACGTCATTTGGCGGTAAAACTTGATTGGCGTTCGTGCAATTGGCCGTGAGCCCATAAGAAAGTAATGAAAATTTAATCAGTTGATAGCGTTCGTGCAATTGGCCGTGAGCGTATAAGAAAGTAATGAAAATTTAATCAGTAGATATTTTTTCTAGGTTAACTGCAGCTTTGCACACAGTTGTAAATTTCATGAACTTTGAGTAATGATCGGTATGGTCAAATTATTAGCAATCGAACATCTAAGACTAATTATCAGATTCTTTCAAAGTCAAATATTCTTAATATTCATTATTCAAGAAAATCCAATTCTATGAATTAATTTTCATTTGTTTTTGGAAATTATATGTTATATTTGTTAATCGTGATATGTTTATTTCATGGATAATCGGGAGTTTACTGTAGTGATACATTTTTTTCTGTTTTCCAGGTCCCCAAAAACTATGCGTTTTCGTACGCGGTGAAAGACCAGCACTCAGGCGACGACTTTTCGCACTCGCAGGCACACGACGGCAAGGCGACCCAGGGCCAGTACAGGGTGAAACTGCCCGACGGTCGCACGCAGGTGGTCAGCTACACGGCTGACAACAAGGGCTACCGCGCCGACGTCACCTACGAGGGCGACAAAATCGTTTCGAAAGAGGAGACAGCGTACAGTCAGGAACAGCTGTCGCCACATCCTCACGAGATCCCAGGCTACATATCGACATTGGTGCATAAGAAGATCGGGTATAATAGGTCGCCGAAAACAAGCCCAACGTCTCCGACTTTGTTAGTGTACGACCCGGAGTCCGGGTACAAAACAGCTGCAGCAGGGCTGTATCACAAGTACAAAGCGGCTCCACCGATTAAAATTTCGCCCTCGGTTTCGTCTGATGGAAAACTCGGCTACCAAAGTCCCACCGCTCCCCCCGCCTACTACACAACCTACAACGATGTGTACGCTCAGCCTACCCCAGTGATCCCCGTCGCACAAAAGTATGTGAAAGCGGACGATATCATCCAATCCATAACAGCTAAATACCTATCGGAAGCTTACCAACACTATCCGTCAACAACTTCTGCACCATCGCTGGGCGATTATGCGTCGGTACGCAGCACCACCCCCGCCCCCATCTACGAGCACCAGCCCGACCACCCCTCCACTCCATCACCCCCTCAAGACTACGACTACTCGTTGAGCAGTCCAACCCCCTCCCCCTCACCACAACCCTCCTACTACCAAACAAGCAGCGAGCGCGATGTTGACCTGCAGCATACCTACTACGCGTTATCGTCTCAGGATAAGCTCATCTCACCTGACATCAAGTACATACTTGTGCCCTCCGATCAGTATGCCTCCTACAAACAACGCCGATGATGCCCGCCATGTCTATTGTGTTGCACACATTATTCAGGATAACTCTCCTTTCCTGCGGTCGAACAGCAAAACTGTACTTAAAATAAGCCGCCCGCTACCAGGGTTATTAGAGAAAAAGTTGAACACTCGCTGCTGTAAGGTGCAAAGTGGTGGGGGAAGCCTGATTTTTTATTCATGTGAGGTCACACTCGCAGTCCGCCAATTATCATTCAATTATCAACAGCTGATATTATCAAAATAAATTATCAAAATGACGTCAACTGAATCATTCCCCCACTTCAACAGCTTGTGGATTCAAAAAGCATTAGGAATGGTTCAACCTTCTTTCTAATAACCATGGCCCGCTACAACTTGAAGGAGAGTTCACGAGTTGAGCAAGTGCTCTAATATTCAGCAGGTGATTAGTTGGCTGCTGATTGGCCTGAACTGAATCGTAGGGTGTTTTTGTAATCATTAAATTTTCCATTGCCCTTGAGTTGAAGTTTTCAATAAGCTTCAAATTATTGGAGAATTTACAGCTATGAATCAATTTTATAGTGAATGAAAAGAGCTTCATTTAGCAGCTTGGCATCTTCAAGTTCTTTTTATTCATTACTGCAAAATATCACAATACACCTGAAATTTATTGTCGTAGATCATGTTTTTCCGTTTTTCATAAATCAAGATTGAAAATAGTTGTATCTAAGATTGATTAATTGTTAAATCTAGATGGGAATTAGATTCATCCTGCGAATTATTATACTTAAAAAAAGCATTGATTCAACTATATATCTGGGGACCGAGCTCCGCTCAGAGAGGGGGGGGCGATGTGAGGAATGTTTGCATTCTGGACTTCCCTATTTTCGTAGTTTCAATCAGTAGTATTCTGCAAATTTATAAGGTAAATACTTTAAAAAGCATGTTTAGAATATTCTTCTTGTACTGAAATATTGTACAACTTGAAAGTTGTACTGAAATATTCACTTACTTTATTCACTTCATAATACAATACATACAAAAAATATATAGAAAGAGAAATCTAGTGCATTCCACTATTCCTCATTAGGCTAATATAAGCCTGTGTGGAGGAATGTCTTATCATTAACAAAGCATAATATACATCGGGGCTATCAATTTTTCAGGAAGAACAGGGAGCTATAGATGTTTTTATAATTTCCCTGTTTAACTACTTGAATTTCTTATTAATTTTTTTATAGATATAAAACCTTCAATATTAGAGAATAAATTATTAAAGAACATAATTATCATTTTGTGATTTTGTCAACTTTTTCTGTGATTCTTTTGAGTTACCATTTCTTGTATATTGAATTGTAATGATATTTTTGATAAATACCCAATTTTATCCATTTTCTAGCGTAATTTATATTTGAACAGTAATTTGCCATTGCTCATATCAAATTCATCATTATTTTATAAGGAATAGAATTAGTGTTCATAAATATACAATTTTTATATTTAATACATCGTTATTATTCTACCCAGCCCTCAATTTTACATTATATTATTGGCAGTGGCTACGCGTCCGTCAACCGTACGCCGCTTAGACGTACGTCAAGAGAGTCATGTGACCAATGACGTCATGGGCACAAGCACAATGACGACATTCTAGAGCGACGGCTCGACTAGCGCTAGTGGCAATAATTAATATTTGGTTCTATGAGCCGTCGCCCTAGAATGTCAAGTCGTCATTGACTATTGACGGACGGCGATAGCGCAAAAATTATGGTAATTGTTATAGCCTACTGCAATTCATATAATTTGGCGGATGGCGATCTATAACAATAGATCGTTATCATTAATATCATTAATCATTGCCCAGCTGTGACATAATGATCTGCGAAACTTTTGGCGAGGATAAGTATTTGTTGGTTAAGTGGGTATTGTGTCAAAACTGAGTAGGCTAACACAAGACCCTTTACATTCCTCTACATTTTAGAGGGTCTTGGCTAACATCAGAGCTGCTTTAATGATCGCATATTCGGTTTACCAGGTTTTGTTGATACTGTGACAATAATTAGGCTACGCTTACACTAAAATTGGTAATCTCTTAATTTCCAGTTTATTTACTGTATGAGACCTATTTTTTAAATCCTCTCTTCAAGATAGCCCCCTAGGAAAAAATCTGGAGGCTTAAATCGGGTGACCATAACCTGCCCTTGGGAAAATGACAAAGTAAAGAATTCAACTTTTCAGCTGAATGAATTCATTCTCTTCTTTTCTTCTAATGAATGCTAATAAACTGTTGTAACTATCAAATTTCAGCCCTTCTGCATTCATAGCTAATAAACAACTGAGTTCGAGTTGACGTGTGCCAACTGCCAATACCTTATTCGTCCGTTAACCTACAGTAACCGTGACGTCATACCTTATTCGTCCGTCAACCCACAGTAACCGTGACGTCATACATCACGTGACACTCTTGACGGACGTCTAAGCGGCGTACGGTTGACGGACGCGTAGCCACTACGTATATTATTCAGACATTCTATCCAGACTTTCTATTGAAAAGTAAATTCGTATTGATCACATATCAAATCATATAGAAAATGATTGTCATAATTAATAATAATAGAGCAGTATTGTTTACATCAGTTTCATTTCAATAGAATTCGAAAGGATTCCTCTTACATTGAAGTATTTCTATTGATCTCAAATTTAAATTATGCATAGCCTATGTTAAATAGAAAACGAAAACCAAAAAAGCCTACTAAAAATTCTTGGATGCTCCAGGAATTGATTTATTCTATTCAATTGAAATGTATTTACATTGATTACGAATTGAATTAGCACAATATTTATGATTCATAAGATGTCTTAAAGATTAAAGTTGAATAGGCTTGTGAAGTGATTATGAAGTGACACTTCGGTGTACTTGGTTAGATCTCGATTGAGGATCTGCATTGGAAGGTAATTACCGTATCACTAAATTTCAGCGCAGTAGACAATTGAATATTCAATTACACAAAATGTGGGTTCATTTAATCCATTCCTACTAATTGCCAACTTTCTTGTATGAACCAATTATTTTCTTATCTGAATGTTGCATGCTATGTACGTTCACAAAGAAAGTTTTACTTGTTTCACAGATAGCACTATTTGGTTAGATTCTGTGCTTGTTTATAATAATGCAGCCAACTAATTGATGCTGTTCTGACCCACATTTGAACGGTTACATGAATTTACCGTTACAGAAATTTCTATCAGCCAATTATTTTCTTTGAATTTTTCCTTGAAATATCCAGCAAACGCATGAACAAAATCTAACTTAACTTTGAATACAGTGTTACGAAATCGATTCGCCTTAACAACAATGGCAGAACGTGAGTAATTTACTGGTGGCGCATTTGGTATTATTGTTGGCACAGGGCACGCAGAAATTGAGAATATTTACTGCAACTGCTTGTGTTGTTTGTAATTGGAAATGGAATTGATGATTTATTTCACTCGTGCAAAAACTTCCAAACTAATAAGCAGACAAACCCTTCTTCTTCACGTTCCTTGACACCCGGCATTGTTCAAATTGACTTTGCCTCGCTACTTCAAATAAGTACTAAGATATTCTCAAACGTTTTTTATCAATAGAAGATACGCTGTACAAACGACTGTATAAACAATTGCGGGTACTGTTAGTGCTCTAGCACGACTTTACAATCTCCATGCCTGTCTTGTTCAATAGATTTACTGATTTTCACTCCCACTCAAACTTAGTACATGGTCTTGTACCCAGCATCAGTGAATCTTATCTAAATCGTAGTTGTACTACAATGAATCGATTTTAAGGTTACAGTGTTTTCAGCGGAGATTTGAATCCGTACTACCTTTGAAACATGAAGCCAATATCATAAACTAGAAAAGTCAAATAACGTTCATCTGTGTGTAACCATAGAGGAAGTACAATGCTTTGCTTTCTCCATACTGTAACGTACGGTAGCCAGTAAGGGCCGGTTCATGAGTTCGGGATTTAGCTAAGTCCTAGACTCAAACGGGTGGCCACCGTAGCATCGACAAACGTTAGCCTCGACACTATGTACTAAGGGATCACTATGCTGCTAACCCACTAACCTGTCGAGAAAAACGTTTGTCGATGCCACGGTAGCCACCCGTTTTAGTCTAGGACTTGGCTCATAAACCAGCCCTAAGTGATTACTGATGAAAAGACGATATTGATGTACGAATCATATAAATATTGTTTTAAACTCAGTCCTAGTCTTACTACATAATATTTAAAATATTGTATATGAATATATTTCAACATTATGACATTTTCAACAGAACTTACATTTGTATAACATCTCCATATTTTAGAAATTCACAGTTAAATATTTGACTAACAGTTGAGAGGAGTCAAAAGTTTAGAAGAGTTTACTGAAACTCAATGAAATTTCAGTGAAATGGTTTATTTCAATGAGTATTCAGAAATATCAAAGCTGATTCACAACTCAATTGAAAACTCATATTTGAGGATGTTGGAGTTGGGAGGATGAGACATTTAAAAACAAATCCAAATTCATTTATTTTCGCGAGATTAGTGTTGAAATACTTGAATAATTAGTGTTGGAATAATCTCATCACACTTACAGACCAGAATCCAAACTGTACTTCAATCATATATTATAAAATTATCTAAGTTAACATGTTATCAACAAAATCAATTTATTATGAGCTGCTATCAACTATTCTATAAAAAAAACAATATCAGAAGTTTTAATGAAGTATAAGCTGACTCTTCTACTATTGGTGGATGCCAATTCCAATAATCTATCACGTTAAATAAGCTATAATCAGAGATAACTATGAGATTCCTCATTGTTTTCCTTACCAGGAAAGTACTTACCGAGAGAAAATCAGCACTGTCCCAGTATTTCATTGGATCTTGGAAACCAGTGCAATATTTCACTGAATAAATAGGGGAACAATGTGTGAAATATATTGCTCTTATCGCGGTGTTGCTGTCAACAATGGAAAATGGCAGCAGTGATATTACTGGGGAATTGGGTCGGGAAGTTCAGTTTTTCGTTCTTGAAATAGACTCAAACCTCAAACTTCTAGCAACCGAGCTCCGCTGAAATAGTTTCTCCTCCCATTATAATACATACTTGCTATAATACATGCTTGCTGGCTCACTAGCTTTACAAGAAAATATATATTTATGAAGTGTATAGAAAGTGTATAGAGTAGTATTCATTGGGTATTTCATATTTCGTTGTTATGTATAAATACACATACATATCTATAAAAGTCGGAATACTGTATAGCGTCGATGTATCTGCACAAGCCGATATATTATTTAGAGATTGTGTAGAGCTGGATCATACAGAATCGTCAGTTCTTCAGAATCGTGAGCTCTTTCAAGATTGCCTTATCTCATTCCTCCTCCACAGTTTTCACTCAATTCACTAAGATTCTCTGCATTATTCATATTCTTTCAGAAATCTGAAAGCTTAAAAAGAAAAAATCCAATAAATTGTATTTTGAAATCTATTACAGGGCGTTTAAGATATATTACATACTAGGAATGATTAAGGTGCACTTAAAGACTGATATTAGATTATCTTTCAACAATAATATCGTTTCCATGGGAACCTATACAGATATGCTTTTCATTCTTTAATATCTGAAAGTATTTCATTGATTATTTGTTGATCTCATCATTCCATCGTTTGATATATATTTTATAATCAGATTCATTTAATTTGACGCATGGCATTAGATAGATAGTGTCAAGGTGCAAACCCAATTTAATCATTTTCTAGGATAGAAATGAATGGAACGAGAAATTTGTAGTACTTACATGTTTATTCTCTGTATTCCTTATACATTTTCTATTTAATTTGTTATTATATTATGTCACAATGAAATTGAGTATTCTAATCAATAATAATTGACTGTAAAAAGGTTATGCAGACGATTGTTTACTTCATAGAAAGATTATTCAGTTGAATGCCAGCCAGCCGGCATCCACTTGTTATCAGTCAGCTGTTATCTCTGTCACTCTGATTCTCGCATAATTGTTTCTTCTGTTAATTTTTATTTGAATGTATTCCTATATTTCAACCTGCTGAAAAATCTGCTCATTATAATTCCCTCAAAATTTTCTTAATTTAAATTAATATTCTAATGTGTTTGCTGCTATGGCACACTTGTGATTTTTGAATCAGCGTCAACGTCCTATTGGACAATTCAGATTTCCTGATCGCCTATTGGTGAATTTTCTTTGACGTCACCTTCTTCTCCGAAAAGAAATTGCTTCTCGATTTCCGGGAAGAAGGACGCTGAGACACTTTTGGCTTGTTGTTAGAATCAGAGGTCCGCTCTATGCCTCTTAAGTGTTAATTGTTAACTGTTTTTTAAATGTCTCACTAAATGTGCTGATTTAAGTGTAAAT
Source organism: Laodelphax striatellus (assembly GCA_017141395.1). NCBI lineage: Eukaryota > Metazoa > Arthropoda > Insecta > Hemiptera > Delphacidae > Laodelphax > Laodelphax striatellus. Next base: position 50,412,389 of record CM029531.1, read on the forward strand.
TAAATTTCCCCCGTCGTGGAAAGTTCATATGATTGCCATGCTTAATTATTAAATTCGGGTATTCGTCAAAACTCGAGGTGGAAACTCATTCGCCATTCAAGGAGCCGACCACGTGAGCCCGAAAATTGCTGCCATCAATTCTACAGATTGTGAGTGCGCGGGTTTTTTCATTATTGGCCAATAACGTGAGTGAATTTAAAATTTATTACGAATCTCTACGGCATATTTGCGCTGGCATATCAGTTTGTGAAAACTTTCTGCGCCATCCTTTACCTGATTCAAAAGCACCTTAGGCAAAGCCTATTTGCTATTTATTCAAAATTAAATCAATCAGTTTATTCAAGAACTTTATTAAAAAATTCAATTTTCTAAATTCATTTCAAAATTCATTGCTGTAAATTTACTTATTATTCTGATTTTTGCAATTATTTTTACAATAAATCTCATTTATCTTATTTTTGTAGTTAGTCAATCAAACCTGATCGACTCTGGCTGTGGCCTATTGGTATTTCATTTCACGAAATTTGAAGTCAATCACTCTTATAGTGATCTATGACTTATAATATTCCCCGACCTTTGTCGGCGGAAATTGTTCAAGTTATTTATAGTATATTCACCGACCGTTGTCGGCAGAATTCAGTTAATCAATCTCTTTTTAATTATATTTTATTCTGCCCTCATCCGAACTAATCAAGGAAATTTATGCAAATATCCTAATTGCAAAAATAATATCCTGATTTGTCCGGATGAGCGTAGATCAATTGAGTTCATCTCTATCGAATTTCTTAGTGTGAGTTTCGAGTTGAGTGTAGCACCAGCACTTGTGAAAATATTTTTCTACCGACTGTGGCACCCGGCTGATAATTCCAGTAAAATTTATAAAAATTCCAGTGCGTACGTGCTCACACACAACCCGAAGCTGACAAAAATGGCGCCCGAACAGGGACACTCAGTGAAGGAAGGGAAATTTACATTAATGTGTTTTCTTACAGGAAGATCTGCGACCAGGAGGCAGTAAATTAATTAAAAAAAAAATTTATTTCAGAAATCGGCGTGTATGCGGAGAACTTCAAGTAGGATACCTCTGTTTACTTATCTTAAGTAGAAATAAGTCACAGTCAGAGTCGAACAAGTTCTAAGCATATAGTGCCTAGCCTAGTGCTTTATTTAAATTGCCGTTATCCCATAATGAGCAGATTTTTCAGTAGGAAACACATGCTTATTATTTAAGAAGCATTATTGTAGTAAATCAGCATTTTCAAGTTTTATTGAACTTGAATCTAATACTTGATGATTTTCTTGTTGTTTTGTATTATTGTTTTATTGTGTGCTTGTATAGTGCCAATTGCACATAAGCCGTATTTTTGTCGCGATATTCGTATTATCGTTACTTTTGGGGTTGTGGGACACAATTCTTCAAGCTTCGATTCTACAACTAGGCTATTCACTAACCTGGTTTCGTTATCCATATTCCTGAGGCATTTTGGAACTTCACACATCACTATCATCATAGCTCAACACTTCACTACACTATTTCGTCAACTCATTTCGCGGTTCACCATGGAGAATAAAGAATCTTCTTCACCGTTTTCACTGGAGAACAGTCCGTCTTCAATCGATCTGCATCCTCGACCGGTAGAGAGTGCCACTTCGGTCGAATTCCACCAGGATGTGAGCGAGACGTTATCTTCAACCTTGGATGAGAGTCATCTTCTGCTTACATCAGTACGACCAACTCCAGATACTGAAGTCGGCCAGCTACTTCAGAACTTTACCACAGAACCGAGCCAGGAGACCGATCAATCATCCTCAAATTACGTCGCAGAGGAGGATGTCGACCCCACGAAGAATATTCCTGTTCCCCCGGGCACATTGGACATCATCCTGAATGCTATCAAACGTCAATCTGCCGAACAAAATAAAATATGAGGAATTGACAGATAAATTAGAGGGAAGAATTAGTGTCGAATTAACACAGAAATTAGATGGAACCAAGAAGGAGTTGAAACAACACAACTTAGAATTGAATAGTCAATTGTCTGATAGATTAGAAAGGAAGATAGAGGAAGTGAAGTCAGAATTTCAACAGCAGCTTAAAACAATGTTGAAACTTTGCAGAAAGAAATAGCTGTGAAACAGAATGAAGCTACTAATTACACAAACGAGCAGGTACAAATTGTCAGAAGTGAATTTGATGGAAAATTCCTAACCCAACATAATGAATTTAATACAAAGCATAATGACTTGGACACCCAGATTACCCAGGCTAATGCTAAGCTGACAGAAACTGAAGCTAGATTGACTGGTTGTGAAAAACTACAAACACATCACACCACTCAAATTAATCAGTTAAGAGTAGATGTTACTCAGATTTCGGCAGAGAATCTAAGCTCTGAAGTTATTCAAGAGTTGAAAACGCAGTTAGCCCAAACTAAAGCTGAATGTTTACAAATTAAGAATAATTTGATTAATGCTCCAAGTGGAAATAGCGCCAATATCGGTCAATTACTATCTTCATTACCGATTTTTGATAACACAGAATTCACAATCCAACCTCGAGCATTTATTCAGCACTTACAGGCTATTGACTCAGTTACTCATATTCCCTGGTTAACTTGGCGAGTGCATCTCTTGTTGTGTTTACAGAAAGAACCTCTAATACATTTTAGGAGCCGAATAGCTGAATTCAATTCACTACAAGATTTCATTGACAACTTCTTGGCTACGTTTTGGTCATCGGCAAAACAACGAGCCCTACTGTCCCATTTAATTACATGCAAATACGAAAGGAATGCTGGCTTGTCTATGACTGCATTCTCGGCGCATATTCGCTATTTGAATAACTTAATGGATAATCCATTAGAAAGCGGTAATCTGATTGAGATATTGATAGGAAAATTACCTCATTTCATCCAGACAGCATTGAGTTCGCATAATTTCAAATCGTATGATGAATTCGAATCGTGCTTATACCGACTACAGAATGTTGATGACAGATTCAATTCCAATAACAGACAGCCTAGGTTAGTAAGAGATGAGAAGTTAGATGGAAATGGAAATGCAGAAGGCAAACACCAACAAAATAATAATTATTCTGGAAATAGACAACAGAATAATGGTAATAGGAATAGGAACAATTCTCGTGAATTTAATAACACGGAAAGTATAATTGTTTCTAACAACCAAGCGTCAACATCCATTCCAGAAAACATAACCTCTAATTCTGGGAGTGCGAGTCTTCGGCCAGCTGCGCCAGAGCCTTCTACGTCGTCGACATCACCGCCACGGCCATCTGGACAGAATACTCAACAGACCAATAATTCAAATAACAGTCACAGAAAACAATTTCGATTGAACAACCAGAAAGGAAATAACTCACAGAGAAATAATAATAATTGACAATTACCATCGACTGTCTTGGGCAACAATCAAGAAATTTGCACTTTTAAGACAGTCAGAAGAAAATCAATTATTGGAGAAACGAGTTGTGAGGAGACAATCCAGGTCGATACGCCCTGCCAGAACGTACTGCCATCTAGTAGAGATGAGTTTCCCTACTTCAACCACGGTGAAGGCGGACAACTTGAAAACGGAACTGTCCTTGAATCACGTCCTCCTTGACAAATGAAGCCGCATTCTACATTTTGAATTCAACTGAACGTGAAAATCAATCCCATGATTGTATGGCCATTCAAGATAATAGTTTCTCCTCTCTACATCAAAGCAGATCTTCTGAAGATTCATATCTAAGCTCTACAAATGATAACAATGTGGAAACTACCGGTCTAGTCTGCACAAATGAAATCAGAACTGAGGCAAATAGTTCTCTTGATTTAAGTAATTCACAAACACCAGAGAAAGTTTATACTATTTTCCGTGAAGATATAATCGACACGCTGTTGGAAAATGATAATATAAACATTGAAGTGGATCATCACAGTCAATATCATGCATTCATTGATGTTGAACTGCATGGGCTCAAGTGCCAAGCCATGATTGACACAGGAGCGCAGAGTAGTATAATCCAGGGTGACTTCTATGCACGAATACAGGATCTGACATCGGTGCCGACCTTGCCATTGACCACTACATTTCTTCAGGGTTTAAACCAAGGAAAACGGATAAAAGTGTCAACTCAATGCCTGCTAGACATCCAAATAGCTGATATACGATTTCCACATGCTTTCCTTGTCATACCTGTGAAATGCCCAATGTTAATAATTGGTGCCGACTTTCTTAAGTACTTTCAAGGCATCATAGACTTGAAATGTATGAACCTTACTCTTCATCCTGACAATGGAGAAGGTCAAGTAGTAATGGCTCCTATCACATTAGAAGCTCACAGCGGAAATGTCAAGAATGTTTGTTGGGCACAAATGTCCAGCACATTTGTTCCACGCAATTCCAGCCTACACGAAATTGAGGAGAAGATGAGTGAGTTCAACACAATTATTAGCAACCAGCAAGAGAGAGTGACTGATAGCACTGAGGAACATTTTTTGCGTCTACTGGATGGTATACAAAATCAGTCATCATGGCCCCCCAATGAAAGACAAATGGTGATTACGATGTTGAATAAAAATAAACAGGTCTTCTCAGAACTACCAGGGAGAGCCACGCACTTCACCTGTAAGCTGGAGATTAAACCACATAAAGCCTACTTCCACAAGTCATACCCCATACCTTTTGCCAAACGACCAGCAGCGGATAAGGAGATTCAGCGCATGGAGGACATGGGAATCATTGAATCCTCCACATCTGAATACAGCCTGCCACTGGTATGTGTTTCAAAGAAAGATGGTTCAGTGCGCATGTGTTTGGATGCAAGAGCTCTCAATCAGGTGCTAGAAAATGACCGTGAATGCCCAGCACAAATCGATCAGGTACTCCAGACCTTCCATGAGAAAAACATCTACTCTACAGTCGACCTCTCTAGCGGCTACTGGCAGTTAGAAGTAGATCCTGGGTCAAGGGATTACCTGTCCTTCATCTACAATGGACGAAACATGCGATTCACCAGATTGGCATTCGGTGTCCGAAATGCAATGGCATTGTTCATTAGATGCTTACGACAGGCTGTTGGTGAAGACGTCGCAGAATTCTGCACATTGTATGTAGATGATGGCATCATTGCATCGAAAACCAGAGAAGAGCATTGTGAACACCTCAACACAATCTTCCAGAGGCTCATTAAATGTGGAATGAAACTCAGACCATCTAAATGTGAACTATTCAAGAGGAAAGTGAAATTTTTGGGTCACATCATTACACCTGAAGGCATCACCCAAGAACAGGACAAACTCAGAGCTCTGGAAGATTTTCCTTCACCCAATAATCGAAGACAATTACAGAAATTCCTAGGATTCTTGCAATTCTATCGTCGCTTCAGCCAGCAGTTATCTCACTACACAGCACAGCTGAGCCACGTATTGTCATCCACTAAACCTTGGAAATGGGGAGAAACTGAAGAGCAAGTATTCCAGGAAATCAAGAAGCAGTTCTTAGAAACAGTGATGTTAAAACACCCGGACATGAGCAAGCCTTTTCACATCAATGTAGATGCATCGCATTATGCAGTAGGCGCTGAAATTTTCCAACTGGACCAGGATGGAGATAAGGGCGTGATTGCATTTTTTAGCAAGACTCTTAATCAAGCACAGAGGCGATATTCAGTGACTGAAAAGGAACTTCTTAGCATAGTGTTGGTATGTCTCAAGTATAGAACATTATTGTTAGGACACAAGATCTATGTCAACACTGATCACCGAGCACTAACATTCTTCAAGACTGCCAAACTGACCAACAATCGTCTATCCCGTTGGTTCCTTGCCTTGCAAGAATTTGATCTTGAGATGACTCATCTACCTGGCAAGCTCAACCAGACAGCCGACTTCTTGTCTCGAGAAGTGGATGCCACTCACTCAAATGAACAAACATTCACCTGTTACCTCTTGGACTGCCAACAGAGTGTGCCTTTCCCAAAGGATATTCAACCCATAGAGGATATACCACTGCTGACTCTACAGAACCTGCGCAATGCACAGGCAAGAGATAGAAAGATGGCGGATGTTTACCAACAACTGAAGGATCACCCCAATACCAATCATGGACACCTTGCATTTTATAAGCTTCATCAAGATGTGCTGTTCCATCGTTCTCAGCCAGACTCCTTCAACTGGAAAGTTGCAGTACCTGAGGAACTAGCTGATGATGTTATAAAGGAAATGCATGAACGTTTGGGGCATTTTGGTGCAAAGAAGATTCTAAGAGCCCTCAAGGACGTGTGTGTTTTCAACAACATGCATCGACGAGTCACGCGCATAACTACCTCCTGTGATACCTGCCAGAAGACTAAACATGAACGTGCTCGCATCCGGGGTGAAATGTTACCCATCCTGCCTGAAGAACCACTGGATCTACTTTCTACTGATATCTATGGTCCCCTACCCCGTGGCATAGGCCAGAAGAAATTCATATTTGTTGTGAAAGATGTCTTCTCAAAGTACACAATGTTTTTTCCCATTGGAAAAATCACTGGAGAAAAATTGGCTCAGTGTATAACCCAGAAATGGATGATCCACGTAGGTAAGCCTCGTAGAGTGCTTGCAGATAATGCAACATATTTCCGAAGTAATAAGTGGCGAGAAATACTAGAAAGAGAAGGTATTGAGTTGTCATACACCTCTAGTTATAGTCCCAGTGGCAATCCTGTTGAGCGAAAAATGTCCGAAATTTCACGCTTTATGAGGGTGTATTGTAAAACTGCTCATCAGCAATGGGTAAAATACCTACCATTCCTTGAATATTGTCTCAACCATTCTTACAGTGATGTGACAGGATGCACACCACATGAAGCTATATTCAAATCTAAAAGCAATAACTTCTTGAAAGAGCTGATATCCTTTCCAGAAGAAACCACTACACCGCCTGTACCCACCCTGCAACTGGTCCGACAAAACCTGGCTAAAGCTGCATCCAGCCGAAAGAAGTATCATGATAGACGCATCAAGTCCTACCGATACCAAGCTGGGCAGGAAGTATTGTTGAAGACACATTGGACATCAGATGCACTTGGCAAATTGACCAAGAAATTCTTTCACTTGTTCACTGGCCCTTACATTGTGAAGAAGGTATCTACCAGAAACACAGTGCTTCTCCAGAATCCAGCAACAGGTGAGAACATGGGATGGAAAAATGTGCTCAACATAAAGCCATACCGGCGTTAATTCAGGCGTCATAGTGTTGCACACAAGATACAACACTATCTGCTGTTAGAAACTTACCAAGATGTCAGTGCTTCATCCAGTTCTTCACTTAGTATGGGCACCTGCATCCGTCTTCAAGATCTACAAGATAGATTCTCAACCTTGACACCAGATCAAGAAACTTTGGTCATCAATGGAGAAGCTTCAGCATCATGACATCCCCTTGAGCATCTCCAGTCGGCTGCATGGAGCTACGACTCGGCGCACTGCCAGCTCATGGGATCATTATGCCATGATCTTCATCACCGCCATGACATCTTCTGTGCGTCGCATTGGATCTTCAGCATCGAGCTACGACTCTGCCTCCATGGACCCACAGGATCATCAGGCCGTGATTGACATCATTTGAGCTTCACCCACAACCCAAAGTACGATCGTCTTTGTAATTATTAGTGTTAAGATTTTGTTTAATGTATTCTTTGTTATTTTGCATTTCTAGCAGATTATTATTGTATAAAACTATGCTTGCTAGAGTTTGATGGTGGAAGAATATTATATTATCAAATTAAAAATATCACAGACAAAAAAAACAAACATTTTTTCAAAAAAAAAAAAAAAAAAAAAAAAAAAAAAAAAAAAAAAAAAAAAAAAAAAAAAAAAAATAAAAAATAAAAACAACAAATTAAAATAAAAAAAAAAAAGGCCAAAGAAAAACAGTCTGTGATATTAGTTTTAAGCTATATTTATATAACCTTACTCACTGCAAATATTAATGTTTTGTTTATTGTTATAAGTGTTCATGCCATTGCATCACATAAATGCTCATATATAGCAACTTGTCAATGCTGTTGCAAAATTCAAAGCTTTGGACCTTATGTCCTGCTATGAAGTGTCTCTGTAAGCAACATGCATTTTAAAAACTCATTTATTAGTGTTATTTGTAAATTATTATGTAACATTTATGCATGATATTATTCTAATTTTTGTAATTGTAATAAGCCATTGCTATAAATCAACAGGGAATTGTTAAACATCTTAAGAGCAAAATTATTTTAGGTCAAGCAGTTAGGGATCCACATTCAGGCATTTTTACATTGAAGCACATGCAGAAACAGGTGGCCATGCTCGTTGTGGAGCGCATCTTCCATGCACTAGGGCATACCTAATACAGACCCATGAATTACTCAATTTTCTACCTTGTGCCATTGAGGCTTTTATATTGTTAAATTTCTTAATCAATTCACACATGTTACTACTTGGCACCTTAAGTGCACTCTATGCTGATTTATGAGCCTTCACTCATACTCGTCTGCATCCACGCTGTGATGGGGGCTTGCGTGCTTAACCACTCCTGCGTAGGAATTTTCTTTAGGATTTGCAGTAGCCTTAGGTTCAATGCATAGTGCTTGTGGTCTTATACAACCCCTGCACATCCTTTCTTTTGTCCTATGGACATTTTTCTAGCAGATTTTTGTATTAGTAGTGTTTTGTGTTCAATTCTAGTCATAGCTATAGTAAGTTCATTGTGTTGATTACACCTCTGACGGTGGAAATTTAAAAAGCTTTATTCTAAACCCTTTCAAATTTGGGGGCTTTTATGTCAAGGTGCAAACCCAATTTAATCATTTTCTAGGATAGAAATGAATGGAACAAGAAATTTGTAGTACTTACATGTTTATTCTCTGTATTCCTTATACATTTTCTATTTAATTTGTTATTATATTATGTCACAATGAAATTGAGTATTCTAATCAATAATAATTGACTGTAAAAAGGTTATGCAGACGATTGTTTACTTCATAGAAAGATTATTCAGTTGAATGCCAGCCAGCCGGCATCCACTTGTTATCAGTCAGCTGTTATCTCTGTCACTCTGATTCTCGCATAATTGTTTCTTCTGTTAATTTTTATTTGAATGTATTCCTATATTTCAACCTGCTGAAAAATCTGCTCATTATAATTCCCTCAAAATTTTCTTAATTTAAATTAATATTCTAATGTGTTTGCTGCTATGGCACACTTGTGATTTTTGAATCAGCGTCAACGTCCTATTGGACAATTCAGATTTCCTGATCGCCTATTGGTGAATTTTCTTTGACGTCACCTTCTTCTCCGAAAAGAAATTGCTTCTCGATTTCCGGGAAGAAGGACGCTGAGACGCTTTTGGCTTGTTGTTAGAATCAGAGGTCCGCTCTATGCCTCTTAAGTGTTAATTGTTAACTGTTTTTTAAATGTCTCACTAAATGTGCTGATTTAAGTGTAAATTAAATTTCCCCCGTCGTGGAAAGTTCATATGATTGCCATGCTTAATTATTAAATTCGGGTATTCGTCAAAACTCGAGGTGGAAACTCATTCGCCATTCAAGGAGCCGACCACGTGAGCCCGAAAATTGCTGCCATCAATTCTACAGATTGTGAGTGCGCGGGTTTTTTCATTATTGGCCAATAACGTGAGTGAATTTAAAATTTATTACGAATCTCTACGGCATATTTGCGCTGGCATATCAGTTTGTGAAAACTTTCTGCGCCATCCTTTACCTGATTCAAAGCACCTTAGGCAAAGCCTATTTGCTATTTATTCAAAATTAAATCAATCAGTTTATTCAAGAACTTTATTAAAAATTCAATTTTCTAAATTCATTTCAAAATTCATTGCTGTAAATTTACTTATTATTCTGATTTTTGCAATTATTTTTACAATAAATCTCATTTATCTTATTTTTGTAGTTAGTCAATCAAACCTGATCGACTCTGGCTGTGGCCTATTGGTATTTCATTTCACGAAATTTGAGGTCAATCACTCTTATAGTGATCTATGACTTATAATATTCCCCGACCTTTGTCGGCGGAAATTGTTCAAGTTATTTATAGTATATTCACCGACCGTTGTCGGCAGAATTCAGTTAGGCCTAATCGATCTCTCTTTTTAATTATATTTTATTCTGCCCTCATCCGAACTAATCAAGGAAATTTATGCAAATATCCTAATATCAAAAATAATATCCTGATTTGTCCGGATGAGCGTAGATCAATTGAGTTCATCTCTATCAAATTTCTTAGTGTGAGTTTCGAGTTGAGTGTAGCACCAGCACTTGTGAAAATATTTTTCTACCGACTGTGGCACCCGGCTGATAATTCCAGTAAAATTTATAAAAATTCCAGTGCGTACGTGCTCACACACAACCCGAATCTGACAATAGATAGAAAGATATCATTTCTTAGCCATCTTACTCTACGTTCATCAGCAACGTCAACAAATAATATCTCTCTATCTATCAAATTAAATGAATCCGATTATACGTATTTGTATCTCTAAAATAAACTCCCACTCGTCATTTTCTGTTCACTAAGTCATTATATATCTCCATATAAATTGATTTTATATCTGCATCATCTTGCCTGCGAAAGAATGGATATTCCATAAAAGGCATATTTTCTGAGGAACTTTGCCTCGAACATTTTTTATAACAATGCTCTTACTCCTCCGTCTTGTAGCCAAAGATTTATGGATGGAAAATAGATTGATATTTTCTCTTTTAAAATGATAGAGGAATGAATCACAAACAAAAGTTATTTTTTTAGAAATAATAGGTAATACCGTAGACTAACCATATAATTGATTCAGGTTCAAACAAATAAATGATTTCAATTATTTCTTCTTCCAGGTGAAGTCAATCATTTTGCAATTCGATGGTTGTAGTTGAGAGATTTTATAGTGACTGTAGGAGTTATAGTCGTAAGAAATTCCTATAACTAGCAGCCTCTAGTGTAGAAGGAGTGAACTGCTTCCCAATCAGTTTCTTTTTACAAACGGCAGAGCGCGACTCTTACTCACTTCTTTTCTCAAGTTGGAGAAAGGATTATTCTTTCTTGCTTTACCATGCTATGGCATTGGAAAGCCGGTTTTTAGCCTTCAATTATCATTTCAAAAACTGAAAGAAATATACTTAACAAACAAATTCTTTATTTTATTCCTGATTATTTTATAATCTCTTTTAAAAAATTCTGGATCCTCATCAAAATGCTGGATTTATTGAAAGAATAACAAACGAAAGCCTGTGTTCAAAAGTACATGTCAAGCCGAAGCTTATTAAATAGAAAAACAGTTTAAAACAATATTAAATAAATTACTTTTTCAAGCTATTTCTGAGTTTAAGAGTATGTAGACTGGATGTACAAAGAATGAGTTTTATACATTCAATACGGTATAATTCACGTACAGATTATACCATTCATATTCTTAGATCATAGGAGGAGTGATAATAATACTAGAAAATCAATTAAATTAACAAGAGTAATATTAGAATGTTACTCTCCAATAATACATTAATCATACTATACATACAGATACTAATCATTATCTACCAAACTGAATTTTGTTTCAAAACTGAATAGCTCATCATTTACTTCTTCTCCTTGTCATTCTAATTATCCAAGGCTTGTTTCTAGATGATTCTCTCATATTTCTCCAAACAAAACTACTTACTGTTTAACCAGAGAAAGAATACCCCCGGAGAACTGAAGCAGTACCCAGTCGAACATGCTAGATATCACTTTGCCAGAGGCATTACTTTTCTGGTCAAACAGTACAAATAATAATAATCAAACAGTATAAATAATAATCAATGCACTACACGTAGAAGAAAAGCTTTGAATTTCAACTAATAAACTCAGTGCACCATCTGTGTAAAAGTGGAGTTATTTTCCTTGTTCAATCAATAAAATTAAACTTTCCTAATCCTAATGCAGTTGGGGGAACGGAAACAAACCGAATTGATATGTTTTAGACATTTGAACAATAAAAATACTGTAGCAATAAATAACGTCTATTGGGCGCGATTAAATTAATAAGAAAAGTCTTGGGGAAAAGTGAAAACAAGAGGAGCCCTGGGAAATTCTCTAATGTCCGTGCATTCGACTGAGTTTTCCGATTCATTTAGCTCCGACTCGCTTCAAGAATAAAAACGCATCGGAAATTGAATATTAAATGTGTGCTTCCATTCTTACTCCTCTCCATGTCATTTTCTCGAACTTTCTCGAAATTCATTCCCTCCGCGCAGAACAGCCAACCTCTCGGTTTCTGCTACTGCTACACTTTCGTTTTTCAATTTCTTGTACTAGCACTCAGTCGCACTTAGTCTTCTTTTTTTAACTACGAGTCTCTGTTCCAATTACTCATTTCAGTGTTTCTTCTGAATTGAATTCCACTGGTCTTTTTTATACCATACTAGGTGTCCCGGTGAACTTCGTATCACCCTCTTCCCCCCCCCCACAAATGTCCCCCTCTTCATGACACCCCCTAAAAAATGTCATCCCCCAAATGCCCCTTTATTCCCACAAAATGTCAACCCCAAAAATCCCCTTCATTTCACCTTTCTTTCCCTAAATGTCCCCCTTCATGTCACCCCTCCCCACAAAAATGTCACGAAGTAAAAAGATTAATTTAATATAATCAATGTATTTTTTATTTTATATAATCAATAATTTTTTTGTTTTAATTCATTTTATATATTTTTTTCAATTTTATTATTAGAAACAATAAAACATGCATGATACGAATGATAACTCATTTTTATTATTGATGATTCTAGCGTAAAAAAATAATTAGAGTAGAAAACCTAGAGCAAAAAAAATTTGACCGTAGCGGGATTCGATCCCGCGACCTCTAGCATCAGACGCAGAGTTTTTTCCACTGAGCTACCGAGGCATTGAATGAGAGGGCTGTGTTTTCTAATCTTGAATCACGATCATCTTTCGGTAGCCGCTTGGCCGGCAATTTCAAAACATCCGTCTGTAAATGTTTGATAGGTTAGGTCATTAGTTTACTAATTATTTATTAATTATAAAGGGATTTTCTTATATTTTAATACATATTATGTTAACCAGTGCTGTAAAAATTCAAACGAATCCAAAATCATCTAAATCGGTTCAGCCGTTCTCGAGTTATAAGCGAGCGTACAGACACCAACTCTCTTTTATTAATATAGATTCACGATTAAGATTTCCTGTATTCGTTGTTGCTCAATTTAAAATAAATAATATATTACTTTCCACTTCCTTGATTATTTCTCATAATGATTAGTATATTTCTATGAATTATTCGAGTCAATTAAGTTTTCACGGCTCGTTCCTGCATGTTTCTCTCCTGTTAATCCAAAGAGAACTTTCATTAGCATGTTTCAGATAAATTTGGGCACACAAAAGTTATAGGCTAACTGATTATTATCTATATAAATTAATTATAGGAATTGAATCAGCTTTATATGAATGAGTTCGTGATCTGTCAACGGATGCTTCCACTATCTTTAAATAAAAAGCGGAGAACATTTCTCTGGGTCTTTAAACTCAGAGAATTTCTAGTGGTGGACTTAATCCAAATTGTTAATTTCAACTAATTTAGTATGGAAAAGATGGATTGGAAAATCAATATTTATCAATTAAGGGTATAGTTATGCCTTTTATTCCTGCCAAGCACCCTATTGAGCAAATGAATTATTAAATCAACTATTAATAATAAATTAGTAATTGTCTATTCCCCTATTAATAAAACAAGTGGTCGAATACAAGTCTTTGAATCAGAGTCGTCATTTTGTCGTTATGTTTTTTCATCCTGATCGATCTCATGCATAGAGGCTTAGCCCAAACAGTTCCGATTCCGAAACAAAATTCCAAAAATCTCGAGTATCTCAAATTGGTCCCATCACCCGGAAAGAAAGAGAGAGGTAAGTGAGTGAAAGAGAGAGTGAGAGCGAATGAGTGAGAGAGTGAGCCTGGAAGTCAACTTCAGTCATTCGATTGGGAGTTTTCGTCGCCGACAAAATCGTCAAAATTGGCTCAGAGTGAATTATTTATAACTGGAAAAACAGGGCACGCAGACGGATATAATAGAGTGGGGGGGGGGAAGTTACCCCAAGGATGGTACCTCGCATCTGCAGCAGCTGGGACACCCACCATCTGGGGACCCTCGATCGTCGACGTTGTAATATAGAAGGCCGTGCAAATTTTTCGCGCCACCGCTTCACGATAAACGTTGTCGACGTTTCGGTTAACGCTTATCTGCTCTGCTCTGATCTGCTCAATTCATACGCGTCTTGTTATGTTCAATGAATTGATCTGCGCAGAATCTTTAATTCCCGCCCACTCTAAGAATAGTGTGATATTTTATCTTTATTTTTCAAATTTCATCCCCTAGAGAGGCATTATCATCTTCTTGGAAGGTAAAAAAGGAAAAGAAGATGAAAGAAAATAGGAAAGAGAAGAGGAAAAGGATTAAGATGAAGATGAAGATGCAGATGAAGATGAAGATAAAGAAGAAGAAGAAGAAGAAGAAGAAGAAGAAGAAGAAGAAGAAGAAGAAGAAGAAGAAGAAGAAGAAGAAGAAGAAGAAGAAGAAGAAGAAGAAGAAGAAGAAGAAGAAGAAGAAGAAGATTCTGTAAAAGCAAGGCATGTTTCAAAAAACAAAACGTTACAGTCATAAGTCGAACGAATACCGTACAATATTTTGCAGAGAGGAATCGCTCTAAATATCTCCAATTCCTGGATTTAGTCACATAAATACCTCAAATATTGAGGTCCAAATTTCTGTTTCTATCAATGATTTACAGTCAAATACAATAAACCAAAAGTAAATTATCAATTTTGAATTGTTAAGTTACATCAACAGAAAGAAATAAAGCCCAACTTAATGCAGTGGAAATGGATTTCTTGAGGCGCAGTTGTTTCCAGAATAGAGCACATTAGAAATGAGTATGTCAGGAGGAAAATGGATCAACAGGAGTCAGTTGCTGAATGCATAGAGAAAAGACAATTACTCTGGTATGGCCACGTCAAAAGAATGGGGAGTAGTAGATGGCCAAAATCAATCATGGAATGGATGCCTCATGAGAAAAGGAAACGAGGACGCCCTCCCAAGCAATGGGAGCAAGCCATAAGAGGTGCCATGATATTGAGACAGCTGACTCCTGAAGATGCCGAGGACAGGAAAAGGTGGAAATTGAGATGCGAGAGACGGCCTGATGCTGTATAAAAACTCGCTTGATGATGATGATGAAGTTACATATCAACAACTTTTATTGACAATATTCTTCATCGAGTGCAATTTTTCACATTATGTATATCTTCTATAATGAATGCGGTTTCCGTCGATAGAGTTGAAACCACGGTATATAGAAACTAATATTCAAGTTTTGTAAGTTTCTGAAATACACTGTACTACTAAAATATTGTTGTCTTTCTATTGAGGAATAAAAAAAATTAAATTATTTAATATGGATAATTAAATTACGTATTGCATAAATATTATGAATTTATGAATTGAATAGATTCTATAAATTCCGCTATTAAGGATGAAATTCCCATCTTACTTTTGTTTGTTTCTTCTGAGAAGATATTTTGAATATGACATTAGTGTATGAACTCATTTTAATAATTTATTACTGTGCACAATTGAAGTGGTCACCGGTAATGCTTATGAACTTCAAAATTAGAACTAATTATATTAGTAACAGACAAATAATCCGTTGGCTTAGGAAAATATGCATCTCATTTACCCTGGTGGTTGCAAGGCAAGCTCACCAGGCTAGCAACTGTATCAGCTTCAACAGAGACATAATTATTATCACTCGGCCAGTGTCTAGCCAAAGGCACAGGTTTAGTAACACATCTTTGTTAATAATTAATATCACAATCAGTGGAATTCCAACCTGGATTATTCAATATCCTTCATGGGAAATTGTTTGTGCAGGAAACTTTCAACGGGATTAATAGTTTGTAGTACAGAGGCGGTTTTAAATATTAATCTCGCAGCTCCTGGCATTGTTAATTGAAATTGCAGAATTCACGAATTATTTCGTATTCATGTGCAGCAAGAGAGAGTGACAGTGAGAGATGGAATAAATAAGGAGGAATTTGAATACAGAACTGTTGAGCGTTACGTTTCATTCAAGACGTAAGCTCGAAAAATGATTCCAATTTGTGGACTGTCTATGAATAGACATAGACTGCCTATACTGTGGCAGAGTCGATAAATTCTTCTACAATTTACAAATTGTAAAATGTTGTTATGAGGTAAAATTATTTATCCAGTTGCCATAGCAACATGAAATTCGTATATCTATATAAATATAGATTCTCTCCTATTCTGGGACTCACCTTGAAGGTTCGCAAATTCAAAAATCTCTCTATTGATACAATTTTGATTGGCTGAAGGTGTTCGTAAAAGTTGAAAATTATTGTAATAATCATGTACTACAGTTTTTCTTTGTAAAGTATTATTTGTATAGAAAATTGTACCTTGTATGAACTTGAAATCAATAAATTTGAATTTGAATTTGAAAAAATCAGTCCTTTATCGCGCCATGGAAAGCAACACTTTCTGTTTTTGGTACCGGTAGTTTTCATGTTTTTCAAACTTTAACAAATTCTACTTTTCCATTCCAGATTCCCATGCTCCAACTAATAGATACTCACATGAGCTGGTACACATTTCCAAATCGATGAGCAATAGAATATTTTCATTAATAAAATGCAATGACACTTAGAAATCGCGCTCAATTTCCGTTTCTTGATTAGACTTTCGAACTGCGATTCAAAACGCGAATACAGACGTTCTAATTGGAAATGAAATGGAGAGATTTCCTAGCGAAAATGTCCTTACACAGTTAATTGTAGTTCAACACGAACAATACGCTCTGGGATATTACAGTCTTGAGAAGCAATTGAATCTTAGTAGCACAGTTTCTAGAAATTTCAGCTGCGCTTAAGATATCAGATCTCCAATTGCTGAGAAGTTCTCATGAGAAGAAATGGAAATAAGATTTTTGGATGATTCCAGATGGCGGACATTTATTGAAAGGTAATAAGAGTGTATTCTGATCTTATCAGTTGCTGGTTTGAAACTTTCAGCTAGCAGATGTTCCAAGTGGTTGGAATTCTCACAAAATAATTGGAACGCTATCTTCCTATTACTGATTTTTCAATATCCATCATATTCTTGAATATCATTATTTATTATTTAGCGTATGGCTTTTAATAGTGGGGAGACCCGAGTAGGGTTGTTCCACTTCACCAACATAACCAATTATCCCTTGATAGGGAACATGGTGAAAGTTTGTTTTCACTTAGAAAACAGACATCAGCATTAAAAAAAAGTATTTTTTGATTTTATAAAGTCCGAAAAATATATAACACTAAAACACAGCACAGAACACTCATTGATGATCGAAAAATATTGAATTTTGATAAAAATTTAGAGCACGAAACTTTTAACACATCACAATTTTGTCATGGCAACCAAAGTTGAATATCATTGATTACGTTTGACTACTCTGATCAAGCTACTCGTGTTTCTTGGTTGGTAGTGTCTTAATCATTTCCTCTAAAAGTTGTAGATCTTCTACAACTATCCACTACCTACAACTATTGTACACCATTTAATTTCTAATAGTCATATCAATAATTATTATCTACTGTATGTAACTATCCACTTTCAATAACTATTGGTCATAATCCAATAACTGATAAATAATATCTACCACTATCTGTCATGTACGGTACTGATCTAATTCAGGTTTGTTCTAAATCAATCTCACATCGAAGTACCATTATAGCTTCAAACCACACATATCAACAATGTTAACAAAGTATCAATTTTATGATCATAACTTCGTAGGGATGGGATTGCTATAATTCAGTACAGTGTACTAGCGTACAGTAATACTAGTGCACTTAGACGATAACTTTATTTGAGCAGTGGATAAAACATTGAAGTCGCTGCCATGTGCAGCTCTCCGAACGGACTGATAAAATTCTCGTAACTGAGTTGCGCTGCGCCGCTGATTCATGTGTCAAATGCACCAGGAAAACTTTCCACCTTTACACAGACTGGATGGAAGTTTTATTTTATCGATTACAGCACAGGAACAAGTTCCAAGGTGACGGCCGGGAATTGGTCGCTGACGGCTGAAATCGATATGCATTCAATATTTGTGAGCTCTGCTCTGCTCCGCGGATTAGGGGTGTTGCAAACGGGCGTAGCTGGTCCAATGATAACCCAGAAAAACACGATTATCACCAGATGCTTGATTGTGAAAAATAGACTTTATCAAACTTAAATTGTTGATTTGGTTTTGTTAAAAATTTGTGAGAGGTTTATGTATTAGGCTCAAAAGTATTAGGTTCAAACAGTTTTGTTTTTCTTCTAGATGTACTGTTTTTTCAAAATACATTTTTAAATTATTTTTTTCAAATATCAGGTTAAATAATTGCTATGTTTCCAATTATTGTGATTTCTACATTACGAATATCTGAATTCCTGAAGAGAAATAGATTTGATGTGTGAAACTATTGTCTTTTTTCTAATTACATTATTGTAACCTATACATTTCCAATATCTCTCTCTGTATTTCTGTGGAAAGATGTGTCAATGTTAGAAAAATTATGTTTTCCTTTAACAATTTGTAGTAGCTGGATTTATTTTTTGTCTATTATATGAGAATAATAATAACATTGAACAATGTAGATATTGGACATTGGATATTGTGACAATGTAGGTAATATCTATTTTAGAAGAACCATTTAAAAAGGATAATACCAGAGAGTATAGAAGAATAGAATCTTCTTCTATTCTCTCTGGATAGCACAAACATTGCAGATTTAAAACAGGAGCCCCTCCCCCAAACGAAACACATAAAAAAGCCCTTGTATTATTTTTAAAATTATAAGGAGGAAAATTCAAACCTATTTGATACTATACAAAATGTATTAAAATTGATCAACTAACTTAATTAGATCATAGGAAACTGCTCTGGTTGATAATATTGGCAGTTTCTCAAAACAAAATGGCTGACTGAAATGAATGGCTAAGATAAAGCTCTGTGATTGGACAATACCTGTCACTCCCACTTTTAACACTGGGCGGAGCTAGCCAATGGGAGTCGAGCAATAATGGATAGTACCAGCATACTTTTCTTCCTTTTTTCGTCGATGGATATCGTTTGTAGCATTATTTCTTATTATTTCAACAAGCAATAAACATCTAGGTTTTTCTTTAAGCAATAAACTTCTAGGCTTTAATTTTACTTTCAAAATAATCGTCTTAGAATAGCTTCCAATGACGTCATAAACTTACACGATAACTTACCTTGCGATACCTTATAATTTGTCTTTTTCCCGTATCTCTCTTATGTGTGATAGGTTATAGGATAGCACAAAGCGCTCTTCCAACCTGATTGTATGCAGACTTCTTGAAGATTGATTGATTGATTGAATTTATTTCCCGTGCTAGGTCTTGAAAGACCCATTGCACATTACAAAATACAGCAAAATAAAAATTACATCAGTGGTACAGTGGTATTACATCAGAATAAAATAGTATGCAGTCTTGAGAAGAAGACTGCATACAATTATTTATTGTCAAATGCAAACAATTTCATGAATGTAATGGGTTATTATTATTCTTCCGTATTCCACTCAAGCAGCTTCCCAACTGCAGCCTCTGTTACTGGTTTCATTGTGGCAGCTTCATTAAAACACCGAACAATTATTTGAAAACGCAGTTCACCGGTCAAATTGTGAACCCGGGTGACCAAATACTCAATTAATTTATTTAATTGACGTCCTAATGCAATTATTAGATTGGTTGCTGGTTTGTAAACAAAAGGAATGGCTGATTCAATTATCTGTGATTCGAAAGTAGATATGAGTGCCTGCTTCATTCGACATTCAACATTGGTTTACAATGATGGAATGGAGCAGCTACTCTACTTTAATCACATTCAGACTTGAAACAAGTATTTCAATGTACCATTCTTCGAATGTGTAGGTTTTGTAATTAGTTTCCATTCAGTTTTTGTTCAGTTTCCGTTCAGTTTCTGTTCAGTTTTCGTTCAGTTTCTGTTCAGTTTTCGTTCAGTTTCCGTTCAGTTTCTGTTCAGTTTTCGTTCAGTTTCTGTTCAGTTTTCGTACAGTTTCTGTTCAGTTTCCGTTCAGTTTCTGTTCAGTTTTCGTTCAGTTTCTATCCAGTTCAGATTCCGTTCACTTCCATTCCTCGGCTGAAACTGCGGTATATTGAAAATTATATTGAAGTAGACCTACTTCCATATACCGTGGATGAAACGTAGAATAGGATACGATGAAAACTACATTTTTGTGGTACTTGGATACATGGTATATGTAAAGATTTATTAATATCCGGCTTGAATAAACATAAAACGAAACCCAGAAATAACAATCTTGAAAACGCTCAACATTTTGATGTTGACACCTTGCAATTCCTCAACAGGGTGGAAGTTGATTTCGCAATGATGGCGAAATACTTGAAGAATAATTAATTCCGGAGTTGAAACAACTCAAAACAAAACACAGAAATCACCATCTTGAAAACGATCAAACAAAATGATGACACTTTGCAATAATTGCTCATCAGGGCGGAAGTTGATTCCGTAGTGATGTCAATACTTGAAGAATGATAACAATCTGTTTCTTGAATCAATCATATAGTACGATCCTTTAAACTTGTCAGAAATCAGCTGTTTCGGTAATAATTGAACAGTGATTTTGACACAATAATCAAAAGGCTTAAAAGTCTTTTAAAGACCTTTAAAGTCAACTTTATAAAAGAGCTTTTCAATAATCTGCGAGATTCAGCATTAATTTTGTAGGTCAAGTATTGTACTGGTGGCCGAGTAAAACATATTATGTTTTCTGACAAGTTAAAAGGATCCTGCTATACTTGAAGAATGATTAACTCCCAGGTTGAACCAGAATAAAACGAAACCCTGAATTCAACATCTTGAAAACGATGATAAACAAAAACAAAATGTTAACACCTTGCAATATTGCTCATCAGAGCGGAAGTTAACTCGGCAGCAGAGAGCAGAGCAGCAGAACAGTCATCTGTGTAGATTAAAGCCAAACGCGATGCGATGTTGGATGCTTGGCAAGTAATCAAACAGCTCAATACTCGATACGGTCCACGACTTCTCGAAGGATTGGCAAGGGGTGTTGTGTTGTGCAGCATGTGAATTAGAACACCAATCCAGTCCACGGATATTCAAGTGGATGCCACACCCGCACCCGCAAACGCACCGATTGACGGTTCAACGTTCAGCTTTCATCGCTAACATGTAACTCCTCTTCAGAGGAGTCTGTGGCGCTCCCGCTCACAAACATTCGTCACCGCGATCATCTCTCTCGCTTCGAGTGCAAGAGGAACGTGATACCTTGCTCGATCCTTGTTACAGGCAGTTTGCTATCAATGATTAAATAATTACTATGTTGCCGATGGTGTCTGAAATAGCAAGAGCGTCAACTAATTAAACAAAGCTTTTTCCTCATTACCTGTATCTTCCCTGATGTCTACCCTTATAAAATTTTGTAGAAATTGTTCATTGGTCTATTGCCCGGTTTTTCAGTCGTTCAATAAACTTATTGAAACAATAACTTTTTTATGCATTTGAAAACACATGGTCATTGATTCAATAGTGCTATTGGATCCATAAACTGTCTATTGAGCGACTGAAAACCGGGCATATGAGTAATTAGTGGAGGAGACAGTTCAATAAATCTGTTAATAATTACAGTACATGCATAAAAGAATAAATTACTGTTATTTGATATGAATATATTACCACAGTATGTCACCAAATTATAAAAATTAATAGTTTTGAATCACATTTTCCAACAGCACTACTATATTATAGCCCAAAGTGCGCTGATAAAACCGATAGAAGATAGTTCTGTACTGAAGATAGATACTTTACAGTGTATTCTTCTTTGTATCATAAATGCAGTATTTCTTCTGCTCACCACTCTTTTTCTATGAATATTTCACATTTCATTTTATATTTGTAGAATTTGTATGAGTATGAGACCTTCAAATAATTAAGAGGTAGATGACGATTGAATTCTTTTTGTTCTATGTGTATGATCCCCATGTGCATGCCGTTCTACAACTTATTCTTCAATTTGAACCTGATTTATATTCTCACTAATATTGCCCCTCACACAATCCTATCCATAGTTTTCATTTTTTCCCTTCTTTTTCTGTAGCCTTTCTCTCTAGTCTTGGATGTACCTTACATGGAATACCTTGTCTGTTATACTATCTTATCTCATTCCTCTTTTATTCTCTTCTCTCTTTCATTCTCTTCTCACCTCCTTTCTCTCTCTTTCTCTCTTCCGTTCACGTCTCTCGTTCTCCATACTCCTCTCCAGTCTCAAGGGTTTAGTGTACCCATCTCCTAACTTAACCAAGAATATTCATTTCACTCCCTCTCTTCTATTTCTGACACTATTACTCTCTCTCTCTCTCTCTCTCTCTCTCTCTCTCTCTCTCTCTTGTTCATCCTCTCTCACATCATTTCACCATCTCCTTTCCCTTGTGCATTCAACCTCTTACTTAGAGTCCCTAGGGTTGCGTCCACCCGACTGCTTATCCATCTCTCTACAGTACAGCTCTCCAATACGTGAGTGTGTGTGGGCGCGTGCGGTGTAAGCCATCGTTTTCGTTACTAATCAGTCGAATCAATTCTGGCGCAGCTCGAGAACTGATTGCAAATAGCGAGTTCGGCCAACACAAACGTTTGCGGTCCGAATAGCGAATCGATAGTTCTATTTACATAATCGGAAACAGCGATGAATTCGTTATACATGTCCTGCAAGGCAACGATTCCAGTCTCTGACTGACGTCCCATATGCCATTATACAGCTCGAGATTTAATAGCTGCGGTAGAAAACATAAATGTCTCGTTTGTAGCAATGTAAATGAATATGGTTTGGTAACCTTATCTATCTGACCGGGACATCGATCAAATTCAGATCAGCATACTATGATACTTTTGCGTTTGAACATCCTCGAGCACACTTGGATATCATTTTCCAAGAATGAACATCAAGTTCGAACATCGCTTTTGTAGACAAATGTCAATCACATTGAGACATTATCACATTTCATCCAATACTCATATTGTTGAAAAATTATTAAGCTTAAAATGAATGAAATTAATAGAATGATATTACTTATTCTTATCATAACTCTTGAAATTTAGAATCCAAGCAGAAATAATTTCGTATCTACATTAATAAAGTAACCTTATCTAAGCCACCTCCAAATACCACTCAGCTACTTCAACTCTCTACTACTCAAAAGATCGATTCCCTTCTTATTTGTATCTATTTATTTGTTATTCCCAATTCATTATATTTCATTACCGTTCATCGCTTTACTAAACACCTTGTATATATCATATTCATTCATCCATAAAGAAAGTATACAAAAGTACACATAAGTGTCCTTTCGGAGTTCCCTTGGAAAGACGGAGTTCCCGTCTTTCGGAGGAGACGTTAAGCCGTCGGTCCCGACTGCCTAAAAAGTAGTCGTCATATCTCATCATCACCCCACTCATTACCCACGCACAAGCCTAGAGCTCATGTGGGCATCATCCTCAGAAAAAAAAAGTGTACAAAGTATAAATACATACAAAAGAATAACAAGGTTCGGGTTTTTCTAGTCCTTCCTTCAAATGATGTAACCACTTTAAAAGATGAATTTAATATGATAATATAACCTGCCTGTGTCATATTCTACCACTAGAACTATATTGATAAGTCTACACTTAATTAAGACCGCCAGTTTCAATTTCTCTGCTCTTTTATAATGGCAATTCAAGGAATAGAATATTTTGCCGGGATTTGGATTATCTCCATCAATTCCATTGTCATCATTCAGGTGATATTCATCCACATTCAACGGCTTGACTTGGAATCACTAGCACTCATTACTCAGTTCTATTTCGCTACAATAAATTCAGGTGCTCGGGTCCGTTTCCACAGTATAAGTTAGTATATTCTGTTGGGGGGTGGGGGGTGCACATGGCAGCAGTGTTTCAGTGGCGACCGGAGCGAGCAAGGAAGAAGGTCTTCAAAGAGCAGTAACTCAATTCAGTAAACCAAATGCGGCTTTAAATCGATTTATTCCTAATGACCTTTGAGAGGGCAAAAAGGCAAGAGCGGCTGGAACAAGTTGCAGCAGCAGGTTGAAGAGTTCAAAGCAGCCGTCCAAAAGTAGCAGCTCAAGTGCAGCCCGCTTTTGCCGATGAAAACTTGACTTAACCGCCGTAATCTGTCTGAAAGCTAATTTTCACTGATCAGCAACCCGCACTGCTGCTTCAAAGGGACCTCCTGCCTCCCAATACTGAAATCCCAACGTCCATTTCATACACGTAGCTGCCCTGGCCCTGGCTGGCTTTCACTTTGTCCAGCAACTCAAAATTCTCAGAGAGCAGCATTATTAGTCGAAGATCGGGAATTACAACCCTAGTGTGCTGGGTGAGCTGGCGAATCGAAAATTTATAAAAGAACGTGTGATAATATCTAAAGAATTAGATACAAAATAAAGTAAAGAATTTTATTATAAATTCTCCTTCCCCAAGCTCGAGCTTGCTCTTTTGGGGAAGTAGTTTCTTATGTTCACATTTGTATAATACTGTATTGTGATTGATTCATTTTTGCTGTTTGTTTGAAAAGTTGTATTTGTAGTTATGAGGAATAAATAAATATATGAGTGAAATGTGAGTTAGTGGTTGATTCGATTGATAATGCGGTTATTTCAGTATTTTATCATTAAAATAAATCTTGAATTTGTATGTTATGAATAACTAGGAATTTTATTACATATGAATAATACAAGAATATGAATACTGAATAAGAAGACTTGATGTTGTCAAAACCACATATTTGATGAAAAAACGAGATACTGCAGTTTCGGTTGTTACACCATTATCAGTGGCGAAGCGTGGTATGTCTATTTGGTCATCGCCGGGTATTTGGTATGCTTATTATGGAAATGTGGTTTGGTATGCATCTCCTACGAAATGTACCCGGCGATGACCAAAAGCATACCGCGCTTCGCCACGGACGATTATCAATCTTTGGTAAAATTTAAGTACAGTGTAGCAGGATTTATACTCGTGACCGAGCGCTGTGATTGGCAGTTGAATGGCATATCAAGGTGAACGACTGCAATTGGCCTAGACAAGCTCCTCCCACAATGGGCGGTTTCTATAAACATCACAGCTATGGCGGTTCAAACAACTAACATAGTAAAGAAATGTAATTATCAATTTCATTTTGACTGTTTTGTTTTCTCTTTATTCTTGAACTCATCAGCTGCTGTCTACTGTACAGTTTTTTTGTGTAGATACTGGTTAATCTTGTGTTTATTTTTTTAAATGTGATATTATTTCATTTTAGTAAAGAAAGGTTTAGTTACCTTTCTATACCATGTTAGTTGTTCCTTTCTTCTCTGTTGGCTACCTTAGTAGTTAATCATTCAAATAAGACCATTTTATGAATAACTTGGACAATAAATGAATATGTGATGATATGTGGAATATGATTTGTATAGGTTCAAATGGATTTTGAAATGAGTTCTTATAATTTTTTATCAGTAATTGAGGGATTTGAGAGTGCAGTATGCATTTCAATGTAATATTATGAATCTAATTCTCTGCTCAAGTACAATTTCCAAATAAATCTAGCTCCCTTTGTTAGAAAAACTATACCTTCCGTTCATCCCCATGAAACTCGCTCCATCCACGTTAAAATCAATATTCTTTCCCTTAATATTCCGGGGAGAAGCTATAAGTTCTAAAGATTATTCAAAAAGCCGAACTATTCACGAGATCCTGATTTAATATCATTGAATTCTAGTGACTGTTCCATCGACATTCTAGTTGAAGTTGATTCTGCCGTTGATAAAATTCTACTATGATAATAGAAGAAGAATTTCTATTGACTTTCATTCCTTTCCTGGTAGTTCCAGATTAAAAAGACGAGAACGAACTTTCAGGGAAAAGTGCTGAGCTTTTATTACAAAAGCTTGTACTTTTCCGTAGCTGGCTGAGGGAGGAAAAGGCCTCATGGGAACACTCCTTTCAGACTTCAGCTTCACCTCACCTCGCCCCACCCCACCCCACCACACCACACCTCATCACCCTCCTACTCAGGTCACCCGACCTTCATCTGTGAGCAACAAACGATCTACCTTCATCTGTTGTCTAATCGGATGTTCTTTTAAATATTTATTCACTTGCACGGATTGATTCTGATCTTTAAAATCCATTGGTGTACGACCTTCATTGATTTATTACGTAGATAATTCTTGAAGTTACCAAGTAGGCTAGGCATATTTTATTAACTGTAAATTGAATTTTTCAATCGAAGTTATGATAATGCAACACTTTTTGCTGCAGATGTTGCCCAAATAAGTATAATGTGCGCGGGTAATGAGGTGAAGGATGATACGAAAAAAATAGCAGACGGAAACTGGAATCGAACACGTGGCCGGTGCAGCGATAGCAGACTGAAGGAGTAACGACCCGTGGCGAAGCGTGGTCAATATTTCCTATAGGAAATATACCCGGCAATGACCAAATAAGTATACCACGCTTTGCCACTAGTAACGACGCTTCAGTCTACAACTAGTCTACGCCGGCTCGCTAATCACTGCAATACACTCCAAAACTACAGTGACTACACAATATCCAATATATTGCAATATCCAATCATTCCTTCCATCAATTTTATATTCCACAATCATATATGTAATTATAATCACAGCTCAAGGATGAGTGAGGGGTTGAGCTTGAACAGATACTTCACTATATTTTAGTCTTATCACAGCATGGATTACCAAAATATTTCAAAATCATTCTGTAATGGCTCAATACTGATTCTTATACCAAACATTTGAGAAATTTTTCCAATAAAAGATAGGTTGAACACATGGAACAGTTAGTTATTCCATTGTCTTCCATTATGGTTTCATTGTTTGATTTGCATTGAATGAGGATGCAGGAAATCTCTACACGAGTAATGTATGTAACATGTTCATTTTTTCTGCAACCCTTTCAGTCCGACAATAAGGCAGTTTTGTTTTGGCACCCATTCAGATTTCACCTCATAGAAGTGAGTGCTTTCTGCCTGCGCAGCGCTTGCTTTTGAGCGGCAGCTTTGTGCAAAACTTTTCCAGACAAGGAAAAGTGACGCTGGAAGGCTAGAAAAAGCAATTGAAAATCGGGCGAATTGTGCGCGAATAGAACAGAGGAAAGTGCAGCGTGCACTTCCACTTTGCCGTAGCGCCACTCTAATGCAGTCTTATTGCATCGGCGCACTTTGTTTTATCACATTTTATTTTCTACTCAATCAATCTCTCCAGTTGCCAAGTGGGCGAATTGAGAGAGAAGTGAACTAGTCTTTCCGGTCCATATCCTATAAAAGCTCTCACGTGAATACGATTCGAAAAATGGAGTTATCCATTTAAAAAAACGATGATTCAGTCTTTTCTGGGACGGAAATTTTTCAAAATACATGTGTCATTGTAGGTGGCATTGAAGCACCTTTTATTTTCAAGTATTCGATCTGTATTCGATCTTGGAACCTTTGGATTATCAGACAGGCGCTTATCGCCCTCGGCTACAGACCGTTCCAAAAATACTGA
The DNA here is from genome assembly GCA_017141395.1 of Laodelphax striatellus. Lineage (NCBI taxonomy): Eukaryota > Metazoa > Arthropoda > Insecta > Hemiptera > Delphacidae > Laodelphax > Laodelphax striatellus. The sequence continues at coordinate 50,440,091 of CM029531.1, forward strand.
TTATTATGTAGTATAAAAGGGACGGTCATCCCTTGTACTTGAAACTGTGATCTATAGGAAGATAATGTACAATGATTCAATGATTTATTTCCGCCAGTACATTAGGCATTGTCATTATTACAAAATGCATCTTATTTTAACAAAGTATAAGCACTAATACATTTAAATAGGTACATTTTTTTTTTTTTTTGACAATGTACGTTTAGTATGTCCACATCACAACTACTCTAAACATTCCCCGAAGTCGAAAATTGACTCTCATTTCATTCACTGTATAATGTAGGCCTATTGATTGATTGGACTATTCAGTAATCAATCTCTGGTCGAAAACATTTAGCGCAAGTAAATTGAATGTATTCTTATAGACTTGCTTTAGTGTTTGTTGTACGTTTATTGCAACAGAGGGTGTTTCGGGGGGAAAATCCCCTGAAAGTAATTGAGTCTTTGGAGAGTTGAGCTGTAGATAGTTAGTTGCTTTATATTATTTTTAATGCCATTTTGAATACCCCTACTTTCATATACTACGCTCATATACTACGCAAAATAATGGAGCATACCATTTTGAGTCACATTGAACATGAAACATCAGTATTAGTTTACAATCATCCAAAAGTGATTGGATTCTCTATTTATATTTATACCCTTCACCTTTTTATTACCCCCTTGACTGATAGAAAGAATCATCACACCACCATCTCCTTCACAAATTAAGAGGTGTTTCCTGATTAAGAAATTTCAATGAGTTCTCCATCATGAATGTGATAAATATGGACTGCGAAAATCTTTGCAATTTAGGAATATTATGTATGCATGGATAAATGAATGACACACTATTCTTATACAGTATATTATTTTCTATCAGATAAATAATTTACATTAAAAAATATGTTATGTTCCATTTCTAGTAAAATAGGTGAACATTCAATCAAATTAGTGAACTGTAATCAAAAAGCGCATCAATCAGAAGTATAGCAAAAGGCATCAGGCCTTGAATGAAACTTGGTTGTAAAATAATTTCAATTAAGGCAGCTCCATCTTCTGACTTCCACTTCACACAAATGTTAACTCTGTTCGTGTCAATCGAAACGATTGCTTTTCACGTTGCGCCGATGTTTATTACATTGAAGTTAATTGAACTATTGTGCAGGTTTCCCAGGGAAGTCGACTTTCTAGTCTTTTAGAGCAGCCACGTTTTTCCCAAGAGCTCAATTATAAATTAAAAGTCGAGTATGAATTCGAGTTCTAGCATTAATTTGTGCGGACAGCACACGAAACATTCACCGGACGATTGTAGTTGGTAATGGATATTTTTCCAAACCTCGCGTAGGTTGCTGCCGTTTAATTGCTGGCATATTTTAGATTAATTGCCGGCCGCCTTCGTGCATTATGCAAGATATTAGAGAGACGAGAAGTTTTTATCGGGGCCCAAAGGGGATGTAGTAAAGGCCGGCACTGTAAATTGCCGTGGGATCTGCCCTTGCGGCTTTCATGCACGGCTGGATAGAATAGAATATAATACAGAGACAGACGCAGACTTCACTTTTTTCTATTCGCCAACCTTTTCCAGCCAACTGACCGATTAATCCAAATACGTGTGTGCTGGTGGGCAAATATCTGAAAATCGCAATCTGTGTGAGATCTGGTGCAGTATTTAAAAAGCCTTAGAACTGGATCATCAGAAAATATTACTTCACTGTAATCCAACTTTCACATTGTAGGTTGAACAAAAATTTTCTATAGAAAACATTAACGAATTGCAAAACTAGATTAGATAATATTGTTGTAAGGTAATCCTATCTATCTTCTTTCACACAGATATTTCACAATATCTTGCATAGAAAATAATTGTATAACTGATACATTAGAAAACTCATAATTACACTGAAACTATTTTTTTACAATGTAGTTTTTACAATTTAACAATTCAAATTGAGTATTTATTGTTGGAATAATAGCCTAGTTAAGTACCGCTGTTTTAGTTTCAAACGGAACCTCCAGTGAGTCTCCAGGCTTCACAAGCCTTCACGTAACATATATAAATTTGAAACTTAGGGTACTAAGTATGTTTTACTTTTAAAAATATATGAAAAAATAAAACTTGGTTTAATTTCGTTGGAGAAACCGGCCCTTAGTTGAACAAAATTGTACTTATAATAATAATAAGTTGTACTCACTGTAAGTTACATTAAATATCAAATTAGGTTAGATCCCTCAAGGCTGTTAGAATATTAATTTCAAGGTATTTTTCAAATTTTTTAGTTAGATGTTTCCTAATATCGTTCGATTTTTCGAACAATGGTTCCAACAAACATATTTGGCTACCTTACGGCAACCAAAATAATAATTTTGATCGGCAAGTTATCAGAAACTGGTGATTTTTGAGTGACAATGGCCCCTGGAGGTGCTCTGCCCATGTCAATGCCAAAAGATCCGGCCTGTCGAATCAAAACTGCAACCTGCTTCAATTCAGATCAATCAATTGTTTCAAGCTGATTACATCTCCCTTTTCTCTTGATGCACCTGCAGAAAAGCAACTAGCAGTATTTAGAATCAATGTAAGAGGTTTGAGTCAGTGTAATAAATATTTTCAGAATTTTATACATCAAGTAAGTGAACTGAACTGCTGAAAAACGGTTGATTAATCAGTTCCTAGTTTAGTCAACAGTAACATTACCATTTGTCATCACCCTCAATACAACTCAATCTCTGAAAGTGATAAGAGTTCCATATAAATGTAAAAAAAAGAATGTGTTGATCTTAAACATTGTTGATTGCTTGAATGAGAAAGCTTTTGTAAGGTATTGTTTGTTTTTTTAAGAGCACATTTGGCAACACACTCAGCAAAAAAAATCAATTCAAATAAATAATTGATTGAACAAAATTCCTAATCAATCAATTTATTTTTTAGTTTTTGTATTGATCAGACGTTTTTCTGAGTTTTGATTTGATACCTTACGAGATCGGACTCCCTAGAGTCCAATTTATTTATTTATTTACAAGAATTACAAAACAGATATAAAACTCTACTCACATTGCAACTAAACAAAATTATACAATTACACAGCAGAAACACAAAACATAATACACAAAGTGATCTGTGATAAAAATAATCTATGAGAACTCAATACCTATGAGGAAATAACAAGCAGCATTATAGACAAGGAGGCATCCACTATACATAATTCAATTTTATTGTATGTATTATTCAAAGGAGAAATATAATAAAAATAAAATTTGTACAGATAGATTTGTTTATATATCCGTTTATGTTGGTGGAACAACAATGTGTGCTAGCTACTTAGAAGAAGTAAAAATGAATTGGCTCAAATGAAGGACAAATGTAAGATGACAGTGAGCCATTGTTGGTTGGGGGGGGGGAGGAGGGGGTGTTTCTGAGATCTATTATGGGGGAGCGGCAGACCGCGAAAATTTCTGCTGTCTGAATGATCCCTCTTCATTCCTGGCGACGTCGACCCTATAAAACAATTTTTCTACCGCTCATCCGTGAACAAAGAAAGAAGTGTTTATTTTTGTTGGTTCGTTTGAGAACGCGATGACAGCCTCTCCTTTTGTAATCCTTGCGCAAAAAATATCCTCAAATGCGCACTGTCCACTGTCATGCTACCCCTTCTCACTTGGAATTAGAATGAGCCCCTAGAAAAAGTTCTCTTTCACATTTTTCATAAGCAAGAACACCACTCACTCCCTCCTCACTACATGTAGACACAAGTTGAAGATATCCCTTTTATCATACAAGGCTCATCACCATTCTGCAGCTTATCTCTCTGCTTTATTCCACTGCTGGAAAATTACAAATGGCCTGAACATTTGCACAGCATAAGAAACCTCATGGCATTGATATTGACATATATTTCCATTCAACGCCATAAACCACGATATGATAATAAAAAATGCACTAATGTCCTAGCATGTGACTCTGTTTGATTATTGACACACTTCAGGAAAAGCAATAAGGCGGCTCGCACACCAGAGCAAGCAACTAGCAACACGTAATAAGCAATATATAATATGCAATATATTGCATGTTGCTAGTTGCTTGTTGCTTATTGCTCCAGTCTGCGAGCCGCCTAGAGTTCGATTTGCAATATCACAATTCCATGATCCCCGACATAAAAGCTTAGTTTTGGAGAATGCAACTTTCTGTCATGCTAAGAAATAACATCTGAATCTAATGAATCGACTGACCGGAATTTACATTTTTGTTGTTCTATGTCAGACAAATACAGTATAATAGAAATATATCATAGATATAATAATGTTTTATTTCCATAATATAATATATCCAAATCAAAGAAATGTTGATAGCTTAATCATGAGCATTTCAACAAAAATGTAAACAAGGTGAACTGCTATTTTTTAACACAGTCCAAATCAAAGATTGATAAAAAATGTATTGAACTCAGTTTTTAAGTAAAGCACAAGCTATTGAATAATTTCCAGTATTTCTGCAACACAACTCACACAGACTAATGAAATGCTATTCATAAATTTCGTCACTTTTTTCACGAAATTCTAAGAAGTATAAATTTGTTGTGTTCTGAATATTCTGAAAATTGATATCGAACCTCAAGTGGAAAACAGGTTATATGCACGGTGAGGTGGAACTTTGGGTCTCCTCACAGTTCAAAGCTGATACGCTAATAATAAATAATATTGAAAAGAGTACCTACAAAATTAAAAAACCGCATTATTCTCAATTATTTCATAGGAAATTGATTCCCCTAAGCACATCTCTTCTAATTGAAATATTCGATTTCGAAATTCTAATCATGTTGTATTCAAGGAATTGTCGGTGATTAGACATTAAACAAGGAAAAGTGAGTTGTATAGGATAGCTGTTCAGGGAATGTTCATTTGAAGTGAGAATTAATTTATCCCTGAGTGGAGGAGCTTGTTTACCGATGAAAGGGATGATTGGTGGAAGTCATTCAATTTCAAGGATAAGTTCCTGGAAAGGTTAGAAGGCAGAATAACACTTAGTTGAGGGAGGCAAAGCTCAAGGAATGGCGGTGGAACACTTAGTTAAGGGAGGCAAAGCTCAAGGAATGGCGGTGGCCGAGTGAATCAAAGTCAACGGACTTTTGTTGTCAATGGTGGTGGTGAAAAGCGGGTGAAGGGGTGGGGTGGTAAAGATTTATCGAACCAAACATAAGGAAGGGTCTGGTTTACGGCCTTGGATTTATATCCGCATCTTCGGCAGCAACCAAAGAATATGACCTCATTGTCTCTCCGACATTTATGATATTTGAAAAAGTTTCAACATGGTATTAAGAGCTTGTTTCTTACCAGGAGCCCGTCTCCAAGGATTGATAGCGAACGGGTACGGCATACGCCTTTTAATGCCAGATAAAATCTCTCAGCCGTAATACATGGACATTCCGCTCTGACGGTAGTAAACCGCTACTCTTATTATCAAATTTCTACTTCCGATAGAGCGTATTTTCGATTCTTCAACATTTATTCACATTCCGTATCAACAATTTGCTAGAGATTTATTAGAAGCTTATTTCTAGGTTAAATTTGGCTCGACTCGATTATAGTCTTTGTTATCAGGCTATTTGTCATATGCTCTGTTGACAGCTTGAATTTTATATGCTTCGATTGTTCAACTTAAATAACAAATACGGAAATCTTGATCATTTATATTCTAAAAAAATTGAAAGATGCTGGCAACTCCTACCAGCTTATTGTACCACTTGAATAATGTACCAGATTTTCTCCTTATCCCCTGAGTTAGAGAGTAACCGACATCCTGATACTACTCTAATATTTCTACCTCTACTAGAAAACCCTACTTGTACCAGAATATCAGAATAATTATACTTTATATTATACATTACGGTACTTTTATATAAAATCCTATATATATATATATATATATATATATATATATATATATATATATATATATATACTTTTCTCTACATACTCATCCTCATACGAAATCCTTATGGAACTTTTCATACGAAACTAAAATATAAAATGAATTGAGAGTCTACTTTTTCTTTGTCAACGAACAATTGTGATGATTTGAAAAGACTCATAATTTTAGCAGTATTAATACAATAAAATTAATGCAAAATGTATTCTAGCTGTAATGGAGGCCAAAGTTCATGATGGACTGTAGCGCTGCACAGCAAATAAGTAATATGTATCAGTTTTGCTCCACTGATAGTGTGTTACTCTTTTGTTCCTGACGAAATTTTATTATGAATGATTTGATATGAATGAGCTTTACCATCGCCCTTCTGTAGGTATTTTTTATTAGAATAAAACTTTAATTTAACATTTATGGTAATAATGTATGTTTTCACATAAATACTGTATATATAACATGTAAAAAACATATTTAAAAAATAAATCAACAGAACATCATCCATTACCATAGAAATGTTAAATGGAAGTTATTCGCCATCCACCAAATTAAATGAATATACCTTTACTTTTGTAATATAACGTGCCTTTTTTGCCCTCGGGAATATCTTGCGAAGAACCCAACCCACGCACATACTGAGAAAATAATGTCAACTTTTATGCTTATGGAGATCGAAGTTTATGAAGTTTCATAACATTAGAATGACTTTATGACGTCACATTGCTTCAATACCCAAAAGACTACGAAAGATTACTTTTTTTATGTCTAATGTAGTGGAAGTACCATTAACAGATCTAAATAGATCTTGGAATAGGCATTTAATTTCAAGTGAATTGAAAAATGGGAAATAAAAGATAATAAAGTGAATGATAGAAAAAAGCATATACAATGAAAAATAGAAAGAAGAAATAGATGTACCCAATTTTCCCATTGAAGGATTAGTAGACTTATAAGAGGTTGTTACATAATAATTTATAAGCACAATTCAAATTTTAAAGAATTCAAGAGTTGGCAAACTTTAGGTTTTTTCGTTATTGATATTTCCACGTTAAAAATGAATACTGTAATTTTTTTCTATACCAATCAGTTGATATACTATTTTTATTGTCTGAATGTCATCAGTCACTGATATTTTTCCAGAATACTTTATTTCGATTCGACAATTTTGTAGAATGTTTAGTACCATTAATTACATTCTACATTCCAAGAATATTCATCCAAATTAACAGACATTCTGATTAGAACTATACTTGGAGCTGTTGAACAGATTACTCAATTTTAAGTTATTATACTAATATTATAAATTTTCATTAAAATTATCCACTGATTATTACACTTAAACTAGTAAACCAAAATTGAAAACTGAGTTGAATTTATGTTTAAGCAAAGATTTATTGAAATGAATGCCTTTCAATAAAGACATTAATAAAAACTCATGAAAATAATATATGATTATACTCAGGTCTGTACTTAAATAAATATATAAGTCTTATATATTATTATAAGAATAATAAGTGTGCTACACTTATTAAAAATTCTTATTAAAATTATTCACTTATTTTACTTAAAATTAGTACACCAAAATTGAAAATTGAGTTGAATTTATGTTTATGCAATGATTTGTTGAAATAAATGTATTTGAATAAAGACATTGATATAGACTTATTAAAATTATACACTGATTACACTTGTTTAGACCAAGATTGAAAACTGAGTTGAAATTCTGTTCACTCTAATGATTTATTAAAATTAATGTCTTTGAATAAAATATTTCTGAAAAATTCTTAAAATACATTATAATGACTAGAAACTAGTGTTTGATTGTAGTAGATAAGCCAGGGACTGATGATGAATTTAATGTAAGTTATGGCCCGAGTAGGCCTCCAACAAAGTTTTGTCTACCCTGAACGTGTGTGGGGATCGGCCCAAGAAGATGGCACGGCGTATGGTGGCGCAGCCTAGCGAGGGCCGCTGGAAGCTAGGCTAGCTGAGCCTTGCGCAGTGGTTGTCTCGTTCCTCAGTCTTGCTTTTGCTGTCGTAGAGTGAACGTCAGATGTGATCAGTGCGGCTTACATCTACAGTGACTCGTTCCTATCATTCGACCTGACAATTTTACTGGATTATTGTGTGCTATGAGTTGAACCCCCCTGTGCTTTGTGTAGTGTGTTGTGTGCTTCATGATTGATGAATAAACTGCATCACTCGTCTGCTTTCGTCGTGCCGTAGTCATGGAGACCCGGCTGGACTTCCCAGGATTTGCTCTACTACCGTGTTTGCTGCTTCTCACCTACATTCTTCCAATCGGTATGTTTATCAGCGTGTTTTTACTCCTCAAACCATGTGCTCAAAACATTTCCAACAAAAACTCATACACATACACATACTCCATTATCATCCCTTTTCCCTCTCAACGAATTGACCTGGTTAGATAAACTGATTTATCGCGTCATCTTTCTTATCATCATTATTACCGGTCGTTTTTGATAACAGATTATGTATTCATTCATTATTTTCTTTCAAAGTGCCGTAGTATACGTGTTTCTTTCAAAAATTCGCTTTCTTGTCGATTGTATTCAACTGTCGCATCTCCTTTCACCAAATCATGTTGATCATCGGACTTCAGCTTTGCAAGACTGAACACGTTGTATCTGATTGACTCCGTTACGGTAGGCTACCGTTCATGCTTGTGTGAGATACGGTTTTCGCGTTGATAGGTTAGTGATAACACAGATAAGACATTCTGTATCCATATTTGGTTAGTCTGGGATGGTTTTGTCAAAACAAAACTTATTAGTTGAAAACAGAATACAAAAACTACCGGTCCCTAATTTCGTTTGGAAATCATGTTTCAAAATATCCATCACTGTAGTGATCAGAATGGTCTCGTAAGCGATGTGTGAGGGATAATAATGGTAAATCCATTGTTTTTTGACACGATCCATTAATTCGTGAGATAATTTCATGTTGTTGAACGTTAACCAATTAATTTAGTCAAAGAAAAATCATGAGCTCGTATCGTATACATATTCTTAACGAACCGTTTTCAACAAAATTGAAGGGATAAATGAAATCGAAAACAAACTGAGACCAGTAAAATAGGCAATTCATAGTGTAGTAAAATTTCCATTCAATAATTATGGATCTCATCAGTAATTATAAGCTACTTGATCGGCTTTTGATCGGAAGATCATAAGGCGTGCAACCTCAAAGGCTTGTACTTCACAAGACCGAACACGTTGTGACTGTCTTTTTGGTAGCGGTACCATTCTATTATAACTTTCATTCATATCATATTCCATTCAATTTATTCATTCATATTCGTTGAGTTGACTCGGTCTGTCTGCACTACAGTAGGGTACCTATAATCCTAATGTTATTTTATGAATAAACATACGTTTTTTCTATATTAGTCCTATTACTTTAACATTCTAGTCACTGTTGGCCGATAAAGCGACGCCAATTCATTGATGTATGTGCATCACAAAATTTCACCAGAGATCTAAATTGAATTGACAATGCTGCGACATAAATTTTCATAAATAAATAATCATGGTCTATAGGAAACAGATCGCGGATTAAACGATAGTTTCCTCTATAATCCCATTTTTGATATAATAAAGTGTAAATAAATGGCCAAATATTTTAATAAAAGGACATATATTTTGTACCTAATGATAATTTAATTTACATCTACAGCTTACCGGTAGAATAATTCAAATTCCAATTAATTAATTCTAAATAATTTAAATAATAATTTATTCTACCGGTAGAATAAATTCTATGTTAGTTATCTTTTTGACTTTCATCTAACAGGATTATAAATTTAGTTTGATGCTAAAAATATATTTCAACTAGGCCTAATACGCTAGCTAAATTTTCATTATTCTGAAAATTGGGCTATATTGTCACTTCTTATACACTTATAATAGGCTACTATAATTTGAATGGGGAAAATTATCATTGATGATAAATCTACCCTTATCAATGTATACTGACGTCTATAATAATGGTTAGTATTTTGAAAAAGAATCACTCCCAAAAACATCCCAATCTTGATAACAGAAAAGCATTTCCAATCTCTTGGTTGGAGATTAGTTTTGTTTATGAATGGTCGTGATTTAGTATAAATGAGTTTTAAGATAAATCCTTCAATAGAACTGCTCATTATCAGTTGTCTTGGAAGATAAGGGTTGAATGCATTCATTTTAACATTTATGTTGGTTGATGATAGTTTGTTATAAAAATGCATAAATTATTAGATGAGTTGGGGGAAGATCATGAATGATGTAGCATGTAGGCTATGGATTACTACTGTGATATACGGATTCCAATAAAATAGAAAAATAGACTTATGTAAAACTAAATCTATTTAAATGAAGTGGAATAACATATTTAAATCTGAAGCTCAAAACTAGATTTCAGAGATGAATAATTCATTAAGTTAAATCTGATCTTTCCTCAGTAAATTCAGATAAAACTTTCTATCCTATTTTCTATATGGTTCCCATCTCTTTTCTTGGAAGGATAGGAACTTTGCTTTTTGGAAGGAACTTCTTAAAAATAACTTGAGAGGCTGTTCTCTTCCCCTAATTTTTTATTGTTCTGTTTCTTCCGTGCAGAGTTCTATTTCCCATTACACATAGACATAGTTTTCCAATTACTTTCCTCATAATGAAAATAATCATTCACTGGAATAAAAATCTATATTCATACATTTTTTCTAGATACTTGTAGGGACGTTGTCACTGTAGATGTAGAATACAAAATTCAAATTACTACCTTTTTCAAATCCAATATATAAAATTATCAGAATTCCATTTTCAGTAGGGTCTAAAAAGGTAGTAATTTTCCTTACATTTGTAACGGGATGCTACATATTTGTTTGCGTGGTGTCTCATTCCTATATATAATCGATGATTGTGCTATCCAATTGTAACTTGAGTGAAATCTTGTAGTTAGCAAAATTATAGATCAGTAGTTTTCAATTTTTCAACAGCGCTGACGTAATAGGGAATCGTAATTTATATTAAATTTATTAGAAATGGAAGAGATTCAGAATTTTATTTCTGGATGATGTATCAATACAGTAATATTCACAAATATTGTTATACAGTATCAGTTTTATCATTTGTTACAAAGATTTTTATGTTTTTAATTAGGCAGTACATTTTTCCATAATTTTATTCTTACTAATCTTTTACAAATTATTTTGAAGTGATTTTTCAAAAACGCTGTTATTTATTTATTCAAGTACTGTAATTGCAACCAACTATTAGGACGAAAACAAGCACAAAGTTCAAAAAGTCTTCTATTCCCAATTTTGATAGATATTATGTAAGTCTTTGTATCCCTCTGTACGTCTATACATACATTTGTTTTTCTCTTTATCTTTATTAGATTTGTATCCCTCTATACTGCATCAAGATAGATCAAGAGTTGTGTATCTAGATAAAATATACAGAAAATTAATTTTTATGTTCGCTCATATTAATAATTCTCCTCCACTTTGATGCAAATTCTCGTAAAATGTTTTCCCTGGACTTGTTGCGCGATTCTTTCCGCCTGTCTCTCATCGATGTTGGTCGTTTATAAGAAGAGGAAAAAGGCTGAGTGGGAGGAGGGGACGGACCCCTCCTCGGGGGGACGGAGTCGATTGGAGCAGACAAAGATTTAGGGTGAGCTGAAGAGCTCTTTGATCAGTTAGCCCGGTTCCTCCAGGGCCGAAGATCAATACCTTCTAAAATTGAAACTCCTTTCCTTCCAAACTGCGAGGAAGGGATCAAAAGGAATAACTTTATTTTCCCTTATCAAAACAACGTTCTTGAGGAGCTGCTAATCTGTATTCATTTCGAATTTAACATTATTTTCATCACAGGTATTTCATTTGAAGAGCGCCTGATTGATTTACTTCGAAATGGTCTCAGACTTATTGAAATGTCTTGTATTTCTTTCAAAGGTCCTTGATCAGAATTTGATCAGTACTGTCTCTAATCTGGTATAAAGCCGATACATTCATATCACTAACATTTCTATCAATAAGTATAGAATTATTATATCAATTTAGAAGTATAATAATTGTCTCTGGTCATATTATGTAGGAATTGTAGAAATAATAATAGAAAAATCACTGATTACAGTAGTTAATTTTTATAGAATCGCTTATTAAAATGAGTTTCCTACCTTACCCTAATCTTCAGGCCTCCTTTACTATATTTAAACTTGAATCCTATTTGCCGAGTCGATTTTTTTAGGTAGGCGGCTGAATCAAACTAGTTAAGTGGGGGAAAACAAACTCATGTTTTTTTTGGTTAAAAAGACACATTTTTGTTGGTTACGAATGTTTTATAATAGTGGTAGGTATAAAGTACTGGACTGTATTTCATTTTTTGTGAGAAACGTTCTATCATAGTGCCCTAGATTAATCAGTGTCAGGAGGATAAATAGAGGTGATAAACTTCAAATGATAAGCAGGATGTATAAGAAGTGATCAGGACTTGGTTCGACTCAGTTGTGAGAATTCTTGTTTATTTCAGGAAACTTGGAACGATCGAAAAAGTTGATCAAATCCCGGGGAAATGTCAAAAGTTAGATGAAACTCAAAAAGTTGAAGGTGAATATTGTCGCAGCTTGTTAGCTACGTTGATTTGCTGTTGAGTGGGTTAGCGACGCCAAAGTTACTAGTATTAGTATATTCTTTCAATTCATTTTTAAAACTCAATTTAGTCGTCTAATGAAATTTCAAAAAGTTTATTCATAATTCAAAGCGGTTGAATTCGAGTTTCTAGACTTTTGTCGGCCTTCAAAGTGTGATCAAGAATAATTCATCCGAAAGTTTTTTACGACCGATATCTTACAATATGACAACCAACTCTATGGAGGCTCTAAAACTTTGTAGTGAGGGATATAAACTTTGACTTCTGGATTTGAAAAAATTAAAATATCCTGCCAGTGAGAGACTGGATTTGATCAAGTTGACGTGGTTAAGCCGTCTTTGTTTTGAAAGTAAGACAAGCGGTGCAGCGGACATAAGTTGAAGTCATCAACAAAGACAAGAAAGGAAGTCTGACCAATAAATGTAGACCTGCTCTACTCTGTTCATTCTTTTGTCACTAATGGTCCTTCGTCCTGTCTGTTTACGGCGAGCCTATTATTCGTAATGAAAGCGTCTTAACACGTCTCAGTCAGTTCAAGGTTTCACTTAGAATGGATTCAGTTTAATGGATGATGAGCAGGATCACATTTGGAAGTTCATCTTCGTGGCAGGACTCTCTCAAATGGATAACGCGCCTTTTCTATTCCTCACTCATCCGTATAACTTATTTTGATGCGCATTAAATTCCCATCAATTGCACGATTGTCTCTGCCAAAATGTTGTACACATTTGGATTAAATTGATCCTTATTACAAGGCACTTGGACTGAAATGGATAAACATGCACTTTCTATTCCTAACCGTAATCACTCGTATTCCTATTACTCCAATTACAATTAATGCTTGATGCTCTTGGTCTTAAATTGCAATTGACTTTACTTCCAAACATAAGGCTCACATGAAATAATGGTTGAATCCACTCTAATTTTTGAAAAGTGGATGACATCAACTGAAAAACTAATAATGTTAACAAAATACTACTCACAAAAGGACTCAAGCTATTGTGAAAATAATGTACATATTTGTATAACCAAAATTCAACTTCACAACTGGTGAGAAGCAATGAGGATTGATACTTTCCTTATCGTGGCGAGTTGAATTGATGAGATGTTTGATGTCATTCGCATTCAAATAGGACTCATTAGTGTAATCAGTATGCAGGGGGTTGAGAAATGAGGAGGCCCTGTCTTTCGATTAGCGGCGCTTTTATAATTTTTTTTATTAGGAGACAGAATAGAATGGGAGGCAAGCATGAAACAAGTTTAGGGGAAAACAAAACAGCGAGGCAGATAAGCAAGGCTGTCTGATATTGGCGTTGAAGGATTATATGCCGGGGAGGGTCCCGAGCCTGGCAAACCCAAGAACGCTGACGAATGTCATATCTCACCCCCACTTTCGTAATTTACTGCTTTTCGCGAGGCCGCGGTCGAGTTTCCTTCCTTCTTGCTCCTTCTTTATCCATCCTTCTTCTTTATCCTCGTACTGGCCGTTAATCTTGGCGCTGGGGCAGCATCGTTTGTTCTTCAACTGCATCAAAACAAACCGCCGTCGAGCAATACACACACTCCTCTCCCAGCCTTCCATAGCTATGCCACTGTTCTACCACCCTTGCGTTTGAACGCAGATTAGACATTTTATATTCGGTTAGTGAATGGCTTAAAGTAGTAAAGGCCTGTCAGTGGACCGCCTCGTGATTATTTGCATGTTCTTCTCATTGAAATAATGAAGACTTGAAAGTTGAACTAAAGTGGGCGTCTGAGGCGATAGATACCCTTGTGCATGATTTTGTGCATGCCTGGAAAGATTTGATTTCAGTGACAATGGATAGTTAGTTCTCTATCCAGGCCTATATATAATTGCGTAATTGCGTATATATAAGGCTAAAAATGTAATTGCGTATGATCATAGAGAAGCGATACTCTAATCTGTTCTTTGTGGTATGATGCCATATTGATAATTTTTTACTATTTATTCAAATCGAAACAATTTATTAATTTTTATTTGTTAAAATATAATATTACATTTTTGTTTTAGTGAAATTTTTTATTTGTTAATTTATGTTTTATTGTGTAGAAGATAATCCTACTTCTTAGGCCCTGCGCCCACTAGGCAACTGCTGTCTGATTTCAGTCAGCAACCCAGCGTTGCCAGATGACTTTGGCTGATAGGGTAGATTACCCGATCACCCGAAAAACAGCGAAATGTCATCTGGCAACATTGGGTTGCTGACTGAAATCAGATAGCAGTTGCGAAGTGGGCGCAGGGGCTTGTGATTCATTTACTTTGAAAAATTGAAACCTCTATTAATTACTATGGTTAAAATTAAACAATTGAGAATATTTCACACGCTGGCAATGTACTATCCATAGTCAAGTTCCCTTCATATTTAATTTTTCATAATTCAAACGGATCGGATACCAACTAATGGACGTCACTATTGGATAAAAATTAATTCAATTTTCAATTATCTTATTTATTTATCATGTGAATCAAGAATTTGGTGGAGGGACGTGTATGAATTAATGGAAATAAAAATTGAAAACAACAGGCCTAATTAAATTTGATTACAAATTTAATCACTGTACTTTGATTGAAATTCAAGATGATAATAATAACCTTCCACTCTAACCAAAACATAGAGTTCAATGAGAAACTATCGGTAGAAAAATTAATTTTCAAAAAGACATTCATAGCAATAATGAATACAAGATCTATTCAGATTAACTGTCAGTGCAACAATTTGATTTCGTTTAAACTGAGTCATATTGAAAAAATTCAGGCTTTGCTGAATTCAGACTAGTAGAAACTTTGAGATGAATAGACTATTACCGAACAATTGGCCCGGAGTTAGGAGGTAGCAGTGCCCACCTAAATTCACATGCAATTAGATCAAAACTGTCAGGTGAGTCTTGATACCTGTAACCTTGAAGCTGAAGACTGCTATTAACTTTCAGACTGGCCCACACTAGTCGGGAATTGAGCAACTAACATACACCGAAAACTGGACGTCCTTTTTCGTTCAAAAACATTGTGAATTATTTTTTTTTTCACTAAATTCCTCAGAAGTTTTGCTCTGGAAAATGCAATGGAAAGTGGTAGACTACATCCAAATTATTTTCATATTGTTTCACAACTGACACACTATTCAAAACTAAATTCCATTCATATATTTCATGCTCGTATTAATTCTGAACTGTGAATAACACAGTAAAAAGTACTGTAATTAATAATAAATTATTAATAGTGTTCTATAGTAAATTATAATAGTGTTCTTCTTTTATTTATTTCAATTAAAATTAATACTATACTGTATTTCATAATCTTCAGTATTTCGATTCTCAGTCCAGAAATAGTCCGTGAAGCTTTGTAATAAATTCCTTTTCCAATTTCAAATTCTTGCGAATTGATAAATCTATTCATATTTTGCTGTCTAGCCAGAAATAGCCGTTTGTTTACTCAAGATCATTATCTAAGTAGAAAAGACTCAAAATAAATATGTCTGGCTAGTTTAATGTACACGTGAACAAATAAAGAAGTATTACAACAGCCTACTGTTGACCAACAACATTCAAAAATATTTGTAGTCTGACAAAAATAATGATTGAAGTTGTTTGTTCTTCAACGTTTTTTGGACTCATACTAGACAAACTTGTGTAGAATCTTATCTAATCTTACAAAATCGATGCACTAATTAGTATGTACTGTATTTTGTAACTGCATTGTTATTTTCCAGATGACTACTAAAACGGTTTGCTTCATATTCATATAACAACTAAATAATGTCCTATATTATGTGAACATACAAAATTAAAAGACATACAGCTAAAATAATAGCTTTCTTCCCTTTCATTTAAAAAACGCAGGTTGGTAAATTCTTCTTTAATGACAAATAGTGACCTCAGTGTTTGAATCGAATATCAGGAAGAAGATTGTGAAACAGTAGTTGCTTCTTCTATTTCGTGTACGAGTCATCGCCCATATCAGCAGTATGGTCAATGAACTAAATTAGGCAGAAGTTCAGCGTTGTCGTGGACAGTGAATTAGCAGATTGTTATTGCTTTGATTACTTTTGTTGTTTATTCTTCTAGTGTCCCGACTCGTCTCTCTACAATACGTCATTTTTTGCATTCTTCTCATCCTTCTCTTCCAAAGAGTGTCTGTTCCTTCTTCCACCATAGCACTTGTATACAATCATATCAGCAACAGTTGTGAATACGGTATTTTTGTACTACAGTTTCATACGAGATCAAAATTTTGTCTTCTGTATCTTTCTTGAAGGCCATTTTAAACATACATTTTCTTATACTCTATCATTACGTTTAATCGAAGACGATAGGAAACTATTCCTATATGAACTAAGTATTCTAATTACCTTTGGTTTAATGTTACAGTGCAGATAAGAGATGTAATTTGAAGGCAGATAGGCCTTCCTCCCTTGGACTCTAAACTTGGATAATTGGACTCTTTCGCTGTATTCGTGTTTTAGATATAGGCCTATTTTCAAAGATCAAGAGAATGAAGTTTATTCCAGAAATTATTTCTCAGGTGAAGAATTTTTGAATAGGGTATTCCAATACTTGAAAAAAGTTTAATATTGAACCACATTTCGAATTGTTGGGTTATGAATTATTGATAATTTCTTCACATTCAACTACAGAAGTATTATCCTGATAATTCTTTATCAGATTGTTACGACGTTTGTTTGAAATAATTCAAGTAATAAATTAATAAAAAATAAATATTGAAATGAAGTGAAATGATCAAACGAACTGGATTGACCTAATTCCAACTCGTAACCACCAGTCCCTAGCCATCCTTCCCCCTGCCTCTCGAACATAGCTGTCCGTTTCTGACGGAGTCGTCTGCCCCGAATATTATTATTGATGAATCACACTGGATATCGAAAAAATCTACATACTTTCGAACTGCTTACGTTTCAGAAACGCTCAGGTGTCTGAATAATTCAATAAATCAAAGCGCACATTGACTGGTGCGTCCGAATTGACATATGGCTGCGACTGAAATCAATACACGCCAGAGAGAAATAAGGTGAAAAATACGGGAAAACTGTTTTTCCGAGTCTCGAATCCCCTTTTCCTCTTCATTCGGATCTCCTTCCTCCTCCTCCTCCTCCCTCCTCTCTACCTTTCGCTGAGCACCGATAATTTGACTTGGAAAGTTGGAAAGAGAAATAATTCAACTTCTAGGCCAACTGACGTTTTTTATCATCTGAAACTTGCAGCATATTTTATACCCGAATCGAGATAATTCATTTCCAGGCTATAATTCCGGGGCATATACATAATTCCTCATTTTATCAAGAGTTGTTCTGAGTTGTGCTCTGAACTTGGAAACTTCCATCGCACCTGTGTATCAATCATGTCACTTTCTAGTTCTTTTGCTTGCTCCTTTGTGAACAATTGTGTTCTATAAATGAATGTTATCCATGGTACCTTTCATCTCCTGGAACACTTTGTTGATTTCAATACGATAATACAGATTTCAATTCAACTCCAGTTCAAATTTCAAATTCATTAAAAAAATGTTGAATTTGTGTTAATGGGTTTTTGTTGATTTTTCAATTTCTAATGCATCGAATAATACCAAGAGCATAATCCAACCAGGAAAATAATGAGAGAAATACTTTTTTAGTACATTAAATTCTACAGAATTCTACATTCCTGAATAACATCTGCGTATTTTAAATCTTCTGTTTTAATTATCGTATTGTAATTCGCATTTACTGTGTAAACTTCATTACTTCAATTTATTTCCTGTATAATACGTCGACTGTATACTATATATAAATCGATATCTGAGTTGTAACTCATGTGCAGTACTATTCAAGCTGAATAAATTTTTTTGCAAAGCATCACATTTTCAGTAATTGAAAAAATCTGGTTCACCAATGTACCTTTGATTTTGTTGGAACTAAAATATGAATCCAGTAACAACCAAAAATTACTTGTGAAATCTTGTTCCACAGTTTATTATCCAGTTATTATTCCAGTTATAATTATCAAAGTTCAGCTCACTAGGCCTTCAATCAATTCAGTTCAGCAATTAAAGATCGGGATTCGAATCAAGCTATTTCCAATCACACGTAACTCGACTCATCTGAAATCTTTTCCGGTCTCGAATATGAATTTATTATTCACTAAAGCTCAGCTCACTAATTATGCACTTAGCCAGTCTTTTTCAAAATAAGGATCCAAGTACATCCCAAAAATGAATTTACAACCTATTAATCCATCAATTTACTGAGCTCAGCACGCTCAGGCTCTATCCATTTAAGTTCAGTCTTTTCTCAAAATAAGGATCCAAACACTCCCAAAATATTAATCTACAACTCACTAATCCATCAATTTACAAACCTCAGCTCACTAAGCCTCCATTCAATTTAGTTCACTTCTTATTAAAACATGGATCCAAACACTCCCTTAATGATCAGGACCACATAATTGAGAGCATCGTGAATAGTCAGCCGACTTGGTGGAGAAATTTCGGGCAAAGAGCGGCGCGTCTCGGCGCCTCTGGTAGCGTCGCCATTTTTGGATGCTGGCAGCGAGCACCTCTTCAATTCGGGTGTAAAGGGAACTGCCGTACTGTGCTTCATTGCTCCCGCGTGACTTATCTTCGACGTAAAGTTCGCGCCATACTACAGACGCGCCAACTTTGAAAAAGTCTGTCTTGAAAAGCGAATGAAAACTGAGCAATGGCCGGTCACCTTCGCAAAAGGATAACCAAGTAAAATGTTGTCGTCGTTTGCTGCTTGAAATCTTTACTTGTCCGTAAGTGAGTTCAACTTCCCCCCCCCCTTTACCCCTCCAGGAGGGAGGTATCCTTTCAAGGCTGACCCGGAAAGGTCTCCCTGAGCGTGCAAAAATAATGCCCCGACTGCCGCAATCGTTTGTCACAATAAAACCAACAATAGGCCTGCTTCTCGTGCGCCGCGCCGCTTCTTTCCCCGTAATTTCCCCAGAGTTGACTATCGTTTCTTCTCACTTGGGTTCGCACGTTGTATTTCAATCATGCTCCTAATAGCTGTGTATGTTGGGTTTATCCTCTACATGTTCGTTTGTTTGTGCAGTGTGCTTTATGATCTCTTAACTAACGTGTGAATGTTTTTCATTGCTCTACTCGCGCAGGGATGCTAAAGTTACTAGGGATGTTCGTTTATAGATTTTCTAAGAATATTAAGATACTTTCATTACACTTGTAACCACAATACTTGGTACTTGTAAACTACAATTTCTATGAATTTTAAGGAGGATTATGAAGGTGAAGAAAAGTGCAAAGAATGCAATGTAGTGCAAACAACCAGTCTTGGACTGGTGAATAATAAACTCATTATTTCTCATTTCATTATTTATTTACGTTTTACCTCCAAAACTGTTGTCTGTTTGCACTACATTGCATTCTTTGCACTCTTCTTCGCCTTCATAATCCTCCTTGAAATTCATAGAAATTCTAGTTTACAAGTATATTGTGGTTACATGTATAATGGAAGTATCTTAATATTCTTAGAAAATCTACAAACGAACAGTCAAATTCGCTAATTCGTAATACGTCAATTTGATGATTAGCTTCCAGAATTAATTGTGGAGGTTTGAACCATACTTTAGATTTATTCATGGTATGCAAGGTATCTTTTATTGTTTAAGAGTTCTAATGGGGAAGCTAAACTTTTCCTCTATTTTTATCTACATTTCTCTAGGTACATATTTTATTCAGCGTGTGAACGAGAGAGTCACACGTGTGTTTGAGAGAGAAGAAATGAAAGAGTAGAGTTGCACATGAGCATAATGTTTTGCCCGGTTCCTATTTTATGCCGTTTCCAATGGCACAGTTCTCCGTCATCTCTCCCCGGAGGCGTCTTTTTTCCTTTGTCCTTTAAATTTACAAGAGCATTACGTGAATTAATTCAGATCTCATAGTAAATTGTATTCTCTTTCGGTCCTTTCCTCCGGGGAAATTCTATTCTTCATCATATTCGCTGCACTACTCCGTATTTTTATTGTTGCGAGTCCTGGAAAAAGCTGAACGCTAGGTTAAGCATGCGCTTCATAATGGTGTAGCGAAAAATATTGCTTTACTTAGTTCTTGGAAATTATAATTTATCAGTCATTAATATACTTTTTTGGGGGTCTGAATTTATTTGCAAGCGAGATTTATACGCTCAATAATTTTAATGATTTAGAGTTGATTCCCATTACATTACGTAATAAGAGGACTGGAAACTGGTCCATCACTTCAATAACCATGTGAGGAAACACACAAATCATTATTTGAAAAAATGAACTTGAAAATGCCTGTAGGCCTACGCACCATGAATATTCTTAGTTGTAACAATGAAACCGATTTGCCTGTTTCTTTTTCCATATTATTGCATTAGTTCAACTGATGTAATTCAGATGAACAGAACTTAAAAACGCTTTGGATGTACAACACATATTCACAATTTAAAGACAAAAAATGGTTAGTCCAGGCCTGTTTAGTCCAAGAGAGTATAAAAGAAGAATATTTACTTCTATTAAATTTAAATATTCACTTCTATTCTCTCTGTTTAGTAGTCCCTGGAAAGGTTAGTCCCTAGTTTTTCGTAATTTGAAGAATTCTCGATTATGTCAATATTCTAAACTGTGAATTCATTCTACATTATGAATATTACTAAGCTGATACAAATATTTACATTTTGCTTATTCTGCTTGAGAAACCGTATCATGAGAAATATTTTGATTGTTGATGATGATCTGTTAATTAATCCAAACAGGTGTCAAATTACATAACAGATCATGTTATTAGTGCTCTTCCATACTCATGATAGAACACTGAGGTGCTTGGTTCGAAATCCATTGATTTCAATCCAAAATATACAACAGTATACAGTGCATACAGTACATTATGTACTGAACTATGCAGTACATTAGTAACAAAATTATTTTACACATTTTTATCTCGTAATTTCTCCCCCTATTATTGATTACTGCTTCTCTCACTCTCTCGCTGTCTCATTGTTCATTACAACAAGGTATTCTAAAATATTGTTTGTTCAATAGATTCACAATACTGTTATTAATTACAGTAGGCCTATATGAAGATATTTAGCCAAAGTTCCTATTTGTGTGTCATTCAATACAGTACTCGGAAATTCATAAAAAATATAGTTCTTGTGAAAAAATAGGATTAACAAGAATATTGAGGATTTTAATCAATTATGCTTATTGTCATTGTTCTTGCTTGTCATTATTATCATAATCAACTAAGCAAAGCTGTTTTAAAATGAAACTTGATATTTTGAATTTTTGGCCCTATTTCAATAAAACCTTCCAAAATATTTTTTCTTTAATACGAAACATCCTATTTCTCTACTCCGATAGATCTTAAAATAGTCCCTATATCATCTCAAAACAAACTTTTCTCAACTCCTAATTCTAGAGTAGGTACTAAATGTGTGAACGTGACTAAGATATGTGAAGCGCATTCTTTACTAAAAAGCATGGAAACGATTTGTGTACATTCTCAACCGGTTTTTGATGGAATATTTAGTTTCTTATTCAGATCGTGGTCTGTTCATCTTCTGGAAAAATGTATTCTATCTAAAGACTTCTGTTAGAATTTGGTTGACCTTGTTACCGTTAGCCTGTGAGAACTGTTGAAAGAAAAAATATTATCCTACAAATGGTTTTTTGAATAGGTTTTGATACAGGTTAGGCCTGGCGTACAGCGGTTAGTCAAGACAAGACAAGACAAGACGAGATTAGTCACGTTTAGTCTCAGTACTTCACATAGTTGCTTATGAAGCAACACACACCGATTATTCATTGCATCGGTGTGTGCTGCTTCATAAGCAACTATGTGAATTATTGTAACTAATCTCGTCTTGTCTTGTCTTGACTAACCGGTGTACGCCAAGCCTAAGATGAGCAGAGAGAAGAGATAGAGATGAATAGTAGAGAAGATAGAAAGCAGTGTTGGATGTAGGGATTTTAGAAGAAGAATAATCTTTTATTCTCTCTGGTTATAAGTAGTGGTGAGAGAGCTAGTGTGAAGTGGAAGAGAACTATTGGAAGCATTGAATATATACCCTATATAATTATTATACAGGATATATAGGAATATATATACCCTATAGGTTATACATCCATACGCTATATAGTTATTATACAGGATATATAGGAATATATATACCCTATAGGTTATACATTCAATGGTGGATGTGAGCAAGAGGGAGGTGGAAACTAAGGTGCGAGCAAGAGAGGATGTAAGTGAAGAGGGCTTCAGTTGTATTCAGGGCGGCTTGGACCTGTGACCTGGTCTGGTCCGGCAAAACAAACAGCAATTCAATTAACATATAACCAGCGTATATCTGGTGTTGGAGCTGTGAGGCGATAAGTTGTCGGCGTTTAATATCAGCAACCGAATGAGGCCAAGCTGACACCAACCAAGCCGTATAGTACGTACTATAGAGGTACGTATATAGTACGTACTTTGGGTATACGTACTAGCAGTACAGTAGGTTGCGATTTGCGAGCTCAGCTTGTGGGTACAGCAACTGCAGCAGAAACGACTGTCGCCCTATCGCCAGCAACTCCACTAATTGGGAGCCAGATTAATGAATTCGCTTCTTACCAGACCCTTCCTTCCCCCTCCCCTTCTCATTCATTGTTTCTAATGCATAGGGGTGGAAAACTACACACATGTAGTACATAAGTATCTCCTGGGGTCTGTTTCGTAAAAAGTTAGGAGTCCTGTAAAACATGAAGAAGGTGAACACACACTAGATTAAATCAGTTACATAGTATGCGGTGATAATCATGTGTAGTGTATGTCCGCCTTTTTCATGTTTTACAGTATTTTTGAATGCACATGAAACAAGCCCAGGAAAGAGTTTCAATGGAGCTTTTATTGAATTCTGATGATGGTTCGTATGAGATTAAACCACATTTACACGATTAAATTCCATACAATGAAATAACCTTGAATTGAACAGCTGACTTGGGAAGGTACCCACACACTGGACATCTAAAACATGGTTTGCTGTGCATGTCTAATGTGTAACCTTACTCTTCTGACTTACTAAAGTCAATATAAGGTTGGTTTGCAGTAATTAGTATCCAAGAATAGGAAGAATTCTTACAAGCGAGGAAACAAGGAAACAGTAGTTTGTACTTATTTTACTTTGAACACAAATATCAGTACCTAATCTATTAACTAGAATACTTGGTTAACACAACTTCTGAGCTCAACCCAAATCGCAATCTACAAAAATTTGAGATATTTATTGATAAAACAGAGTACATCAGAAAATACAATTCTTGAACACAATATAACCTTTGTACAACAACAACAAAACAAAATTTTTCCACACTTGTTTTTCTATCTGTGACTATTTTTTTAGTAACGGTTCCCTAGTTTTTTCTCAATGCATGGTGCGTGCGTGCATCAAGCTCTATGATTTATGAAGCGGCGATACATGTTTCATAAACAGGACGCTGCTCTTGGATAACGAGAAAAGCATTTGCTGGCATATAGAGTGAGTGCTGCCTCACAAAGAAAGATGCCAGTTTGGGGTGAGAGTGAGTTTGGGGGAAGAAGCCTCCTCTGCGGTATGCGAGCGGGTGCGAGCGTGCGTGCGTTGAAGGCGGTGTTGATTGATAGGGGCAAAGTGCTACCTTTCTCTTCACATCGATCAGCTGGTATCTACCCTCGCAAATCCCCCAGCAGTACACTTGTACTCGGCAGCCCGAACCTTATGGCATGGTTTCAAAAACGCATGTAATGAATATTGTAAGGTAGATGCGGAAAAGCTTTTCCGTTATGGAGGCCCATTATTTATTTCGAAGGATAATAGAAAAAGTCAGCCGAATATCCATCAAATATCGCGAGCAGCGCCATCTATCCTTCTCAACTATCGGGGACGCCATTAATGACACTAATATTTCACTTGAAACTTCCATATCATATCAAACTGATTAATATGCTGCACTACATAACATCAGATTGTGTGCTGTGTGCTTGTCTTAATTAATTAATATTCTTGAAAAATAACACTTTGATCCTTTTACATGTTTCATTCACATTATCCTTATCCTTACATATATTACAATTTTTTTGCAATAGCATTATGCATCTCTTTTGCATTAGCAAAGTGCTCTGTCTTGGTATCCCATTGAAACTGTAATCTTTGATCTGTATTATCCTCTCTAGGAAGAGAATAATCGTGAGTCCGTTTTCAATTCAATGCTTTCTACTTCTTGGTCATAAATAATAATTAATTATAAGGGGAGTTGGTAGGCCTGACCTGCCTGTAAGTATTGTGGTGCATTTCGCTCGTAAGTTTTTCGCTTAATTTATAAATATTTATCGGTTTTCGAGAGCCAAGTTAATTGCAGACAGTGTAGGAAGTAGTGTTGCATCGTATGAGTTAATTGTTCAAGTGCTGGCAAGTGTGATTTATTAGGGAGGATATAAAGTCGTCATTACGGATACATAACCTAATTTTGTACAAACCAGTGTCTTGACCGGCTTATTTTACGCGGGAAGACAGACAGTTGAGTTACTGATAGTGATTTCTGTGCAGGGTAGAAGCGATAACGACGTTGAAGTATTTTGTCAGCCTATTTCTATGACCTAGTTCTCGGTGGCCTTGAACTGTTTTTTCTCTTCTCTGAATAGATTCTGAAGTCAGCCGTTCCGTCTTATTCAGAGGGGTGTGTTCGGGCACAAACTTTCTTTCGTAGAAAATTAAATTATTGAACTTAAAGAACTTTCACGGTATGAATCGCGGTGATACAATTTCTTTCATGGAAAAAAATGAATAAGAACAGTTTTGAACAATATTTTTCGCCGGACAGTGTTAAAAAAAGGCCTAGAGCTAAAAGTTCACCTGAGCTAGAAAAGACTGAACAAAAGAAGCGTGCTCCAGAGCCAAGTGTAAAAATGGCAAGTAATTTGGACTCCAACGTATTAGAATCAATGTTTGTTCGGTTTCAAAAGAGTATTAGTGAGTCTATGGATAAAAAATTTGCATTGCTGGCTACGAAGGAGGATTTAAGCGGGCTTATTGTTTCAGTAGATAAACTCTCCGAACAGAATAAACAGTTAAAAAGTCAGGTTGAGGCCCTCAAAGTGCAAAATGAGTTCATTGTTAGGCGGGTGGAAAATCTAGAAAATAGATCGAGAAGGAACAATTTAATTTTTCGCGGGCTGAAATACGAATGTGCAACGGCTGACTACGCGAGGATTGTCAGAGACTTTTGTGTGAGTCATGTGGGGGCTCGCGCAGAAACATGGGTTAATAGAGCACATGCGTTAGGCAAGAAAATTGATAATGGGCCGATCATTGCGCAATTTCCTGACGATCAAGACATTCAATTCATCACCAGGAATAGCAGGAAGTTGAAGGGTACACGGTTTGTGATCCATAAGGACTTCGCCTTCGACACGAGAAAACGGCGATCAAAGCTTTTCCGTGCACTCGGCGAGCTGAAAAAGCGAGTTCCCGGAGTGAGAGTGTCGGTGGAATTGGATCGCTTAATTGTGAACGGTCAGGTTTTCACGTTGGATGGAGAGAATGGACTGGTTTCGAAGGGAGAAGATGGGCTGCGGAAGATCGGCAACATGTTCGATGAGAATGTGATGCAGGCCGTGCGGAGGAGCATGTGTGGAGAGGAGACTGAACAGGAGCGGGGTGGCGAGGGCGAGGGCGATGGCGATGGCGAGGTGGAGGGCTGCTGAGATAATGCCGTCAGTCAGTGTGAGAAGGGACAGTTGAGTTTGGTAGCGTACAATGTGGCTGGATTAAGTGGTAAGATTGTTCAAGTATATAATTTTATTAGGAATTATGATATTTTTGTATTATTGGAGACGTTTGTTGAGAGAGGAAAACAAATGTATTTTGAGAACTGTTTTGCAGAGTACACTTTATATTGGGAATATGCAGTAAGAGAATCGAATTGGGGTAGGGC
This sequence comes from Laodelphax striatellus, assembly GCA_017141395.1. Taxonomy (NCBI): domain Eukaryota; kingdom Metazoa; phylum Arthropoda; class Insecta; order Hemiptera; family Delphacidae; genus Laodelphax; species Laodelphax striatellus. Next base: position 50,466,608 of record CM029531.1, read on the forward strand.
AAGAGGAGGGATGCTGATAGGAATAAAAAAAGGGTTGGAGAGGTATAGTCAAATAATCGATGTGCAGGAGAGGAAGGTTATTCAGATGAATGCAGGGCAGGAGAATAGTTATTTCATAGTGCCAATTTACTTAAATGGAGGAAGTGATAGGGATTGGGAGACAGATTTCAATAAATTATGGGAGTTCATGATAGCGCACGAAAATAGAAATAAGATGATTCTCATTGGAGATTTCAATGGTAGAGTGGGAAATGAGCAAGATTTGACAGAATTAAGGGACGTAATAGAATTGGGGAATATATTGAATAATAAGCGTGAGTCAAAGGATGTGGTGATTAATTTGAAAGGTAAGAAGGTATTGGAGTTGTGTGAAATTTTCAACTTGATCATTTTGAATGGAAGAATAAGTGGGGATAGGTGGGGGGATTTTACGTTTATGGGAGGAAGAGGGGCGTCGGTAATTGACCTATGTTGCGTATCTATTGAATTAGCGCAGACAGTTGAAAAATTTTGTATTGTACCAGAAATATTATCTGATCATTTCCCAATTGAAGTGTTTCTAATGACGGTTGGTGATATAGGTAGAAAAAACAAAACTTTACCTCTCTTGCCGAAGGTGAGATGGAAAGAAGCGCTGAAGGATGATTATGTATTAAAATTAAGCAAACTTTGTAGAGATATAAATGAGATACCCGGGAATAGTGAGGAGGCTTATGAATTGTTAAATAACCTTATATACAGAGCAGCAAATTATAAGCCGCAATCTATGGAAGGAAAGAAAGAAGGTTGGAAGGAGAAGTGGTTCGACAGAGAGTGTGAGGCTATGAGGAAGCGAGTTTTCAGCCTATTGAAGGTGTTGAGAGAGTCGAATACGGAGCAGGTCAGGGAAAATTACAGGAAGGTAGTAAAAGAATACAAAGGGCTTTGTAAGAATAAAAAGAAAACGTATTATAGTGATATTAAAGAGCAGTTCAAAAGAGTCAAGGATTCCAGTGATTTGTGGGCGCTGATAAAGAAATTCAAATGCAGAGAGTTCAAGATTTCGGGAAATGTGAGTGCGGAGGATTGGGTGGTGCATTTTAGAAAAGTGTTTGGCGCGGTTGGTGAAGTAGTCACGTATTATGCGGCGCTGGAGGCCGAAGATGAAACACTTGACAAAGACATAGATATGAATGAATTGGAAAATGCTCTCAAGGCTATGCGCAACAATAAAGCGCCAGGTGATAACAGAATTCCGGCAGAATTTTACAAAAACGCGTCAGAAAATTACAAAGAGTTTATTTTAAATTTTTTCAATACTATTGTCAGAGGTGGACAGATACCAAAAGGGTTTTCACGTTCAATTATATTTCCCTTGCACAAAAAAGGCAGTACGGATGATGTAAATAATTATAGAGGCATATCTTTTATAAACGCATTAGCAAAATTGTTCTCGTTCATATTGTTAAGAAGACTGCAGTTGTGGGAAGAGAGAGAAAGGGTTATTCGGGAGAATCAGTGTGGTTTTCGGAGAGGTTACTCGGCGATAGATAATATTTTTGTTTTGTATAATACAGTGATGGAAAGGTTGAGTAGACCAAAGAAGAAACTGTATTGTTTCTTTGTGGATTTTAAGGGAGCGTATGATAGTGTAGACAGAGAGTCCTTATTTTTCAAACTGAGTGAACTGGGGGTGTCAAACAACTTTATAGCGCTTTTGAGGAATCTGTACAGGAATACGAAATCTACCGTCTGGCATGGGGTAGAGGGTAACTTGACAGATTACTTTGAAACCATGAATGGATTAAAGCAGGGATGCGTGTTGTCTCCGTTACTGTTTACGCTCTTTTTGAATGACTTGAGTGAATTTATTGGTGGAGGTCTGTATGTTGGTGAGAAGCTAATTAATTCGCTGTTATATGCAGATGACGTAGTCATAATGTCTGAAAATCCTCGACAGCTGCAGATAATGATAAATAAGTTGAAGGAATATTGCGAAAGGTGGAATCTCACAGTTAATATGGAAAAATCCAAAATAGTCGTTTTCAGAAGAGGAGGCAGATTGGGGGAGAGGGAGAAATGGTACTATGGGGATGAAGTTGTTGAAATAGTTAATGAGTATAGATACCTGGGAATGATTTTCTCCTCAAGATTGTCCCTTTCCGCACACTTTAAATGTAAGCTTACAGCGGCCAGATTTGGAATAAATAGTGTGTGGCGAAATCTAATTGTAAACGATGAAGCACCTCTCTCAATGAAATGGGGAATTTTTGAATCCATAAGTAGAGCAGTTGTAACATATGCAGCACAAGTATGGGGATATATGGAGCGAGAAGAACTAGAAATTTTTCTCAGGTTCTTCGTGAAGAGAATGTTTGGGTTGCCGAATAATACACCAAATTATATCGTCTATTTAGAGACTGGAAAGGATATTTTGTGGTTGTATACACTAAAGACTCATATAAAATATGTATTGAACTCCTTTGAGCTGCCGAGAGGCCGATATCGAGCAGTGATAGCTAAGCATTGTTTAAGAGATAAGTGTGGCTGGTATGCAGAATGGAGACGGATATTAAATGAGTTGGATATTGAACTACCGATAACAGCAGACAACTGGCAGGCAGGAAACTTTAGGCAGGGGTGGGAGGCAACGTGGGAGCGGGCAATGACGAAGATAAAAGCGAAAGTCAATGATAAGTGGCTTGAAAGACGAGAGCGGGCTCAGTTTCACCGAGTATATGCAGTTTTAAAAATAGACAATAAGACAAGAGATTACATAAATGATGAGACTAGACGGAATTTTATAGCAATGATTTTCAAAGTCAGAGGAGAACTATTACCATTAAATCATGGCCCGCATAGAGAAGAGCAAATAGGTATTTGTTCTATGTGTAACAGTCGGGAAACGGAAGATACGTATCATTTTATCGGTAGGTGTTCGATCTTGGGCGAAATAAGGAAAAAATTTTTTAAAAAGGCGACACTAGAGAGAGAGACATTTATCGAATATCTAAACGGCAAATGTTGGGCGAGTCTGGTAGGATACGTGAGGGAGGCCCTGAGGTATAGGCGAGAATTGATTACAGAGTTTAATTTTTAAAACTATATTTGTCATAGATTCATTTTTACTTATGTATATGTATATAGTATATTAGGTAGTATTATGCAAGTCCTTTAATTAAGATAGTACCTTATTATGAAGTCATTCTGGTACCTAGAGTAATCATTTCTTTTTCTCGATTATGTATAAATGTAATGATTGGTGCTACATTATTATTATTTTTTTATTAATTATTTCTTTTTCTCGATTATTTATAAATGTAATGATTAGTGCTACATTATTATTTTTTTTATTCATTATTTCTTTTCTCGATTATGTATAAATGTAATGATTAATGCTACAATACAAAGAAGAATTTTTTTTCATAATAAGTGCTTTACTTGTGTTAATGATTTTTTTAAATATCTAGTGTTTGATAAGTCCAGCCACATTGACGCTCCTCTTTTCTTTTTTTCTGCCCGAAATTGCCTTATTATTTTGTTTAAAATTCATGTAAATCATATATTGGTCAATTATTTTAAGTACGTTTACAGTAGAATGGAACCTATCAACCCGGCTGACGGCCTCGGCCAAGCCTAAAGAACTTTTTTCATTTAGTGATGCGGGAAGGAAAATATTGTAAGAAAAAATTATTTTATTTGTTGTGGGTTTCAATTTTTTGAGTGGTATTACAGTATTTTTATTTTCTGTTGTCTTGTTTTAAAATGTGTAAATAAAGTTCTATTCTATTCTATTCTATTCTATTCCATTCTAATTAATTAGAAATTTATTATGATATTGAATATTGATGATTTAATGAAAGAAACTTACCATAAATGACATAAACTCAACATAAATCTATGTTTGAATTTTACAGTTTATGCATTTACGAGTCCTCAATCACTCACGTAGGCTACACTTCTTCAAAGTTTATAGAAATTAAGAAGAAAAAAATTGCTTCAATTTTTTCTCATTGTATTTCTTTTCAACAATCTCTAGGATAGCTAGTGATCCTCTAGAGGGCTGTAATATCTCAGCTGAATTTAGATAAGGATTGATTTTTTTATATCTCCAATCACCACAAAACTGGTGCAATCTTCCGCCATCATTATATCGGTAACAAACCACTGTCAAACCTATGTTTTGACTATTCTGACACGCCCTAGAACTATTGGCAACTCTTTGCGAAACACTCTGTATTTGGCTAGCTCGTCATTCACCTCGTGGCTAGCTAAATTGGCATCAAGTGATCCAATAATGTTTAGTATAGGCCGGCTATGGGCCACTGCCACCAATCTCATTCACAAAGCAGCCTCGTGGCGCTCTATTATTGTATTTACATATAAGCCACTACGAGAGTCTCTTCCACAGAACGAGAGTGACGACGGAATAAAATTAAGTCGCTTGCTGCTCCATACTGTCGAACCACACCAGCCAGCTCTCTGTGTGGTGGTGGATCCAGGCCAACAATGCAATTCGGCAGTGGAGAATCGCGTCTACTCCTACTATTCTTTGTTTTATTATTTCTCTTCTTGTTAGTCTTCTTCATCAACTTCCTCACCTTCTCCTCATGCCTCTGTTTCTTATAATTTTTCCTTCTTCTTGCTCTTCTCCTTGATCTTCTTTTTTTACCTCATTCTCCTTCTCCCCTCCTCCTAATTTTATCCTTTCCCTTATTCCCTTCCTCGCCTTTTTCTTCTTGTACCTCCTTCTCCTATCTTTATTCTTTCTCTATTATCTTCCCCCTCCCCCTCCTCTTTCTTACTCTTCTTTCTCTCTTTTTTCTTCTTATTTCTCTCCTTTTTTTCTCCTTTTTTCCTCTTCCTCCTTCTACTTCTTCTCCTCCTCCTCTTCCTCATCATCATCCTCATCCTCATCCTCTTCTTATTAGAATTTTTTCCCACTCCCTTGTCCTCTTCTCCGGGTTTTCCTCCTCTCTTCTTCCCCTTTTTCCTTCTCACTTATCTTCTACTTTTTCATTATTCTTCTCATTCTCTTCTGTCTCTCCTTTTTCTCCGCATTACCTTCATCTCCCCCTCTTCTTCTTATGATTTTCCCTCATTTACTTCTTCTTTATCATTTTCTTCCTCTTCGTCATCATGTTCTCCTCATTCCCTTCTCTTTCTCCTGCTGATCTCATTCATCAGTCTTATTCATCCTCTTCCTCGTCCTCCTCCTCTTTCTCTTCTCCTCTTCCTTTTTCATCGTTGTCTTCTCCTTCTTCCTCTTCTTCTCCTCCTCGTTCCTCTTCTCCTTCTCCTCCTCCTCCTCCTCCTTCTTTTTCTTCCTCTCCTCCTCTTTCTTCTTCTTCCTCTGCTTCTCCTCTTTCTTCTTCTTTTTCTTCCTGTCCTCCTTTTCCTCCTTTTCTTCTTCCTGTCCTTCGTCTCCTTTTTCTTCTTATGCCTGTCCTCCTTCTCCTTCTTTTTCTTTTTCTTCTTTTCTTTTCTTTTTCTTCTTCTTCTCCTTCTCCTCCTTCTCCTCCTCTTTCCTTTTCTCCTCCTCCTCCTTCTCCTTTTTTTTCTTTTTCCTGTCCTCCTCCTTCTTCTTCCTCTGCTTCTTCTTCTTTTTCTCCATCTCCTCGTTCCTCATTCACCTCTATTACTCATTCGCTTGTCTTTCTCCTGTTGCTCTCATTCTTCGTTCCCACTATTTCCTCATTCCCTACTAATCTTCTCCCTCAATCTCCCGCTCAGGCGAATGTCAACTTTCCAGGCCAGCGCCGAAACTTCCTCTTCCCGGTTCTCGTCCCCGAGGAGAGCAGGGAGGAGACTGAATTCGTGATTTGAATTTCATACACGCGTCGCGCTTCTAACAGTGTTGTGTCGTCATACGTTGTGTATTAATTTTTGGCAAAATGTGACTGCTCTGGTGACCTAGTGGAGGAAATTCTATCAGGCCGGGATTGAGTTTAGGATTTAGGGGATGATGTTCGGGGAAATTAACAGCTCTATTTCTAATAAAGTCCATTCATAATTTTAGGATTTTGTGTGATTCTCTTGAGGCTTACCTCTAATTATGATAACATTAATTGAATATATTTTTCTACTAGTTTACTAATTGAAATAGTCAAGTTTACGATTGAATGGTCAAAAATGTTGGCTATGGTCAAGAAAGAATAATCAAATTATTGAATTCGTAATTTTTTAATATATATATATTCATATATATTGATAATACAATTTGTCATGTTTACTAGAATCAACAAAAAGAAGGTTATAAGTTAATAGAGGTTCAAGTTAATGAATTCATTAATTCATTAACTAATAGTCAACAAAACTGTATGTCCTACAATTGAGAAAAAAATCCATTGACAAACAATAACAATTAAATTGTTTACCTTGTTAATGATAACAAGGAAGTATCCACAGTCAACCTTCAATGGATATTGATAGTTTCATCTAAAATATATTCGTGTTTACATAGTTTTTTAATTTATCATGAATATTGATTTTGTTACAATATTGTGTTTTGGAGTAAATTTCATTTGCTTTGATGGTGAAATATTATTATGACTGATAATATTCTCAGCAACAATTTCAACCATTCACTGCAAACAAACTCACTCACTCCTTTGCTCCCTCATCAATCACTCACAAATTCTTGTGGGCTTCAGTTTTCTCATTGTAATCCTCATTAAAAATATTCATTCTTATTATGGATCTCATAAAACCCTCAACTTCAATTAATGATATTGGGAACTTCTAGTCCCAATAGCATATTATTACCAATAGGTAATACTATATACGGAATTTTTCAATATGGGCTTACTGCTAGTGGGTTAGCCTAATCATAGTTTCATGGTATTGAAATGGTTCTATTAGAAAATTATTGTCAACAAACAATAAATTCTTTTTATAGCACCATAATTCAAAGGCTCTTCTCGTAACTATTTAGAATTTTAGAGCACTACTATCAAGCATGGTTGTTAATAATGGCCATTGCTAAATGATAAAAATGAACCTGAAACTGGATTCAATGTAATCGTGTCTTGAGGCCAAAGAACTTGACTGGACTTGAAACATCAGTAGGAGTGACGTGTGGGAGAATGATTACTGGACTGTCCAAGTTGTCCGTTACTTGTTTTGCTTTCACTGTTTTTATTCAATCTACTTATACGGTTGAGACAAGCGTCCAGCTTACATGAAAATATTAATTTTCTTATCTTACTTAATTTGAATATTTGTACATATTTAACAGGAGCTATTTTTAGAAGGTGACTCAGGTGTGTAGAATAGAATAGAATAGAATAGAATAGAAAATGCTTTTATTGTCTTTCATATTGTGAAAACAAAAATATTATTAATCACACATTTACGGCTTGATCATATGATCGCCAGCCGGAAAGTCGGAAAAAGATACAATAAAAATTATTATAAAAAACAAAATGGGTATGAACGAGTGCATAATAAATAATAATAAGACATAATGATCTCGTAAGCAATGAAAAGAATACAATAATAGGAATGATCGAATTTCAAAATTAAAACAAACTCAAATAAAAACCAAACAAAACAAGTGCAAAAACCATTCCAGACTAATACAAAGATAAAAATGATGCTAACAAAACAGAATAAATAATTATAATAGCTAGTGTAATTAAAAAACACGTAGTGAGTGCCCCGACAAAGTAGTAAGTAAGTAATAATAGCTTCACCAATTAAATTCTTGGGTGAGAACATATCTGTAGTTCCAGGCTTCTCTACAATAGGAGGCTAGTTTTTTCCAATCTTTGCCATTCATGTACATGATGAATTCCTCCCTTGATTGTTCACCGACACCAAACCATTTTTTCCTCCACTCCCTCAAACAAGGGCATCGCGCAATGAAATGGAATACATCCTCAACCTCCTTCAGATTGCACATCGAGCAAATATAGTTTCCATCAGCCACCCATGGTTTATAATTCAAATGAATTAGCTCTCCCCTTGCCTTGAAAATCCACCTCATAACCCACATTTCGTTCTCATTTCTAATATAATTGTTTTCATTTAGCTCGAAATTGAGTGTCTTGTACCATGCATGGAATTGTCCTGCTCGTGCATCACATATGAATTTATTCCTATGAAACTTTTGCAAGGCCGATAATATGTTTTTGAAAGACTCTTTCCATGTTGACATATTTTCCAGTGACAACCTCATATTCAAGTTGAGTTTATTACAAATGACTTTCCACTCCTTGAACCAATAGCATTTATTTTTAATTACTTGCAGCGCTAAAATTTTTGGGAGTCTTTCATCTTTCATTTGCATAATTAGTGAAATATAATTAAACTGCAATCTGAGGCAGTATTCAAAGAGAGGAGTCAGTTCTGTTTCTATGAAGAGCATATAATTAGGAGTATTTATGGGTAGAGCAAATATTTTTTTGATGAAGAAGCGCTGTAGTTTTTCAACATTGTCGTACTGCTTACAACCCCATATTTGCGCTCCATAACATAAGACTGCTCTAGCGCATGCTTTAAACAATTTACATTTTGAAGAAAAGTCGACCTCATTTCCTTTCAACATTCCTCCCCATGCCATATTCAAACCTAATTTTGCTTTGGATAGTTTATCACTCAGATGCTTTTCAAAATTAAGAGTGGGTGTCAGAACTACGCCTAGATATTTATATTCCTTCACGCATTCGATTTTCTCTCCCTTGTAGAACCAGTTTTCCTGCTTGCTCAATTTTCCTCCATTTCTGAAAACCATTATCTTAGATTTATTCAAATTGACCTTCAAGTTCCACATTTCACAATATCGTTCCAGATTGTTTATCATGTATTGAAGACCAATGGGAGAGTCCGATAGTATGGCAATATCGTCCGCATAGAGCAACACTCTTATTATCTTACCGTCGATTAACAACCCTCCCCCCAGCTCATCATGCAGGTCATTCATAAAGAGAGCAAAAAGCAACGGGCTCAGTAAACACCCCTGTCTTAATCCTGACCTAGTCTCGAAACTTTCAGTCAGCCCCTCAGAACACCAGACTCCAGCTGCGGTACTCGTTTTATCATTTAATGCTTTAATAATATTTAACATTTTGGTTGATAATCCTAAACAACTTAGTTTATAAAATAATGCATTTCTATCAATTGAATCGAATGCAGCTGAGTAATCGACGAAGAAACAATACAATTTGCCTCTCTTTTTAGCTAATCTTAGACTCGCAATAGAAGTTAGTGAAAATATATTATCCATTGTTGAGTAGCCTCTGCGGAATCCAGCCTGGAACTCGTTCAAAATCTTGTTTTCTTCCACCCACTGATTGAGTCTACTCAGTATCAAACCCGCGAAAATTTTAAAAAAAGTCGTAAGAAAACTAATTCCTCTGTAGTTACTCACTTCATCGCTGGCACCCTTCTTGAACAACGGAAAAATTATTGAAAATTTGAAACTACTTGGTACTCTACCCAATGTGAATATATTATTGAATAACTCAAGTAATTTATCCAACATGACATCTGGAGCATTTTTATAATACTCGAACGGTATTTGATCTACGCCAGGAGCCTTATTATCTTTAACTGACTTTAATACATTCTTCAACTCTTCCATATTGAAATCCAAGTCTAAGCTATCATTTATAACGTAATTTTCAGCATATGAACGTGGCAGAGCGAATAATTCAGGGTTAAGGAGGTTTCTGAAATAGTTCAACCAAATCTGAGGATTTATCGAATTATTTACTATTCTAGGTCTTTGCTTTAATCTATTCATAGCCTTCCAGAATTCTTTGGGGTTTGAGGCTGAAGAGATAGTATTCAAAAGTTCTTTCTGATAGCTTTGGCGCTTCTCTTTACATAATTTCTTGAATTTATTTTTCTCACATATATACATTTCTCTCGCACAATCATTATTGATTCGTCTGTATAATTTCAAAAGAGATAACACTTTATTTCGGGCTTTCCAACAACCATTGCTAAATGATAAAAATGAACCTGAAACTGGATTCAATGTAATCGTGTCTTGAGGCCAAAGAACTTGACTGGACTTGAAACATCAGTAGGAGTGACGTGTGGGAGAATGATTACTGGACTGTCCAAGTTGTCCGTTACTTGTTTTGCTTTCACTGTTTTTATTCAATCTACTTATACGGTTGAGACAAGCGTCCAGCTTACATGAAAATATTAATTTTCTTATCTTACTTAATTTGAATATTTGTACATATTTAACAGGAGCTATTTTTAGAAGGTGACTCAGGTGTGTACTGGAATCGATAAATTATTCAGTATTCGGTTCCGTCATTGAGAAAATTGATAATTCTGGATTTTCTGTAATACTCTATGTATAGGCAGAGATAATAATACTCTATATGGTTGGTCTATAGTGTAGGTAACAGCACAAGGAAGAAAAGCAGATAGAAATTTACCGATCCACTTAATTGGATGAATTTTCAAAAATTTATTCCTAAACCTTACAACTATTTTCAAACCTCGAAGATGTCATAACCATAAATTCTTGATCATAACATCTTCGGGTCAATATGGATAACTACCACAATATCACCTTCACTGTTCCACAAAATATTTTTTATTTCTCTTAAGTTGAATTATCCTCAATTTATCGTTTTTAATTTTTAAAATACTGAAAACGTATTTCAGATTATTATTGGTTTTATTCATTTAACTTCGAGGTACTGTAACTGACTACTACCATACTCTGATTAAAACTGCTTTAAAACTGATTAAAACTGATTGAGACCCGCTTGGCCCGCTCTTGTTGGACCGCTCTAGGCCGGTCCTAAAGCAGTTTAAATCAACGTATATCAACTATAAAAATCAACTATAACGTTAAAATCAACTATATGACCTATTACTCATCTATAAAGATTCCATTTTGAATTTCTTTTTATGTTTTATGAGACTTACAGAATAAAAAATAGAGAAATTTGCCTAGGAATTGAGAATCTTTTTAAAATTTTATGAAAAGATAAATATTTGTTTTGTTGAAGAATATGTAATTTGACTGTCATTTTTCAATTTGCGGTGACCATTGTTTGGAGAAATCTACTAGGCAAGCTAAAAACTTCATTCAATAGGTTCATTGAACATGAATTTACGTCATTAGTTCGAAAATCCTCTCCACGAGCAAGCAAACAATTGTAGCAGTAGTAGCCAATCACTAGTCAGCATATTTCGGCTAGTTTCTATTATGAGCTCTGATCTAGTGACTCAAAATCTCATGTTTATCATCTCATCGTTTTAATTGAATCTAGTAGGTCTACTGAATAAATTGCATTCTGAATACTGTAGGAGTTCAATGCTGTTTAGGTTTTAATTCGCTGATTATTTATTGAAAAGTTTGAACAGATTGATTAGTTTCTACAATTGTTTGCAAAAATACCAACTTGATTTACAATCTCTTGTCAGGATTAAACTTTTTTTTTAAAACAAAGAACAAACTATGATTGTGCAGCCTGAGACAAGAAATCTCATCAAGCAAAATAAAGTAATTTTCTCTTAAGCAGTAGCATCAGTGAATTCATATAAGTATTTGGGTTTCATGAAAAATTCCCAGGATTAGCAAATTAGAAATAGTATTGTAAAAAGTAGTATCTCACCATACTAGTCTGAGATAATTCAATTATAAAATTTTCTATTTAATTATCCGTTCAAATACAACTTTGTAATCTTGATTATCTAATTACTAAATTTACGATTTTCTTATGGGAATACAACGATTGTTTCAAACAAATAGATAGAGAACCAATTATTTGATTGAGTTGATTCTAACATCAAATGAAAGCTTATGAAAAACTGCATGATATCTATTGACCGTTTTTTAAAAGATCTCTTATGAAGCTTGTGATCGTTCGATAAGTTTTTCGTCCCATGCTAAATTGGGTGCTCAGCGTTCGCCTGGCTGAGTTACCTCCGACCCCCTCTTAATTCACTTTACAGCTATTAGCACTCTTTTATTATAAAATACTATGATACTTTAAACTCTAAACACTATCTATCACACGCTAGGAGTGTTAATTGCCACTGAGAATTACTCTTGGCCAGGGATCATGTTTTGCGATAACTTGTGCTGTTCGCAACACAAGTAGGAATTCATCGATTTAATGTGCAGTAGTTTGATCTTAATTAATCTGCGAAGCCTCCCTTTTCAGCCGTACTTGAAATTAAATTATCGAGCTATCAAATTTCACACCCAATTTAATTCAGAACTGAAAGTCAGTTGATAAGTCTTATCGGGTGTAATCAGTAATTAGTAAGAAATTATTATTTTCGTAAAACTTTTGAAAAATCGTCGCAAGTTTTGAGATTAGCTTGTTAGGAGTTATCTCTTTGTTGTCGTGCATCGTTAGTGTGATAATGATCTGGAAAAAGAGAGACGCAGTCAGTGCCAGTATGGCTCCTTAATGAGATTACGTCTTGCGACTTGTCTTTCTCTCACTCTCCAGTCTTGCCAATCACCTAAATTGTCGTCCCTTGCGAAGAAGCTGCGCGGCGAATCATTAGCCTATCGGTTTCACAACCCTCACCCAGGGCAGTAATCATGGTCGTCATGTTTCACCCCCTACCCCCTCCCCCCATCTTGCAAATGTCGCGCCGCCATACTTTCCTAATTCGATCAGGAAACTTTCGGGGCGTAAAGTACATTAGAGAATTTCATAACTTGGATATCGATGCAATGCAATTCCCCCTGATATTTACAAGTTTTTATCCAATCAATTCTCAAACAATGTTAGGAATAAATTCTTGTCAATCTCTTATTTTTGTTGAAACCTTTTAGAAAGATTGTGTGTTGTCGAAAGTTCAACTTATGGCACTTTGCTGCTGGGTTCTCTAGTAGCCTATTTAGACGTATTTACTATATTAGGCCTATATATTACTTTATTAACTCGTCTTATTGACCCCGAGAATGAGAAATCCTGAAATCTGTAGAGTAAAAAATCTGTAAAATGTTTTCTGTTAAAAATCTGTAATAATCTCTTCTCTACGCTGTTTGAAACTTGGAAAACTTAGTTTCCCCCTTAGAAATTGGGTTTTTAATTCAATGGAGAAAAGGTTGTTCATTTGAAAATTTCTCTTGATTAATTTTGTTTTTGTCAACATTTAAATGATTTGTGTAGTTATAACCACTTATTATTTTTGATATCGAGATTCAATTAAAATTGTAGTTTTCGGTTCATTAAATAATGTATATTAGATTTTGTAATCATTGGATTCACAATTAAAATAGATTTATTTGAGTCTCTGAATAAACACCACTTCAATTCAAACAGAAAATTAAACTGACTCATTGTGAGAAATTGGATTACTATAATTTTTTTTTAATAATGCAAATGCTTTATTTCAAGTGAATTTATCTACTCAACAAAATATGAATCCATATATAAAAAACTACCCCTATTGAATTGAAATATCGTATAAACTCCTTATAGACGATATAATCCTGTATTTTTGTGAAAAATAATTAATAAAATCCCAATATTTTGTTGTTTTAAAAAAATTCCAGAAGAGTTAGTTCTAAATGTAAATTTTTATTTAATTGATTATTAATCAGCTAATGAAGCTATTTTAATAATTTTCAACGTTTCACCCACACTGAAATGTCATGAGTGAATTATTAAAAAAAGAATTACACTTGTTTTCTTCTTTTCTTCAGTCATATTAATAATTAGTGTTGATGTCTTTCGCTTTTGTTCGTTTGTCAAACGAGATGAACAGACCACTCTCCTCCACTTCTAATCTTGTTTTACTAGCTAATTATGTTGATTTTCCACGTCGATGAACAAGAAAAACATGGAGGACATCTGTTGTTTATGCATCCTGCTCAGGCCTAACAATGTACCTCATGTCATTTCATACTTGGATACTGCTGGGTGATAAATCATTCCCTTCTTGTCCAACAACTATTGTTGCGCTCTCATTGTCTCCTGGTAAAACATGTAGAAACGGATATTTAAATTCAATTTTTTAACCCTGAAGATGTTGATGAACATGTAGTAGAAATGAATTTCAATTATTTATGTAAAAATGACTAAAGTTTGATACGCTGTGGATATTTACAATGCTGAGGAATAACATTGTGCTGGAATAACATTACTCAATATTATTTTATTTCAATTTCTAATTCAGAAGATACTTAAAGTTAGATAGTATAGTTCATAGCAAGGTTAGTATGTGGGGTAGCAAAGGTATAATATGTGGTAAGCATAGGTATTTAATGCAGTATATTCCATTTTTTTTCAAACAAAAATTCACATAGAAAGTATAAATTTTTACAGGGAAAATCCAGCCCTCTAGCTTATAGCTATTCGAGGGGTATTTCTATTAATTAAAATACAATAGTATTTAAATTTAACGTTGTCAAAATCCTGATTCAAAGTATTTAGAAAAAAATCACACTATTGCACCAAGACCAGAAAAATACCTTGAATATGGTAAAAAAAAATTTCATGGACAATTGAAAAAAAAATGGAATTCAGTTTGTTATTGATGTATGACATTATTACTTACGTTTTGGCTAGAATACTAGAATATAATATTTAGACAGGTTATTTATTGGTGTTGTTTTACTATTTATTTACTTCTTAATAATAGTTAGAGGCCGAGATCAATTTTGGATCAGAATATTTTCGAAACAAATTAGTCTATTACAAAGATGTGAAAAAATTAATCTTATTCAGTTGAAGTGCTCCGAAATGCAAAAAGTGAAACGGCAGTCATCTGCACAGAAGTACTCTGAAAGGATGCTTTAAATTGCCTGTGATTACTTGATTGCTACGATTACTGCCAGAGATGTTGAAGATTCAATTGTGGATTTTTTTCTCTCATCCAATTTTGAGCTGTAGACTTAGGCAACGTACACACGTCTCGAGACACAAAAATATTGAAATTTTGTGACCCAATTAATTATTTGACTGATTGTTTCATGGAAATTGGAAATCAAAGTTAGGTATTTTCATTTTTATACTTACAATATTAAATGTATGTAAAATAACTTCTTAATTTCAATATTTTGTTGAAGTATTGTAGTCTAGACTTAAACTTATGCCTAGGCTTGGCTTTGCTTAGGCATTCCAAGTTTATGAAAAGGCTTTTGATGGCTTGATGGTAATATATTTCTTGATATAATTCATTGTGAATCAACTTATTTTGCAGTATTTGAGTTTTAAAATGAAGGGATGATGTAGGGAAGTGTGTGTTAGCACATGCCTCACTATTCCTCAAGATTCCATAATTCCATGATTCAAGAAGTGCACTTATGCTTTGCCTATTGGCATGGAAACATGTCTTTTCAAGCTGTCTGGGGTGAATTATTCGAAAGCCCATGTACTTAATGCGCAGAGCGGATTCAGGTTTTGAATTGAAGCTAGGGGGAGGGCTCACTTGCATTCTAAAGCCACGTGGAATCAATGAAGGTTTAATGGGTTTACTTTGTAAGAGGCAAATACATTACACGAGAACATTATTTTCTGAGCATTTTCTGTTAAATGGTTCGCACAGCTATTTCTGGGTCGCACAGCTCGACCGAAGCTATTTTTCTTCGGCGGGAGATTCAAAGGATGAGCTGATGGTTGGGGGGGGGGGGGGTTGCAAGGGACGCCGAGGTTTGCATCAAGTCGGCGAAATTCTTCAGTTGAGCGATAAAAATCTGCGCGAGCGCGTAGTATAGCGAGATGAAGTCCATACGCGAGTAACGAATTTTCCGAAACGATGATCACACAGCTCTCTGCAGTTTGTTTTATTTTTCGCGAAATAAATCTCCGGCCACTGGTGCACTATCTTGAAATATTAGCCATTCCATTCAACGTGTTTGAACTTCGTCCGAGTGCGCAGCAATATCATTCTCTTAGTAGAAATTTTCATTCCGCCCACAATATGTACAACAGAATATATTCATCGTACATGTTGTATGATGGATAATCCCATGCGAAAATTGGCATAGTTCTGAAAAATACTATGCTAAGATGTTACTCTTCCTTTAAAAAAAAAGATTTCGTGTGTGCACTCAAAACAAAAATTTTGTCAATATCATGAATTATTGCTAAAATATCATAATATTGACAAAATAAGAAATTATATCTTATCTGTAACCGAAAATATGTTATACTTATACTTAGTTTTCTATAGTGTTAATCTTATAGTATTCTGAAGAAATTCTAGATGTAGTATGGTAATGTGTTAATATGTTTATTTGTTGCATCGGCATTTAGTATTCTATCAAATGAAATACGTATCCAGATTAATGTGGAACAATAACTGATGAGAAATCTGAATTTAAACTTGTATTTTGCATGATTTTGTGACATAAAAGAACTTTGAAATTCAGTATTGTACTTTATTCAAGAATACTTTGTGTAGTAAATTTTCAATATACATAGTACATGATTCAAATAATTTTCAGTGATGCTCATAATAATTTTAATCGTCTAAATCATTTTCAACATTGTTTTGGTTTTGAAAGTTATTAAAAATCTGTCATTATAATTATAATATCATTATAATAATTAGGCTTGTATCAGGATATAATTATTTACTACAATAATTTTCGATATTTTGAATAGTCACAGTGGATCAAATTACAAAAAGCATGAACTTTCATAAAATAAAATAATATTAATAATTTACCATCACAATCATGTGTGATCTAGATGATGAATCTGCTCTACATAAATATATTCTCGTAGCTGGTAGTTACATGAAGTAGACACACCCTGTCTCTCGAACAATAGACTAATATAATCACAGTTTAGTCCAATAATCTCTCTAGCCTGGGATCAAACTAGTCTAATGTCCTGTAACGATATGTTTGTCCATTTATTCAATAGAATTTGTTTATAATTTCATACCATTCTGGATGAGAGGTACTTCTCGATCTGAAATTATACTGCTGATTAAAGGTAAATAGCGCAGTTTATTTTTCTTCCCTCTAATAGGTTTGTTGTTTTGAAGGTTTGTCACCGCTGTATCATTTAGCCGAATTACAGGGTTGGTAGGCCGGTGTGTAACTATGATCTTCGATTTCCACCTGTGATCTCTCGCTGTAATGATAGTCATTTGAAATTCGAAGCGACATTGTTTTCCAGGCTGGAATTCTGTTCCTTTTATATTCATTTTTATTCTCAAGCTCTTCCATAAGTAGTATTCACGTCTCCTATACGATTAACAATACAATTTACATGTGTTTAGGATTACAATAATTCTTGCATTATTCTGAAACAGTCCAACATTCTAAACATTCTAAAAAGGATCTGAAACTATGTTCTTGAATGTAGGCAGTACTTGTGGTATGTTATAATGTTCTGGATTGCATCTGATCATGAATAATAGAAATTTTTCTTTTAGTTTGTTATAGAATAATACTCACTTGTCCATAACAGATAATCGAACTGTTTTATAAAAATCGAATGTGTATTCTTTTTGAGATTTTCATTCTCCAGTCACCAAATGCGATTAATTTACAGTGAATCCAATTTTCAATATGGAATTGAAATAAATTATTATGAAGTACAGTTGGATATCGAGTTTTACACAGTTTCGATGAAATTTTACATAGCACTAATTGAAATCGAATATTGTAGATGAGAGGCATTATCAAATTATACAGTTCAAGAGTTTTATTTTAATTATGATCATAAATCATATTCGAGAGTAATTATTATATCCCTAACAATGGAATCTGAATCCAAAATGATTATTATTCTGTACCAATTGTATAATTATAAAAAGAAAAACTTATTCAAAACAAGCCTTATTTTATCCGCTGGATTTTTTTTGAATTCTGAATTAATTCAGCTGGCTAGTTTTACTCCTCATTGATGGAATCTCAATTTAAAATCAAAACAATTCTGTAATTAATGCGATTATAATAAAAACTTTTATATAGAACCATTCATTCGAAAGGAGCTATATTTTATGCACTGCATTAAATTTTTCGTATCTGAATTACTAAAATCTGAATCTCATTTAAACCAGTAACTCAGCTACTTTTCTGCCTCACCGATGGATCCAATTTAAATCTTCCTAAGTAGAATTGAACAAAATCGAGGAGTTTCGCAGGAGATTATCAACAGCTGATCGCACATTGTCGATGCTTTCGTATGACAAATGGCTAACAGTAGGAGACTATGGCAGGATTCTTTTAACTTGTCAGAAAACAGCTGATTTAACGTTAGTAAACGAGCGTACATCAATCAGCTGTTTTCTGACAATTTAAAAGAATCCTTCTATATGTTTGTGCTGTTTTCTGGTGTTGAGGTGGGGAGCAGTGAAGGTGCCGGGCCTGGACTGCTACTTGCAAATTACTGCAATTACACGGCAAGAGCTCTCAACTCTTTTCAGGCGTTCTAATTTTTCCAGGACATTTGCCACTTGCCGATCGCCCCCAATCCGCATAACTATGTTTCCCCTGCACTTCCTCCCCCCTTCCCATCGTCATCCAACGGCATTCACAAGGACGCCTCTCTGCGTGATTGATGAGAGTTTGCCGAACACTCTGCTCTCATCTCCTTGCTCCCACTCTCTTACTCCTTCACTCTCTCTCTCTCCTAAACCCACATCTCTTCTTCCTTCTCATCTCTCATCCCTTGCCGCTAGTTTCATCTGTAGCCACCTTGTGCTTACTCTTCTCAAGCCACTTTCAAGCTGTCGATGTTTTTTCATTTTGTTTCCATCTGCTGTTCATCCCAGACTGAATGGACAAATCCTCAACTACTAAATTATCTATTATCTATAGTTCTATTAGTATCTGTATACTAATTATAACTAGTATAGTAATATCCACTAAATGTTGTCTAGTAGATGAATTTTGAGGGAGTGCGGCTATTCGTTTCATGTTGAATTAGACGCTATTCAACTATTTCTGGAATGAAAACAATTTAAATTTCAATTCATTCATCTATTTTGAATTTGGTGAACAATTTATAGATTTCATAATGTTCCCAATTTACTCACTTGGTAAGTTTTTCTTAATTAAATTAACTTGAGCTATAGCATTTTTTACAAGAATTCAATCACTGTGTTCTTTTTGTCAATATTTCACTGATGTTGTTGATTATTTAGTATATTGAAGCCTCTCAGCTTTCCCGTATTCATTTGTATAGTTACAATTATTTTACAATACATTATATAAATAAAGTGACACAAGAGTCATATGACCTAAACCGATTACAAATGATAAACTTTGTCAGAAATTGACAATGACATTGTTACATTGTGTTACATTGTCATCATCTACATATTGTATTAGATTTTTCAAAAGTTCTCTGTATAATCTAGTTCTATTACTAAACTCTCGTGGTTTCACCATTTTATTTACACAGGTTTCATTAGAGTCTCCCCAAATACTGGGCAAAAACATGTAACTTTCGCAATGTTAAATATGAAAAATTGTGTTTGTAGACGTTTATTAAGTTATACTAATACAAATTTCAGATCGACTTCTCAGTAAAACACTCATCCAACATAAACTTCGTTACCAAATCGAGGGAGGGGGGTAAGTTACTTAGGAATAGTGGGCAGTTCTAATAGCTTTCACTTTTAGCCATTGTCGTTGATTTGATGAGGGAGGATTCCGAGGAAGTGCGCTGTTGAACACAAGTGCGTTGCTGGACCGCAGAAACGTTGTTTAATCAATGGTCTGAAGAGGAACAGTTGAACTTTGCGATCCCGTCCCGTGCCGAACTGACGCGCGAGTTATTTATCGGCAGAGCATTCAACGTCCGACTTGCCCTGATTTACTGCAACTGAATCATCGTCTCAAACTTGTCTCCAGTCTTGATGGAAGTTGGGAAGTTGTCGAAGGCCTTCTCTGCCTTCCAGGAATGCCAGCCACTTCCCAACACACTTTCAACGTGTAGTGATGCTTTCATCGATACCTACCTTGTTTAGTATTTTGTTATCATTTCGAAATGTGCAAACAAGAGAAGGTGTATGAAGTTGGAATTCAACCCAGAATTGAATTCAAAATAATAAACTGGATTAGATCCATTGAGAATGAATTTAGATAGTCTGTATGTAATGTTGTTGATGTTGTTGGTATTATTTCAAAAAGTGTCAACCAGGGGAGCTGCATGAAATTTGGATTCAGCCTTGGAAATAATCGAAATCATAAACTTCAAATTAGATGAGATCCATTCAGATTTAATTCATAAATAATCAAACACACACTTTGTTCAGAGATGTTGTGGAACTTCTCCACACCGATATTCGGTGAAAGAATAAAAACAAGATTTTGTCTATTCTAAATACTGTGGAATAGACAAAATCTTGTTTCTATTCTTTCACCGAATCATAAATAATCTGTTAGTTGTTGTGATGCTAGGTACTATTGTTATCATTTGAAAATGTGTACACTAGAGAAGGCGTATGAAGTTCTTAACGAGGATTTAAACTTGAATTTAATATGAAATAATATCCATTTAGCATGAGTTTAGATAAAATGTACCTTGACGGGATGCTAGGTAGCCAAAAATGGTTGTCAATTATAATTAGAGTATTATTGATAAAAATATTATGAATTAATGAAGTTTTATTTTGAACATTTTATATTGATCATTGTGTATAAGGAACAGCTATATAATAATGACATATTGTACTACAAACAAATATGAAAAATACAGATATTATTTACATAACTATTTTTGATCTCAAGGGGTCATTGTCAACCGTTAGTTCCCTTTTAATGAAGCAATATTCTAGTCTTTCTTCCAAATTAATACTCAATTATAATTGCTGTAAATGGAATTGTGTACACATTTTTCAATTTCTATAAATTGCTACGAACTGACTACTCATTTTTCAATTCGCACTGCCAGAAACAAATTTCGAGATAACAATATTGACATGGAAATGTTATTTCCATCAGTGGAATGTTATTTGTACTTTCAGGGTCTCATAACAAAATAGAGTAGAGTGTTCTCCTCTATTCAAGCTCATCGATCACAATGCTTTCATGCAGTATATATGGAAATGCTGATGGTATGCTTGCCATTGGTAATTTGATTTGGTACTTACCTGACATTGTTTGTCTAAAAATAGAGCAGAATATTCTCGGCTATGTTGTTGACATCTATTGTGAAGTCCATGATGAATACACCTTCAGACATCATTTTGAAAAGAATTTCTCGGGAAGATACTCGTACGATATTTTATATGGAATTTATTGTTATTCGCAAGCGTATCCTCCTATTGATCACGTGTTGTTTACCTTGTAACATACAACTTGTAACACGTGTGAAATTTTGCATTCAAGTTACCGTGTGTGAATAGATGTGATTGTTATTGCAAAAATAAAGTTCAAATAATATTCCTATCATCCAAAGATTACATATTCATTCAATTTTATTGATATATGGCCTCTATTTCTAGATAATTGAATAATGTTCAATCATATTATATTCCAATTACTGCATTTAGGAAACTTCATGTTTCATATTTATTCAATTGCAATGGTATAATCTATGTTTGAAAAAATATGATATTAATTATACATTAATATATATATAATTATTCATAATATAATTTATATGTAATACATAATATACATGATATTATACATATATATAATTAAAATAGATATAATTATACATTCCTAGAAGTGCAGTTTAATTATTGATAAGCAGGCTTTGTAACCAACTTACAAGTTTATATAGTTTTGTTGATTCGTTCATGGTAGGAAGCTTTCTCACGGTATAAATACAGTTACATAAACATTGGAAAGTTCATACCTTCTCAACAAAGCAGTTAGATTTTGTTAGAATGTCAAATCTCTTATAAACTGACGGTTTTCTGATTTCATTGATGTATCCCCGAAATGTTCTGTTGTTTTTTAACTGTCCTCCAAGCTTGGGAACCGATTTAATAATGAGAGTGATCACATCCTCCAACCATTCCAAAAAAGGATTTGAAATGATTTAAAAAGAACATTGATTTCCTGTTTATTCTAGTTTTCTCACAGGAAACACTAACTCGTGGACTGAATATAATCAATTCGGAAGAAAGAATGCTTGTTCTTGTTAACAGGTGAATGAATCTTGGATATTTTTTTAATTATTCTATTGGAACTCCAAAAGAGATCGGGTTCAAATAGAAAGGTTAATTAGTGGTTCAATGTCATTTGCCACACAAGTATAAACTCTACGGCTACAAATTAATCATTTCTCTCTCTCAAACAAATTACCTTGTTCCTCATAATACATCCTTGTCTTTCCTTTCTTATGTATTATACTCTATCTCTTTTTATTCTGCCGCTACTCCCAAATTACTTGCCAAAATATTCTATAATTTTTTACATGTATTGCAAATCATGTGTAATAATCTAATAATATTTATTTCTAATCTCAAATATTATTGTTATGTTCAACTTTCGTTCTTGTTTTGTTACAGGTGAGTGAACCAAATTTGTTGAATTCGTGAGCATTATTTGCTGATCTCATTTTGGTGAGTTAATTATTTTCTATTTAAGAAATAGTGATTTATTTTTCTTCCTTGACTGACATTAGAATTAGAGATCAATTCAATAGAACTGGATACCAGATTATACTTTACATTTCCATGACACCTATTCAAGTTATTACTAGATATTAAAAAAGATTGATTATTCTAAAAACAATTATCTTTAAATTATGATGTCAGACACAAATTGCCAACTTCCCATCTCAAATATCTAGGCTCCTCTTTTCTCACTGTACTATCTACTATCCCCAGTCAACTTTATTTAATTTCTTGTAAAATGAAGTTGGACTATAGGTTCTCCAACACTTCATTCGAGGTGTGTTGGACATTTTCCAACACTTCAAGAAATTGGATTCCATTTCTGTTTTTTCTATTGTCTTCTACAAAATCAGTTCACATCGATTTTTCAATTTCCCCCACTTAATTGAGTGAGCATTCAAGCAGCTCTCAACTTTTCCAGAGGAATCTTGAAATTAGATTGGATTTTCTTTGGATGCCCGACCTTGTAACTTTTCAAAAATCTAATTAATGAGCCGCAGGACACAGTTTTTGCTTCTGCTGCTTTTCGCGGCAGCAGAGGCACTGAGAACAATATTCGCATTTTGAATGGCATTTTTAATGACTGCTCATAATTCAGGTCATTGTCGATTCGGCACTCTTTTTCGCCCTATTGTCGTGGACGACTCTCGAGCACCTGCATTCGCCCTTCTGACTTCAGGCTGCTAATGAGGTAGGCCCTTTCGCTAGCTAAATCCCTGAAGCTGCTCACTATCTCTGCACCGCTGTTGCTGTTTCATTATTGCTCGCGCTAATTAGAATGATTAATCTTCACGCAAATTGGTGAATAGCTATAATGATAGCCGAAATTAACAGATACGAATGTTCCCGAGGCGATGAAGCCAGCTCTTCTCCTTCCAATGCGCATTCAGAAATTTTAGCTTCATTGAATTGAATCGAAACTCGGTGGTTAGATGCCCTGCGACGAAAATCTTCCTCGTTATGAATTTACAAAGCTGCTAGGTTTTGTTAGAGGAAAATCTTTAAGAAATCAGACATTTATTTGTCACTTCCTTTCAGTTAGAATATTTCTAGTGAAATCCAAGAATTCCCGAAAATCAGCGGTTGAGTGCCCTTAGGTGACGAAAACATCCTCGTTATTAATTTTCAGAGATACTAGATTTTGTTGCAGTAAAATCTTTTAGAAATCAGAAGTTTTCTTGTCATTTGCTTTCAGTTTGAATATTTTTAGTCTGGTCCAAGAATTCTAAAAATAATTTATTTCATGATTGAAAAAGATGAATTTTGGAGCTTGGAATTCGTAGAAAGTTGTTCTATTGACAGTATGAATCTAGAATGATTAAAAAAACTGTGCTATTCACAGTATGCTTTATTGAACTTATCTTCTAGACTATGGAATGGATTTTCTGCATGAATTATTCAAGCATGAGAATATCTTATCACTAAAAAAATCAATCTATGCGATCGGTACACTACTTTTTATCAGGTTTCAGTCTCATATTGTCATGTGCAAAACATATGTTCTGAACTCCTAAACAAGGAGACTTCTGCATGTTCACATTGTTGACAACTTTTTTCTAATCAACAATCTCCCCTATGTTGCTTTCTAGTTTGAAATGTAAATAGTATTTATTCCTAACGTTTGTTTACCTATCACTAGGATTGTTTGAATAGAGTGGATTACTTCTCACACCTTGATAGCGTACAAGAAGCAAAAACAAATTACACTTCTAATAAGCGGCTTCTCATCTATGATAAGCAAATTACTTGTAATTATAAGCGGCTATTATGGTTTTTGGTGAGAAGGGTTGAGTCATTTGTTTAAACCAACCCCTCTATACAATGCACCTCTCTCTCTCTCTTCTTCGCACTCTCTTCCCCTCCTCTCCACTCGAAAGAAATATCGGAGCTGTCGTGTCCTGAAGGACCGATCCAGGATTAATTATTGAGCCTGTCATCATTTCCATAGCTGGCAATTAGGGCTGGTGCCACTTCTCACGCTGACAACGTATTCGCACTCTCTCAAAAATTGCTGCTACTGCTGATGCTGATGCTTCTGTTGCTGATGCTGCTGCTACTGCTACTGCTGCAGCTTGTCAATGATCGGGATAGGAAAAGCATTAGCGCCGCTTGTGTTCATAATTAATTTCGGAACACGTTCTTGGAATTATTTGCTATCAACGAAACCCGGCAGATAGATTATTTTGCTTGCACTTCAAGGAAGGGTCTATCCACTACACACGTACACCATGTCACACGTTGCTAATAAAATGATACAGAAGAACGCAAAAGAGCGCAACATGCCTTCTCCTCTCATCGAAGATGAGAGAGCCGTTTATTAAATTACAAGGATGAGCTCTCGCTGAAGAAACGCTGTCGCTCAGTTATAGGTCGCAGTTGCAATTTATGCCCTTAGACGAAATTCGACGGCATCTTTGCCTCCGGGCCGGTCCTCTGTTGAACGATATTGTCAAGGGAAAAAGGAGCGCTCACTCTGGAACGACTCAGCATCCCCAATACACCATAAAGGTCGCCTTTGAGCCAGCAACTGCTAGAGATGCTCCAATTGGTGTATTGTAATTTTATATTCCTGAAATGAATGAAGAGGAATTCCAGTACTTGTTTAGAATTCGTCAGTATGGATGTTTCGGATTGATTGCCTCACTTTTATTCAGTTATTTATATGTCATCAATATTTCATTTCTATTCCATTTATTGTGCCTAGAAATAGGCACTAAAAATTATTTCGCAAATAATAACGTTAATAATAATACTGTAGATAGAATGAAGGACGGTGCGTATTCTACACATCACAGTACTATCTTATTTCAATGTTCATAAACATTTTATTTACATGATACTTGTTAACATTATTTGAGTGAACATTACTCATAAAATTGAAACCTTTTGGAATAAGGTTAGGTCAATTACCTTAATTACCTAAAAATAACTAACGGAAAAAATATAAATAACGGAATTCCAAAAGAGTTGTGTTTATTGACCAGCATTTTTTTTCTGAGGGTGATGCCCATATGAGCTCTAGGCTTGTGCGTAATGAAAGAGAGGGCTTGTGCCTGATTTTGCTTCTATAATCGCAATAAGTCATAAAGAAAGGCTGCTACGTAAACAACGTTTTGATCATAAATGTTTATGATCATGGTCCCATTATATTAACTTAATGACAAAATTCTTTAAAACAAAACTTGAAGTTTCTCTCGTTATAACAGAACATATACTAAAACTAATGCTCTGCAGCCATCTTGTGAATGAAAAGATATTGAAGTTGAAGCCAATGGATCATGAAAATCCCTTATGCTATGATTTGAGAAAGAAAATGAGGAAGTTGACTAGAAATGCTATCTAGATCATTTGTGCTGATGAGGAACTTCAACTGTACTATAAATATATATGTATAGCATATAGGATAAAGTTTTTAGTTGGTTAAATCCTGTTAGATTGTTATTGTTACACCTTTTATTGACCAGAATAATCTTTTCTAAGTTGACACGAAGTGCACTTGAGAGGCTTCTCCCAGATACAGTATCACCCGGATTTCCATTACAGGGCCACCAACCTATCGGAAGTTGAACAAGCCTTATCCATCTCAATTTACAAGCTCATTGATAGCCTCGTGCTGTACAAACTTCTTTATTGTTGTTATTTAGATTTTTTTAAAGAAGTTACAAAACCAATCATTCTATAGAACCAATATTCTTGCATAAATTCATGCTTTTGCAATCTCAAATCAAAGACCATACCCTACTGTATACTTTTTTAACTGTACTGTCCATAATTGTCTTTGCTGAATTTAAGTGGAATAATGTAAAGTAATAAAAATTTAGTGGAATAATGTAAATGGATAGTTTTAAAATTCATCATATTATTGTATGCTTAAGTACGCTAAGTAAAATAACAGTATCTGATGAATAAAGTTTTAGGTACCCCTATTTATACATATTAGGTACCCCTTAGTTGATATACAGTAATATGAATTGTATGGAAAAATTAATTCAATCGGTTTCAGAAATTAGTCCTCTAAAATTAATTCAATTTATTTAATTGTCAGACTAATTGCTTAATTGTGTGATATGCACTCGATAAGCTGCAAACAGATATTTATCAACTGATTCGTCGAATTGACAAGACTCTTCAGCGCTCGTTATCATTGTTGAAACTTTTTGAAGCTGGTATCTCAATATTGTTGGAGCGATTTCACAAATTGAATTATTCAACTCGAATGTCATTTTTTCTGAGTGACTTTGAATGCGCACTAATTAATTCTGCGCGTATTCTATTTGACTGGCTTCGTGAGCAGGCAGGAAAAGTGAAGTGAAAAATCACTTGCCTGTTTTTCGGCAGGCAATCCATCAAAGTTTATTGAAGGGTGGTTGGTGGAGGTGGTGCTGTAACAGCTTTTGCGTTCTACCACAACTAGACCGTCGGTCTCAACTCAACTCCGTCTTCCGCACTCAACCAACCTCTCCTCACTAAATTCCCAGGACGTGCGATTCCCTTGCTTTTCTCAGTTTAAATTGTCACTCCTCGTCAACGATACATCTTTTTAGACAAGAATTTTTCTACCTGGAATGCTGCTTCACAATTTTTTCTCAACTCTTCTCGTAGTTTTTTGTCTCAACTTCCATCTCTGTCCAACTATCTCCGCTCAAATTTCCGAGAACTTGAAATTGAAGCAATTTTTTCATAAAATGCTTTCTAGCATGGCTGTTGATTTTAACTCAATTTCCCTCTGTCTAATTTCAAGAAAAGGAATAATTTATCACAGAATCTTGTAATTAACAAGTAATCACCCCTTTTACATATGTTACAGATGAAAGACCATCCTCCTCAGGGGCGGATCCATGATTCTTTTCTGAAAGGGTGGAAATTATTTCCTGGAAACGTTTTTCCACCGTAGGCGAGGGGGTTAACTCAATCAAATTCAATAGGTCTCCAAAGTCCATTATTAATTGCGCCTTTTCAGTCGTCTGGGGGGGGGGAAACAAGTGCCCCCATGGTCCCCCTGCTCACCATCGAATTCCAAAAATAAAGCAATAATTTGCCTCATATATTCGTTATTATCTGTTTCTTCATCTCTGGTAATACTGTATATGGAAGGAATGATATTAACTGGAAAATGATTCATTTCCCTCTCAACATAAAACTCTCCACGTCAAATAAAAAATGGAATATTTTGTCACAGCAACTTGTTTTTAATGTTCTATATAACACTGCTACATATCTAAAAGTAATCATACTTTTAGGAAGTTTATTTCGCCCTCAACATTTCCTTTAGTTCTTCGTATTATTTGTCAGCTAGCAGTACTCCATCCTATTCCAATTCTGCTAGACAATGAGCTAGTATTTCGAGAGGGAATGGAACGCTTCAGCGACGAAACTCTCAAAGGCTGAAAATTCTAATTAGAAAATACTGCAATACTCTGATACTCGTAATAGAAATTATTACTGTGATACAATATCACTATATACATAATATATGCTTGTAATACTGTACCATTTATACTAGTACTGGAGTAATTTAAGAATTCTAGGAATAACTTGAAAAATATGTATGAAGTTTCTGGTGTATCTAATAATAACATTCTAATATCTGGATATCTAGATAATGGTGTATAACTTTATATAACTAACATTCATTCTCTGAATAAACTGCATGTGGAGTGCAACTTCCACCTTCCACCTTCCCCAATGCAGGGATTAATTGATCAATACCGTTTTCAGTTTTATTCTTCCACTTCAGAGCTCCGATTATATCCTAAGAACCGATGAATGGGGCAATTCTGTTCAGAAATCGTTTGGGGATGCTGCATTTTAATCAGATTTGCTAAGCTGCTTTCACGGCGCAGTGACAGTGAGTGGAAAACATAGGCTTTAGAGAAGCACAGATGCTGATGTTGTACAATCTCTTGAAAAGAATGATGCACTCTGCTCAAATTCAGCCTGAGACAAATGGATACCAAAGTTATTTCTAGTTCATTTGAACCATATTATCAAATTTAATTATCCAATATTTATAAGTTTTTTTTAATACTTATAAGTCTTGTCGAAATTTATGTACCGGCTCAAATATGGCCTGAGATAAATGGATACTTCAGTTATTTCTACTTCATTTGAAACATATTTTCAAATTTCAATACAGTATTTCCAATCTGTGACAGAAGTTATGTACCTGATCAAATAATGCACTCTGCTTGAATGTAGGCAAATAATCAATTTACTTCCACTTAAATGATAGGTTTTATCAAATTTAAATACTTTTCAACACTAGTTTGTGTCCAGATATGATGTACATCAAATTTATGAAGAAGATATTGTCAATAGGCTACGTTATGATATTAAATTCTGTGGTAGCAATAGTGATGTTGGTCTCAACTGTTGGATTTGACTGTATGTCGTTATTCTAGTAAGAAAGTAAGAGGGATACAGTAAACGAAATAGTCTATATAGTTTACAGTTTTGAAAGTTTATTAGTTATGCTCATTCATGATCGACCCCGATCAGGTGTGGTATTCAATTTTTTTAATTCTCTGATATTACATTATCTGTTGTTGAATGGGAAATAAATTTCTCTCTTTCCTTCACGATATTTTCGCCTGATCCCAACTGAACTGTTGCAGAAACTTGCAGTGGAACTCATCCTGAATTAGAATAGCTTACGAGTGAGTAAACAGTGCTCAGAATGTTGCCAGCCGGGTAACGAACGGCCATATTGTCTGGAGTCAGACAACTTGATCCTGATCTCTTAATCCTTGAGCATGCAGGTCCCTGAAACCTTTACTGTGAATTAAAGGCGTATTACTGTTTTACAACCCTCCTTTATTGTTCAGCTCCGTGTTTTCCTAAGATACTTGTTTATTACACAATGAACGCACGGATCGTGTAAGCTTGGCAAGTAGTGCTACGCTACCTTCCTTATAAAGCGAGACTTACTGGTGTAGTAGTTACGGAAGTTCATGGGGTTTACTAAGTATTGAGTCCTGTCTTCAACCATGGTCGTGGTTAGTTTTAGTTAGAGCATATTCAGTCAACTTTCTCTGAGTTAAATTAGATTATTGTAATCTTCTGATAAACCGTCCAGAGGTAAGTTTCAACACAGATAACACATTGTCAGATGTAAATTAGTTTTGTGGCTCGTTTGTCTACGGTTTTAGCTCAACAATTTTGATTACCACCACTTTTAGTACTTTATTTTTTATCTATTAAAATGATTTCAAATGAGTAATTACAATAGGAATTACAAATTACAATAGATTTCGCTAAAAACAGTTAGAAATACAAATTCAATATGGCAGCATTCAATCAGAAAAAGATTGGTGACACAATTGCCTATACTTCATGCACCTGACAGATAGAACACAGCATTCTATCCAATTGATTTTGTCCTCCGCATTGACGTGAAACCAAAATCCATTATTTAAATCAATTTCATCTAAAATTTACAAAATTTAGTACTAATTCAGTTCTGGCTGAATAAATCCGTATGAATAAGGGGAATTTGTTCACAAGAAACATAAATGCGTAATCTGGTTAATTACTAACTGTATGCTGTAATTGAATCTGCAAGTTGAACTTGTGAAAGGACGAAACAGGAAAGTAGCATGTGAATATTAGGCTTCACGTGTCTTATACTCAGGGTAGCTGATACTGATAACGTTATTTCCTCAGTATCAGTTACCGTTCAGTAGTAACTACAGTACTTGAAAGTTGGAAGTAATGCGCCGTAACGAACATCATAGTCACTGACATACCAAAGGATGAGGCGTTTCGCGGTTATTGTTCTTGAATTAGTTGCAACTTCCCGTATTTAATCCGTCTCCGGCTCTATAATTAAATATTTCTGCGTCTCTTTCATTCTGTTACACGGCGAATTAGCTCCTGATTAGAGCATTGGGCGATAGGAGTTTCGTCGTCGTAAGAAAGTTTAATTATTCTTGCGAGAAAGGATTACAGTTGTACTTGAAAGGGAATTGTAATCCGTGGCGGAGCAGGCGGGGCTCCTGCAAACTTCCATTATATCCTCGCCGAAGCTCATTCATCGTGAATACGTCACTCGGTTATACGACCTCATCTCTCCACCCACCGAAGCCCGGGATTAACCTGGATTTTATTGTCAGTATCCGAAATAAGAAAGAGTATTAATACTATCGAGAATCGTTCTAGAAACTTTCTCCGTAATGCTACATAATCTTAGACATCTTGTCTCAGTGCTCGTTTTCGTTTGCCATTGTTGTCCTACGATTAGATTATTGATCTCGCTCCCACAACTCGATGTCTCGAGCGAGTCTCGACTGTTTGTTATGTCGAGCTCTGCTCTTCTTCTTCGATTCCGATTCAAATCTCCGGGCTTTTGTTCGTTTTCATCCAGCAATATTGGGAAACTAAGCATTTCTTTCCTATTGATGTAGGAAATCAAGACTATTGTCAAGAGTCAGCAGCAATCGTTTCCAAGAAGAATAATATATTGTTCGGGAAGATTCCCGGCTGATGTCTAATCTCTCCAGCTTCCCAGGTTCCATGCAATATTATAGTAAATAGCCAAGATTTTTCGCTCCTGCTCTTGGAAATTGCTTTCGTGTTATCACCCAACATACAGGGAAGTACCACAATTATATGAGTTTGATTTCACACTAGTTTATTGAATCCGACTGAAGCATTAAAAATGTTAACAAAATTATCATTGTTCTTCGTTAACATAATTATCCAAAACTTACCTAATCGTTTTGAAACATACCATACCATATTCAATCCCATTTGCATGATATGCAAAATAAAAAAATGTTCTATTCTATTCAAACTTAACTGAAATCTCTGAATAATTCGAGGAGCGCTAATTCGATGCAATCACAAGCACTATGCTACAAATTGTCTCCACTTGTTTGGCATTGCAAGCCGGGTATTCAGTTCAATTCATGGGTCTGATGTGGGCTTGTATTGATGGAGCCAGAGTTCAACTACCTTTCTGGAGACTGGGAGTCACTCGTAGGTGGGAAGACAACTTGATAATAGAGAGAGAGATAAATAATTATGCAGGTGTAGAATGAAGGACAGGAAACGCATATTGTCTTGTTGGAAGCAATTCAGGACCACGTCTTGGGACGTCCGCAACGCAACAGAGAGCGACCAAGTTCGCATGATCGACCGTCTTTATCTAGCATTCTGCGTTTATTCGTCAACGTCCTTCTGCTTGTACAGTGTTCATCCTATTTCTATCTGTGTCTACAATCTTGAATCAGTGTTGATGTTTCCACTCCCTTCAAAATGTTGTTCATGCAATTATGGTTTATTGTATTTTCGAAGACGACTTCTAAACGATTCAAATATGTTTGAACTCAGTGTGTCTGTGAAGTTCCGGGTATGAATTTTGTTTAATTATTAACTAGTTCGATTTTCCAGTCGGTTTGATTTTCAAACAAACTGAAAAATCTCTATTATAAAAAAATTCCAATAAAAAAATGTTTTAAATCGTCATTTACATAAATTAAATTCCAGATTAAAACTATTGTTTTAGCTTTTTTACAGATTTTTTTACAAAATTCAAAACTGTGATCCATTTTTATCCAATAAAAAATTATTTTCAGAAAGATTACATTGAATATCTTTTGGGTATGTTCAATTTTTCGTATGTCTTCGAAATCAGTCTAAGTGTACCCTTATAAAGTACAATGTAGTTATCAGTCTTGTTCCATAAATTACAATTTTTGATCAATATCCAGGTGACTGAAATATATTTAGAATAGCCTAGTCAAGTTAAATAGTAATCGAACACTTTCATCCATTTTCCTTTAAAGAAATTGTAAGAACGTGTACTGGAAAATAGAAATTGCGCAAGGATTTCAAATTCAACAACATTTTGTTATCTGTAATACTTCATTCTCAGGATTTCACTCTTGATGACATTATTATATAACTGTATGATACCGGCAGGACAGCTAGAAAGAAAGTTTGATGTCTGTTTCATGGGTGGACAAGTTTTTGGTCAATGATATTTGTGTACCGGATGG
Organism: Laodelphax striatellus; assembly: GCA_017141395.1. Lineage (NCBI taxonomy): Eukaryota > Metazoa > Arthropoda > Insecta > Hemiptera > Delphacidae > Laodelphax > Laodelphax striatellus. The sequence goes on from CM029531.1 coordinate 50,499,061, forward strand.
TAAATCTTTTCCTCAAAACTGGAAGCTGAACTATGAATAAATTAGAAATTCATTTCATTCAAATCATCATTTCCAACCTCCAAATATTCATTCTCTTTCAATAATTTTTAGAATGGTCTTTCAATGGAATTTCATTGGAGGCTGTCATTTCCTTCCATGCTTCAGTCAAGTAGACAGTAAATCAATAAGCCGACAACACGTTGATTATTTTAAAACCTCAACACATAATAAAATGGATATTATACTTGGAAATTCATAACATTTTGAAAGATCATAATTTAAATTTATATTTTCCTTGTCTTATAAATATCAATTTCATCTTTAATTACCTAGGAACAAGTTTCTGTTTGTTAAACTCTCATTGATGCTTTTCAATTTGGTCATTTCCGTTGATCAATCTCTGTTTCACAAATAAACACTAGAAACTTTTCGTTTGACATGAGTAAGAAGTAATCACAGTTCAGAAACATGCTCGCTTCAAAAAGTGAAGTCCAATCACTTGTACAGATAAGGTAGACGGACGTCTCAGGCAAGTCGTATACTGAGTAAATAATTCTCTTTTAATAAGAGTTTGAAGAGGTGAGGGTTGAAACGGGAACGGTGAATTCCTTATCTCGGAAGTCGCCGCCTTATTTACACGGACTGTAATTATAGAGATTGTGTGCGGGGGAGTTGGGGGGGGGGGAGCCATCATCAGTCGTCCCTTCATTTTTATTTACATTCAGAAATTCGATTTCAAGTTTGTCGAATAAACTTTCGTTAGCGGCCGTGGGAAGAAGTTAAGTTTGCCGCGCGCGCGGTGAAAAAGAAGAGAAGAGGTGACTTGGAAATATGTTTGAACGCCAGAGACGTCGGGAGGTCTCCTGAGTCATTTGGGCGGCAACGTCGCAACGCGGCGGCAAGTTTTAATGGCGTTAAGTCTCGAACGGTTTTGCTCGGCGCTCTTGACAGCGTGCAAGCATGTATTAACCAGGCGAAACTAACCGAATTTCGTTCTTGAACCCTGAAGAGTAATGGCGGGGGAGGGGTGAGTGAGTGATTTGATGAAGGTGGTGGTGAAGTGCGAGCAAGGAAATACAGCCAGTGATATTCTCGCGTCATATCGCATCGCATGACAAAACATCTCTTCACAACCCCACCCCCCTCCACCACCACACTATTTGCTTTGCCTCAGCGTACTGCTTGTTTTTCTCCATGTAAATGAGCTACACAGCTAGTCTTCTCCCATCCCTCTGTAACTTTGTTCTTTCAACTAGGGCTTCGTATTATTGTTATCACAATCCCAATATATAAATTGAAATTCTTTTAATAAGTAGTCAGTATAAATGAATCCAATTTGAAAATTTGCTGTTGCAACGTTTATTTCCTGCATGTAGAGTTTGTTATCATTGAAGCATGTAAAATTCAGTGTTACAGTGTCAATCTTTACTCTGTGCATTATTATTATTATTATTCTTGGAATGTAATTCACATTGATATTATAACAAGCTTCCCTTTTCGAATAAATTAGTATTTATAAATCAGTGGAATCTATGTATTTGAACTGTATGACTGAATTGATACATCTCTAAGTGAATGATAGTATTGAAAAAATGCCAATGGCAATTGAAGAACATAGGAGACTGTAGTAATGGAATTGAAAACACAAATGTAATGAGTCAAGTGGATTTCCTCAATAGTATAATGAAAGATCTATTCATCAGACCTTGTAGTTTTAATGGAAAAAGAATGTCACCGTTTTTCTTGGTAACTCCTCTTTGATGTTAATATTATTTCTGCCTGATAGGACAATTGCGTGGTTGTATCGAAGTAATTGATTTGCGAAGAGAAGAAGAAGAAGAAGAAGATGATGATGGAGGAGAAGGAGAGGAGGAGAAGAAGACGAAGAAGAAGAAGAAGAAGAAGAAGAAGAAGATGATGGAGGAGGAGGGAAGGAGAAGAAGAAGAAGAAGAAAAAGAAGAAGAAATTGAGAAAATACAAATTCACATGAGTGTAAGTTCAGAAAGAGGGCGTACAATGCAGGAATGAGTGAGAAGAAGGAGAAGGGAGAACGAAAGAAGAAGAAGAAGAAGAAGAAGAAGAAGAAGAAGAAGAAGAAGAAGAAGAAGAAGAAGAAGAAGAAGAAGAAGAAGAAGAAGAAGCAGAACAAGAACAGAAGAAGAAGAAGAAGGAATTGAGAACATGCAAATGCACACCGAATAAGTCAAGTTCAGAAAGAGGGCGTACAATACAGGAATGGGTGGGAAGCTGATTGACCTGGAAAGTAGACGACGCTAGAACAGGTGGTAGAGCAGCAACAACTTTTGGATAGGCTGACTGGAACATGAATTGCTGGTATATATAGGCTGACTGGAGCATGCGTGCATTGCAATAAGCAGTTCCTTCACTACTACTAAGCAGCAAGGACCAACTCTTCAACTATACAGATTTAACACTACTACACTTCAAACTCTACAGCGTTTTAACACACTCGCCCTACACAGTTAGATGTATTTTACCATCTCTCAGGTCTGCCCGACTAGAAACCCAGCAGCTGTAACCTCCGCCGACGCGTCTGTCGACCAATACATCATCGAAGTCATCTTCCGGACGACTCACGACTCTCTCTCGGGACTCTCTGTCGGCGGGTGATTCGACAGATTCGTGTAATCAGCCCTGTCAAATCAATCAACATGATTACTTAATCACTTTAACGGCCGCTAATTAAGAATCCCATTGCGCGGCCAACTTTGAAGTTCCAAAGCCATCATCGTTACTTTGTTTCTCTCGCGAATAAACTCGTAGGCCATGATAATTATCATTATCAATTGTTGAACCCAGACTAACAGCTGGTCTCTTAACTGCCAAGGTGACTCATTGTTCTCTGAGTTACAGAATATTACTGTATTATTAGATTTGTCTGTAACTTACTACTAAGTAGTTGTCTTTTTGCGGAATAGGAATTGTCTTATTGAATTGATTTCGATTGGTAGATTATGTTGCAAGAACTTTCGGTCAATTAAAAAAATTATTAGGAAATAATTTTCAATTTAAATATTTTCCAAATTTAGGAAGAGAAGATATTTCAGAACCTATGTCTGTATTTTTAAAATTACAGTGGTTTGTACTTGCTTAAATAAATGGATAAATAGATAATAAGGATCGATTCCAGAACACCATTGACGACAATGAAAACTAATTGATTAAAGTGTTTTGTCTTCTAGAATGCACTCATAATGAAAAAAAACCTCACAACTACTCATGTAATCAACATGGATCATGGTAATATGAAATATAGTTTTTCTGGTAATTAAACTGTTCAACCTCACAAAAACTATTACAGTATTTGAATAGATTTGAGAACCATTAGATTTATAATTATTATTTGCATTACTCCCATCTCCTGCCCTACTTGTTTTGATGTATCGTTATTGTTTTTGTTAAAGAAGGTATTTTATTTCAGTTTCCATTTTAATTTATTACTACAAGCAGTTTTGTTGGAACTTTCATCTTTTTCCCATTAGGTAACCAACAGGTCACCTCTGTTCATTTTACATTAATTATAATACCTTCACAGTGTATTCCCCTTTATTGAGTTTCTATTTTTCTAGGCAAATTATCCACAACATCTATAATTTTAATTTATTACTACAAGCAGTTTCGTTGGAACTTTCATCTTTTTCCCATTAGGTAACCAACAGGTCACCTCTGTTAATTTTACATTAATTATAAACCGTCACAGTGTATTCCCCTTTATTGAGTTTCTATTTTTCTAGGCAAATTATCCACAACATATATAATTTTAATTTATCACCACAAGCAGTAGTAATAAATCTATTCACTAGTCTATTTTTCTAGGGGAATCATCCACAACATCGATAACATAATATTTCCTTTAATATTGGAAAAACAATCATGACTGGCGAAATTTCTTTTTTATAACTTCCCTGCTCCCCCATATGCCTGTATGTATGTTCCGTGTTCCTTGCCTGCATATTGTTCAATAAATCCACCTTAACTGAGCTGAGGAGGAGGGTAAGGAGGAGGAGGAGGAGGGATAAACGGTTGACAATTTTGTTATGAGCAGATACATGAACAGGTATATTGCACCTGTTGCACAAACAAAACATTACGAGCGTTGAGTTTAGTTGGTGAGCTTGTTTTAGAGTTGTTTCATTTCCTTTGGCAGCCGTGTGCTGCGCTGTGCGTTGTGACTGAGACGCACTTAGAGCGATGACGCATTCCGAGTGCGTTTCGTTGTCTTCAGGTTAGGAGAATGCCCTCCTATCCTATCCTATCCTACCGACGTCTGTCTCCTTCCTAGTAATTTACTGCAAAGCCTCTTACCGGTCTCTTTAATACAAAAGTCTCTCATTATTCCATTTATTTTATTCCGGCTTCGTTCCTGTTAATACCTTGAAAAGAGCTGAGCGTTCACAACGACTTACACGAAATAAGAAAGGAAAACAAGTCTCTCCCATTGTTTATCCGGACTGTGTGGGAATTGCTGGTTTATTGTTTGCTTTTTCATTTCTACTTTCTCAGCTTATTATCAAACAAATCATCGCAGCTTGTGTTGGGACACCATATTTTCAAGCTCTGCAGCTTGCTTGATCGCTATCAGTGGTGATGTAGGATTGAGGTGTTCCATTTGGAAGGGTTGAGAATTTTTCATGGTTTGTAGTTCATTTGCAAAGAACTATAAACCCTTCCTTTTCTTTCTTACTGAACATTGAATGCTGTTCCTGCAATAGTTAATTAAAAAAACATGAATTTGAAGAAATAATTCACAACAATTCTAGAATTATCTATCATTTTAGACTGAATTGTATGCAGACAGCATTGAACCGTTTCACTAGCAGATGAGTTTTTATTAATCAAAGATATATTTAGAATTAAATATTTATTCAATGTGTATGCATTTGCCACAAATTGGTGATAAATACAAAGTTGACAATAAGTTTAATACATACAATGAATTAAATATAATTATATATTATATAAGCATAGATTCAACCTACAATTGACAATGTACAGTAATTCCAAGGCGAATTTGGTCTTGAATTTGGTCTTCCTACAGCAATGTAGTGAGTAGAATACTCATCACCTCATCAGTTATAACTCTTCTCATTTTATTGCATTTCAGCAACAATAATGAATCCCACTTATTATTTCTTCTTTGTAGAATTACTTCTGGCGAAATCATTACCTGTTATTAGGGCATTGATAATCTTCAAGAATTACTTTTGCATTTAAGTACAGCAGATACTTTTGATTGTTGCAGTGAGGTAGTGTCTCGGAATGAATAAAACAGCGTCGACTGGCTTTCTGGGGGATAGGAGGCAACTTTCATGGCCGGGAAGAGTTTAGTTTGACAACTTGGCGAGAAATCTTCATGGCCAACTGTCTCTCGTCTACTTTTGACAGAGTGGGGGTGGGGGGTAAGGAAGGCGAAGTGTGGTCCTTTAATAGTCGGGGGTCTGGTTTGGTAGGTGGGAAGGGACCATGAGCAAGGGAACGAAAATCGCAAGGAAAGTCCTACTAACCCCTTCTCTGGCCTAACATCTCCTCCTCTCCTCTTCTTCTTATTTTATTACTTACTTCTTCTTCTTCTTCTTCTTCTTCTTCTTCTTCTTCTTCTTCTTCTTCTTCTTCTTCTTCGTCATCCTTCTTTCTGTTCTACCTCATTATTCCCTTCATTTCCCTCATAACTACTTTTCCATTTATTTTCTCTCTTCTTGATTTCTCTTTCCTTTCTATTTTACTACGTAATATCCTTCATCCTCCTTACCTGATCTCCAGCCTTTATCTACTCTCTTTATTTTTTCCTTCTTCCTTCACCATCACTTTTCTCTTGTTCTCCGTCTTCTTCTTCTACCTTCAACCTCAACTTCACTTCATTCTCTTTTTATATTCCTTCTACTTTGTTGTTCTTCTTATTATCACTAGGCCTATTTCCTCTACCTTCTCTTTCTACCTGATTTCCTTCCCCTTCCTCTTCCCTTCCATCCTCTGCTCCTGCGTATCACCTTCCTCGATTACCCTTTCCGCCAAATTTTCTCATCCTTCATTTACTTTCGTCTTCTTTCTTCACCATCCCAAACACTCCTCCCCCATTATCTCTTCCTCCTCGTCTTCCTATTCCTCCTTCACCTCTTTCTCTATGCTATATCTTCTTCCTCCCCCTCTTCCTCCTTCCTAATCCCTTTGCCTGCTCCAACTTCGCCCAACTCGTCTTTCCTGCTAACTGTGCTTGTGTGCAAGTTGTGTTTGAAACTTTGATGCCGTCTGTTATGAGCAGAACAGGGAACAAGCTATGTTCTATCAACCACCCCCTCCTCTCCCTCGTTGGAACCCTTTCCTCCCCTATCATCCTAAGACAGTTTCCTCCATAACCCACCCCTCTCCACAGCCTACCTAGGATGCGTTCCGTGCTCATTACCATCTATAAGGCATGCGCTCTATCCGACCTAACCTCCTAATTTCTCCTCAAATGAAACCCGTTGCGTTTTTCTCTCCTGTTTAAAAGTAGATGATTCTCTCCAGCTGGTACGAAGAAAATTCGTTCAAGATTCTATCTACCTCTATGTAGGCCTAATACAGGTAACGTTACCACCCGAAGTGTTCAAGGAAGTCGAATTGTTCCCTCTTGGAAACATCTGTTCTAAAACACAAATGAGGAAATTTTTTGGTCCTCAACTTTTAAAAAATAATTGGTAATTTTCCTAACTTTCCCTTGCTACTCAACTTTTTCTTTCTATTTCTACGCTGTTTGTTGTTGCTCACCAATCTTTACAAATCCATTTATTGGCTTGAAAATGAAAAAAATGTATGAAATGAATCGTCTAGGTAAGAGTAATGTGGGGAAAAATACAAAATTCAGCTTCCAGATTCATGAAATAAAAAGTTCATTTCAGTTACTGTCCAAAATAAGAAATAATTGGTAGAAATAGAAGTCATGAGTTTTTCTTTGAAATCAGCTAATGTAGCCTACATACATTTTTGAGTGGGAACATTGGAAATTCTTTACTAGTATTTTTATAAAACAAGAAACTTCTTCAAGGATTAAACTTCTTCTTAATGACTTCTAGCATTTTGAATGTAATCTTGACTCTTTCTCAAACCATTGTCCTATTTTTTACTGTCATGGATATTAATTTTTCAAACATTATGCAAAGCTTTTCCATGAAAAGTTTTACTGTTACCTGAAGATTAATATTCAGTGAAAAAGCAGGTTGCTGAGGTTTATTCAATCGCCGGAAATTATCTTCCATTGTCAGCTGAGATTCAGCTTTTGTTTTGAATTTTGAAGGAGCATAATGATGGCGGTTGAAAAAGAGCAGTTTCAAATTTCATTAGGATTCATGGATATCTCTTTACCGTTGTTTACATCTCTGGGGATGTCGTAAAAGTGGAACTGCTCCAGTTAGTCGGACTCTGTCGTTGTGTAGAAGAATAACGGCGCTATTGATTTAAGATTAAGACACTCCGCCTGGCAACTCTTAACTGCATCAAGCTTCCAATAGCCTTTTGTCCTTTGCTCGTAAAGATGGTTGAAATGTTTGAAGAGCCAGCAGCCAGAAAAAGAAACATATGGCATTCTTTAGTGAGGCTATTTAGCTTCACTCAATGCTTTGTATTCCTGTTTCGTCTTCGCTTCCTGAAGAATGTGTGTGTTTTCTCCCTATTGTCTTGATGGATTATGTAAACTGGGTCTCGTAACAGGATCTGGGCCAAATAAATCGTTGGCTCTCCAAGCTGCAATAGAATTCATTGCTGCGAATCTCATTTCCGACTGCTGGAGTCCAATCAACATATTGTTTGTTTTGATGCCATATAAGTTTCGCAATCTGGAATTGTACTGTATTTGTATCACCTCTTATTCAAGATTCTCGCACGAGTGAAGTTCTCTCAATAGTTTCACATTGGCTAGAAAGTTTGACAACATATTCGGCAATTGAATGATTAATTGAGTTTGAGTAACTACTTGCATCACAACTTCAAATGGGTAAAAATAGTGAATGTTTTGAAATTTTTAAGATAGCACTCTAACAATGTGAATTCTTTACAATAATGAATACTAGGTAATTTGTGATGGTCAGTGCAATTTAATTTAATTATGTTTATTTGCTATCATTCCATACACAAAATATTGAAGGCTTGTGTGAACTCCAGACCTTATTTTACTAAATTGAACTGTAATAAATTGAAATTTAATAGAAAATTCATTTATCAGTATTTATTTATTCATTTATCGATACAGACAAGATTGATTTGGTAGAGAAAAAAACAGGCTCAGCCCTCCCAGTCTCTACCTCAAATTTCGATTATTAATGTTGTTCTTGAGGTTATGTTTCCACAACACTTCATCACAAAGCTTCAACATTCTGCAAACAAAATAAATGAGAAAAAATGGATCAAACCATTTCACATTATTAACTCCATGTTACCAGGTATAGGCCAATTCGCCCATCAATCTATTGTAACCACTTCGATAGCTTCCTGCAAAGTTCCGTCGTTGTAGTGCCACTGGTAAACCTATAAAGAGTTGGCAAGTTGACATGAGCGGTAGATATCGTTGTTCTTGACCATAGCAAACAACTCAGCAGAAGTGCGACTGGCTAAACAAGCTGAACAACCAACCTATCTCCTCTATTAATCATCTCTCTACTTTGGTCAATGTTTACCCTTCAGATAACGATTATGACACCCAACTTCACTGCTATGCTGCACTTGTATAACTTTGCAGTGAGGGGAAGAGGACGAAGAACTAGAAGTAGTGGGCCTGGACATCATCACTGAGAAATAATATTTTTGTCTGTGTTATCAATTTTCTTGTATTTTCTTCGGTATATTCTATTCCGACATCAGTTGTTGATATGTCAGTTGAAGTATAAAAAATAGAAGTGAATAGAAATCCTTTCTGGGAAAGATTGTTTGTATTTCAACTTTATTTTCTATAGGACATTCTGTCATCAGCTGGTATTTTAGAGGAAGTATTAAAAAAAATAATGATGAGGACAACAATTCTTCAGAACTGTTTATCTATGCTAATTCCTTCAGTGTTAGGCAATTTCCTGTTTTTATGTAGGTTTCTTCAATCTTTACATTTAACCAGAATGCCAATTCTCTCAATTTGAGTTTATGAAACTTATAGTGAATATGATGATTTGTGCTATTAATTGGAAATGAATGGAATACTGTATTAGAAACTTCGATTATCTAGTGGAACGGTCGTTCCACCACCCGTCCCCTGTGATACGAATGAAAGACCGGGACCACTATATATTCTGTAACGAACTTCCTTTGATGTTCGCATGCCGCCATCTCAATTTACGCGGAAGGTAGTGAAAATTTTAAATGTTGTAATGACATTATTTTCTTAGATTTTTGAGCGCTTTCATTTAAGATCAGAACGAACTTTCTACGATATAAATTCGCAAAGATACTATATACGGGTATTTTGTCATTTTACTAATTTTGGGATTTTTCAATTTTTTTCAACTTTGAGCACTTGATGTGAAAAATCTGTAATGAGTTGAGATTTCGGACTACCAAAAGCGATTGAAGACATGTTTAAACTATTTACATTTAAAATTTCAAATCATTTAATGCCCGATTAAGCTCTGTAGCTCTGTCCGAATAAAAATTAAAGTTGCAATTTGAAGTTAGAATTTGAAGCTTTTTTCGAATGTAAACAGGGCCACCCAGGAACATGGCCTAGACACTGAAATGTGACGTCACGGCTAAGAGGCCTACCACTCCACTATACTGTTCATAAACAGCCACTGATCACAACCAAGTTTGAATATTTAAATTTTTATTATTTAAAAATAAATAAATAGACCTACTTACCCACCAAAAGGTAATTGTGCAGTTGAAATAAACTCGAGACGAGAAAACCAAACACGAATTCCAATTTTAATGCAGGGATGAGTTGTAAACATGAGTTGTTATGGACACGATGTGATGACGTCAGCTGCACGTTTAAATTCAGTGTCTAGCTAGACCATGTTCCTAGGTGGCCCTGATGTAAATGTCGCGATCCTAGCGGTTAAAAACTAAAAGTTTCACACTGTTGCCACCGCCAAATTCGACCTTTTCAATAATAGCCCAGTAAAATTGTCATCAAAAATGAAGGTCTACCTTGTATGAAAATGGGATAGTCAGTTTTTTGGTAATGTGTGTGGTGGTGCTGGGATGCTAAGTCCAAGTTTTAGACCTAAGAGCAAGCTTCTTCGGTTCATCTCAAAAATCATTACAAAATGGCGGAATTTTGCACTTTTTTATGTTTGGCTAATTTTCACCCTGAAGAATCTGTTTTTCATAGAGGACATTGTGCATATTTCTTAAAGTATATCAAGTTACGATCAAATTGAGACCGTTTATCATTGTATGCCCAACCGTTTGCGAGATACAGCTCTTCAAAGTTCATCAAATTATCGTAATGTTTTCACTTGTTTTTACATTTGGTCGTTTGACCGTGAAGCATCACTTTTTTCGAATGTGACTTTCAGCAAAGTTTTGAAAGATAATTTGAGAATCTACAATTTGAGACCAAATAGATTATTATGGACCCAATAGTTTGCAAGATGTAGGCCTTCAAAGTTTATCAAATTGTTGAATTTTTCCACTTTTTCTGGCTGTTTAATTATGACCCACCGAAGAATCATTTTTCCATACTAGAACATTCAACATAGTTTTGGAAGCTGATTTATTACCTACAATCTAAGGACCGTTGTTATTGTAGGCTCAACCGTTTGCGAAATACAGCTCTTCAAAGTTCATTACAATTATCGTAATTGCTGTTTGTTTTTGAATTTTGACCGTGAAGTATCACTTTCTCATAATATGACATCCAACATATTTCTTAAAGTATATTAAAATACCTACAATTTGAAAATTAATTGTGGTCATTGAGGGCCTAATAGTTTGGAAGATATAGGCCTTCAAGTAGATTAGTAGAAGTCTATTCACATTTAAAATTTCAAAATCATTCCAATGTCCGATTAAGCTCTTGTAGCTCTGCCCGAATAATAATTAAAGTTGCAATATTTGGAATTTGTTTTAAACAAATGTCGCGTCAATTCAACAATTTTAGCAATTAAAAGAAATAAAACTCACGACAGGAAATAGAAAGGAGAATTCGAATCGTTCATTTTAGGAATCATTAATGGGGAAAATTTGAGGAAATTCCTTTGTTCCTGGAATGTATAATAATGGTGTTGGGGCAAATTTTACAAGGATTTCATTTTTCGATTACAAAATATTTTTTTTCATCAAAAGTGGTCATGTGACCTATCGTAATGGGTTAAAATTTCAATCTAAATTCAAAATCTCAATCTTATTTAACAAACTTTGTGGATAACCGCTTATACACATGAATTCATCGTTGCTACAATGATATGTCGTTAAAGTCTGGATAGTAAATGATAACATGTGATGCAACAAACACAGTCAGAACGTCTTGTTTGTTCATTCAGTAATAACCATAACTGACTCAATTATAGCTAGAATAATTTTGTAGCACCCAAATAGTGAGGATAAAATATCTATTATCATCAATAACATGGCATTTCCACTGTTTAAAAATTAACTCTCCCCATCCATTGTGTTGTTTGCAGTGTTATACCTCTATAACAAGAAGGTGATTAAAAAAAAAACTGATATCCTCTCAAAAATTATCCAAAAAAAAATTCGTAACCCGTCCCCTACCCCCTACCCTAATGAAAACGCTTGTATGGAAACTAAAATTTGTTTAACAAAGAAAAAATCAAAAAAAATTTTTATAAGCTTTCAGTAAGAAAATGTTTTAATATAGCCTAAATAAAGAAACCCGTCTCCTCTACCAATATACATTTATACATACAATATAATAATTATGTGTATATTAAACAAAATGAAAACTCTGATGGAAGCCATAGTGACATTGAAGAAAAAATTTGGAAGAAATTTTGGTACACAGGGCTGAGGGCGCTCAATAATTTAGAAGGATTCATACTAAAACATTAGCTCAAACACTAGGAGTATGATTCCTGAAAGTTTAGCATATTTCTAATTCGTGATTTTTTAAGTGGGTGAGATTGAGAGCACTCATGCTCTGAGGGTACAATTTCTTCCAAACCCTTCAATGTCAATGCCAACTCAGAACAGAGACCCCTGGGCTGACTGGGTTGGCTTCACATGTGTAACATTGTATGTATAAATAACTATATTACAGAGGAAGACCAGTTTTCAACTGAGGCTATATCAAAACATTTTCTGTGCGAAAGCCCACGGATTTTTCTTTGACCTGGTACACAAATTTTAGTTTCCACACCGGCATTTCAGCAAGAATGGAGGTAGAGGACGGTGACGAAGGTGCTTACAGAAGGAGCTGAGAAGAGACCTATTCTGTAAAAAGGTTGGATTGGAATTCCAAAATAGACCGCGTAAAACCTCTTAAAAATCTCTCAGCTTTTGTAAAATAAAATTGGTACATAAATCTATTTTGTGTAGATAAAAATTTCAATTGTTTTCTTCATACTAGGAACTATGATTTGATAAAAATATTTTTTCCATCTACGACACATTTATAAAACATATTTTGAACTCATAATATGAATGAATATGTTTTGAACTTCCAATTCGATGATGAACAATAGACGGAACGACTGTTTTTGTCTCAAGTAACCTGTTGTAACATCACTCAAGTTTGCCGGAGAACTTTCTAATGACAGGGTCTGATTGATAATACTCACTGTAAAGGGTATCAGTGGTAGTTGCGAACTAATCGATCTAAGCTCTGGTTCGGAAAGCTGTTATGAGCAGAAACAAGCTCCCTGCTGATATTCGAAGGCTAATTGGCCTGTTTATTCAACTTCCAACTACTCTAATTGTGATGCAGCTTAGAGCAGCTTACAAGGTGAAACAAGAAGATGGTTGGCGGTGGAAGAAGGGAGGGGTAGCGTCTCCGCCACCCCCTTCAACCATTCCCCCAACCAACGCTCTCGCACTTGCTGTAAGCTGTTTTCTTCTTTCCCGATAATTTGGAATTAATTAGACATTCTTCTTTAGGCCGAGGGTTGTTGCTTTCATTCTCGAAAGGCATTTGCCCGAGGCACTCTGCTTCTTCCACTCTCTCCATCCGCGACACACACAGTTGCAAGCCAAGACAATGGCTTCTAATATTCTCTATTTCCACCCCACCCCCATTACCTACAGCGCGCTCTGAGCACTTCAACGTTTCAATCTCCCCCCCCCTCGCCGTGTCTTGCCGAAATGAAAAATTAAGCGACAACCATCCAGCAGCAGCGACTCAAGGCCCCTCCACGGCTTTCAACGGATATTCCTTTGAATTTTTCACCTGTATTACCTCCTGCAGCCTTTTTTTCCGGATCAAAAGAGCATTTTTCGTTCAATCTCCACTTTGAGTCCGCTTGGAAAATGCACATCAAATTTGTTATGAAACCAGAATCGGAACTAGTGTTTTAATAAAGTAATCTAATCAAGTCGAACTTCACATAAAACATTATTATTTTAGTTCTTCAAGCAAAGATTACTCTTCTCTGAGGGAAGTAGTTATAAGGGAAGGCTATGAGGGAAGTATTTATAACAATTTACCATGTTGTTGAGATTTGATAATTCCGCATAAGTTCTACTTTGGAGAACTGTAGGAGAAGTTCTCCTACAATGATTTATCAACTTCGCATGAAAAATTCTTAGTTCTTCTATCAGGGTACTCTTTCCTTTATAAGAAAAGCAGTTCACTGAATATTTTCAATGTGCCATCATAGGATTTGATCATTTTTTGTTAGCAATTAGGAGAATCTGAATCTATTTTCTTTCATGTCCTACCGAATCCTGAATCTCAATTTAATTAACAATGACTTCCATTTTATGTCCATTTAATGTATCTTAACCCTTTCTAGTTTCTAATTCAAATTCTTTCTAATTTCCTTACATTTGGCTTGGAATGGAACAAGTTCATCTTAAATTCTAGAAATTTCGAATAATGTATACTTCGAGCGCCTACATGGTGAATCTCGATTTCTATACTACTAGGTTGGGCCTATCAGAGTCACAGTTTGTTTCACAAATTGCTCCACGAGACACGTGAATTGACAACAGTGGCTTGTTGTCACATACGCTGCAAGTTGGTTTTATTGCTTACGTGCCTGTTCTGGTGATTCGATCTGGTTCGACTGCTTTTTAGTGACGTCACCACCAGATGAACGTCGCGACGCCTTGCTGCTTACATCCTGTGCTGCATTATTCAGTTGGAAAGACAGTCGCGCAACGAACGCATTCTACGAGAACCGACTTTATTTTCGGCATTTTTGCAACGCAGGCCATTTCTTATCCGTAGGATTTGTAATGGTGCTGTTCATCATGCGCGCCAACACCTAGCGTTAAATTGAAGTCGTTCATTGAACCGTTTTTGTCAGAAAGCATCCGATGTCCGAACAGCTGGTCATTTGATCAATGTTAGTATTTCGATAATCGGTCGTTTTCTGACAAAACGGTTCTAGTGGACGACCAGGCTTAAATTGTAACTTACACTCTACGGTCGTCTCTGCTTCCCCCGCCCCTTCCTCACCCAATTTCCATCTCTCTTCCTTCCCCCTCCTCACCTCATATCTCTCTCTCTTCCTTCCCAAATCTCCTTTCTCCTTCCCTTGCGAGAAGGTGGCAACCGTGATAAAAGCACGAGTAATAAGTCGGACGACGAAAATGAAAATGCGACCGAAAAAACAATCTGCCTTGGTTTTTTAAATTTCACCCCTTGACCCCTCGCCTCTCACCCAACCTCCGCCCACGGCTTGCGAACTATCATTTCCGCGCATTTACTTTTCCATCAGACCAGCGCCGGTCTCTCCTTAATCGAATGTTTTAAAAACAGTGTTGGCAGAAGAAAGTAATTGTTGGGTTTTGAAAATTATTATTTTTTGTTTTCTTTGAGGTTTATGGGAGAAGGAATGATTGTGTTTCTATTACTATGTATAAATGACACAGGTATATAAGAATAAGAATAAATTTTATTTCTTCTACAAAATTTCCAGATATAAAAAGATTGGGCGAATTTAACAGATACAACAGATGTAACAGACATAGCAAATTCCTTGCATGACATTCTGGTTTATATGACGTTCTGGATCCGCGGCAAGAAGTACTGCGCTCCCGGTACTCGATAATAACACAGTGATATCCAACTCTTTGTATAATATAATGTTGTTTATGCTATGTTCTTTTGTACAATACTTTATTGTGATTTATTTATTTTTTGCTGTTGGTTTGAAAAGTTGTAACTTTATTAGAAATAAATAAATAGATAAAATGAAATAAAAATAAAATAGTAACACAGTGTTCAGTTTTACCCTATTACCTGATATACGTAGAATATTGTCTTTGAGTAATAAGTAATAAGGATAATCAATATTTTCCTGTATCTATCGATTTTCACTTCAAAAACTTCCGTGAAACAGATTTAAATATAAATATAATATTCCCCGAATTTTCAGGGGAATGACTGGGATGAAATGATGAACAAAAAAGATTTTCATTTACTCAAGAAAATCAATTTTCAATGTCAATTATAAAATATATTAATACATTTTAATATCTTTATGAACTCACAATCAATGATTCTGAACTACACTGTTAGTATGATCAACAACATTTGATAAATAAAACTAAAAATTCTTTCACGTGTTGAAGAAGTTGAATTCAACAACAGAAGAAGTACATTTCGTAATTCAATCAAAATAGAAACGAATCCTCCACAACTCACCTCTCACTACTTTAAATAAAAAAAGTTGTTTAATTTTTGTTTGAAATTCATTCTAGAGAACATATTAAGGGGAAGAAAACTTACATCAATATAAGAAAGAATGAAGTTATTTCCTTTTTGATGGAAATTCATTCTAGATAATGCTAAGGGGAAGAAAACATACATCAATATAGAAAATAATCAAGTTATTTCCTTTTTGATGGAAATTCATTCTAGATAATGCTAAGGGGAAGAAAACATACATTAATATAGAAAATAATCAAGTTATTTCCTTTTTGATGGAAATTCATTCTAGATAATGCATTATGGAAAACAAAACATACACAAATTTAATACAGAAAAATTCCAATGACTAGGCTAATAGGAGAATGAAATGTCGAAGATCCAAACTGTTAGTTACAAGAAGTGATATTTCAGTGGCCAGCCCATCTCAGCCAGGTTTCTGGTAAGTAAAGTACGTGAAGATATCAGACAGATGCGAGCAATGCAATGCTGTGCATGCTCTGGCGTGGAAAAACAGGCATCGGCTGTCTGTTATGATAACATATCGGGAGGCGGCTCCGCCCCGGCACGCCTCTCAACTGCGATATATCGGCCCCCGGGGACCTACCCTATATCCTTTCCATCTGTCCACGCCGAACAAATCAAACTTTTTCTCATCGTCTCACAGTTTTCCTCCGCGCCCCCTCCCCCTTACCGCTCGAACCTTCACTTGCAATATTGTTTCTCTTATGGAATTAAGTGGAAATGAATTTGGTCTCGGGTGTAACGTAGATAAAACAAACTTCGACCAGCCACTGCCACCTGGATTGCGTCTTCGGGATTTCGCTGGAAATGAGAGTGAGTGTTTCTGAGAAACTGATAGGTCAGAGAGGAGGAAAAGAGGGTTTTGTGGATGAGATAGGGAAAATTGAGTCGGAATGAGGGATTTCTGAGAAAGAATGACCGAAGAGTTGAGGAGGAATGAGAAAAAATCAATAAAAGTGTGAAAATGAGAGTTTTTGAGAATGAGAAGTAAAAAAAGGTGGAAAACGAGGATAGGAAGACTCAATTAGGAAGGAATTTCTGAGAAGATTGAGTTTTTGAGAATGAGTGGTAAAAAGAGGAGGAAAAAAGGAGAAGAGTAAATTCGGGAGGTGGGATTTAGTGGAGTGTAACATTGTTTAAGAAAGGATGGAAAAGTGTAGGAAAGAAATGGGTAAATATTGGCAGAAATGAGAAACGATGAGTGAGAACACTTCAAGAGACCTGAAAATTACTCGAGATTGAATGAGGAGGAATGGAAATGGGGAAGGAAAGGGGATGAAAGCTTGATAAAAATGAAAGAGATAGTAGATAATATAATCAATGGTAAGACTATACATGAGAAAGGTTTGGAGAAGAGTGAGAATCAAGTCTGAGTTAGAGAGATCGTGAATGAGTGTGAGAGAGTTGAGAATGAGAGAAGAAGAGGATATAATGAGGAAAAACGTTTTAAAGGGAGGAAAAATTGTGGAGGTTTGTGAGAAACAATTGAAAAGGAGTGAGGAAAACTCGAGAAAGATGGAAAAGTGAGGCGAGTTGCTGAAGAAAGTAAGTGAATGTGTGAGAAACAGTTGAAAAGAAGTGAGAAGAATTGAGAACGAGTGAGAAAGATATGAGAGTGAGAGAGTAGAATATCTGTGAAGGAAGGTACCCGTATTCGAAGTCCAGCTGAATCAACTTGGCAAACTTTAATTCAAACGTCTTGGCTCTTGTATTATAATGATTGTATGACGTGTTTTTAGGCGAGTTAACGTTAGGTTTTTAGGTTCATTATCATATACATTTCCATTTGAAAAATTATGATAATCATCACATTCATACTCTTTAGGGCTTTGTCTCTTGTGATGGTCTTTTATGATGGACCTTTTGAAAGATAAAATAAATCACATAATAGAATCATCTTGTTTGCATTAAGTGTTATCAGTTAGTAGTTTTTAATAAATATTCTGAATTGAACGAATTATACGAATAAATTACGAATTTTTGGCGAATTGTCTCAGTAAGTAATCTCACTAATTTTGGTTTTGATTTTTTCAGGTGCGTATAAATTTTTAAAGAACTCTCCTTGCTGAAATCAGGTAGGCTTGTATCGTAAAAGTTATAGAACCTAATAATATTTGAAAAATTTATTGCACATTCATCTATAACTATCTCATATAATACAAATCTGTATTTAGTCATCTGAAATACGGAAGTGACTCAAGCGGACAAATTTCAGCCACAAATAAATTAAATAAATTCAACCATAATTTAAATTTCAGCCATACTAAATTCAACTTTGAAGTTTATGAGGAAGATACAGTGCAAATAATAATTAATCATTGTCTGAGAAGGACAATTGAAAAGCTGAATTGAAATTCCAGGGAGAATAAGTCATCTAGTAAACAATTATTACAATATGTTCATGGTCATGGTTATTGAAATTGATTGTTTGGATATCAAGACTTCTTAATGTGGTTGAAAACTAATATTAATTTTTGTGGTGATCAATCCATTTTCATGTGACTATTATATGATAATCTGTCAAGATTATCAGAAATTAGGTGTAATCAGGTACAATATAATCGGTTTTACGCCGCCGACTGAATTTATTTGAAATACTTTTTTAATCAAATGCTCTAATCCTAGGAACCTTCAAGGATAGTTTCATAGGAAAAGAATCTACTTGGATGATAATAATGATACATAATAATTCCATGCAGTAATCCTGGCTGGCTCAGGTCTGGCGTCAAGAGTTTTCAAGGTCACTCCTGATTTCAGGGTCTCCTGACGTGACTTAACAACTATTTTTTAGGCATTACTCTGATTAAAAGATGCGATGTATGATTTTCCTTTTATAGTAGAGAATTGTCACTTTCGAATAGCCTTGTATGTTCTTCAGTGGTGTTTCATGCTTAGTTCACAGGCAACACCTAACTTTTTAGCACAAGTGCCAGTACGTTCAATCCATTAATTCCTTTTTCAAGTTAACAACTACTTGATTAGTGCATTCCAGTTAGTGCGCTAGCTCAGCTGACTGTTTATTTGTTCATCCGAACAAGAACTGAAAGTATTGTACAGTATGATCACTCCTTTATTAGGAAGAGCACAAATGCTAAGGGAGTCAAGAATTGAAACTTTTGGAGAGCTGAATAAAGAACAGTCATCATCATCATCTTACGTGCAAGGATTAGGCTATTGCCTGTTCCGACTTACAAACAGCTAATTAATTTTCAAATCCTAATTTAGTAAATGGTAATACGAGGACATACATACAGTTGTGAATAGAGGCAACTGTTCCCATCTCTGCTTGATGGTGTCTGAAACTAGCAGAGTCTGTAAGTGTGCTACAGGCTACAAAACTGATCCCAACGACCCAACCAAATGTATTGGTGTTGAAGAGGTACTGATCTACTCAATAAACTGGGAGATAAAGGGAATGTCGTTGGTAGATGTAAACAGCAGCGATGTACTGGGTCCGATCTCTCGAGTGGCTATGGCCACCGGGGTGACTTTCACGATGCCGAACAACAGACTCATTTGTATTGTCCACGACGATAAGTGACCATGGAACCGTGTCTAGAATAAAGAACAGTCCAGCTCAAAATTTCAAAATGAAGTGAATCATGAATTCACTATGATTGAAGACTGGGGTTCTCCATCAATTATGCCCGGTTTTTCAGTCGTTCAATAAACTTATTGAATCAATAACTTTTTTGCATTTGAACACATGGTTGATGTGTTATTAACACATGGTTATTGATTCAATAGTGCTATTGGATCCATAAACTGTCTATTGAGCCACTGAAAAACCGGGAATTAGAGTATTAGAGAGTATTCAACGAAAATGCACATTGACGTATACTTCCATAGTTTGTACTTTCATATTCACTTGCGAATGCACGATAATTTACCAAAATTATCCAAGTCAGTAATCCTGTTATGGATTATTGTGTAGGCAAATTGTCTGCAATTTCGCAAAATATTCTCCTCTGCTCCTTATTGCCTACTCTACTACTATCTCTAAGAACAATGTGTACGTTTTTGAATCCACCCTAACTTTCTAAAAATGAACCCGGTATCAACCAATTATCTCAATTTTCAAGATTTGACCTCGAACAAAGAGAACCCAGTTGGGAAGGTGGAGTATTTTGAAGAAGAGAAGGCTATGATATCTCCGTTTATGTAAATGCGATAAGAGTCTTGATGTTGTTAGTTCCTGATAAGGGGGTTAGTTGGAGCCTGGGGTGGGGGCAAAGAAGCTAATGGATGCAAATAGGAGGTCGAACGGACCAGAAGAGACATTAAAGGGTAACGTAGACGTTGTAATGGGCAAGAATAAGCCGGTGAGGCTCAGTGACGACAGTATATAGTAATAGTAACGTATATAAGTAATGTATAGAACCAGCAACATAGTAATAGAAGCGGGCAGGACTTTGATCTACGGACTCGAATTTCGGCCGGGCCCCTCTGTTGCAATAATCCGCGCTGCTCCTACAAATCGCGCACCCATCCCGCATCTTGATGTTGACTCCGTTACTGCAGTCTGCAGATTTATGGCGCGCTTCACACATTGTTTCCCAATTGCGGAACGACGGTTCTTTTGTAGTTGTCGTTGTCGACGCCATCAACTTCAACGGTAATTAACTTATCTTCTTCGCTGCCCCTCATACCATCCGTACTAGTTGGGATATTGATTGTTCGATAGTTATCGCCCAAAGAGAATAGGTCTGGATGGTCAGTGGAGTGAAGGGGTAACGGTTATCACGCAGGCACGACTCAGTGTTATAGAAGTGTAAGTCCTAGTGCAGTGTCAGGAATTTGCACTAACCGTGATAGTTTCATTCATAGAAAGTTTTACTCATTTTTGAGATTTTTTGCTGTGATGATGCCCCCATAAACTTTTAGCTTCGATGAGTAGACCTACCTACAGCTGTAGGTGGGTTCCGAACCACCGGGAAGCGATTTTGATTCTCATGAATGGATTACATTCAGCGGAAAAGGGCCTTCACTGAAAGTGGTCACCCACACAATGGGCGTAACAGGTGCGAGTCTCTCATCTAATCTTGCGATTATACACCGGCAGGATCACGAATCTATGCTCTTGCTTTTAAATATTTGTTAAATTTTCTTGTTGTGATAAGGTTGACTTGACGAGTGTAGACCTGGAAATGTGTTATTTTGCCGCTATAGTATCAATATGTCTAATAATTAAATTAACGCTTTTCATATCCTTGTGTCTAGAAAGGAATTTGAAATTTGATGTATGTATCTATCTGTACATAATATATTGCATCTTTGTAACAAGCGCTTATTTTGGCTTAAGCTATTCTCTTGTTGCGTTTATTATTATAGTTGGCATTAATGTTGTTCATTAATAACAGAGAATTGTACGGGTGAGACTTCAAATAATATTAATTTTTTATCGTTGCATGTCTTGAAAACCTAGAATTCACCATGTACATGAATTATTGTACATGAATTGCATGCATGTACTGTACTAAGTACCCCTCGCACGTAGTACAGTACATGTATGCAAGTGTAACTACATTCCACTAAATTCCAGGTACATCCCATTTCATGACAGCAGCAGTTTCAATTACACGAGACATCATGTGTTGAAAAAACGAATCCATCGATTTTGTCATTGAGACAGTACTGCGCTGAGTGCTTTTTGTATCATTTGAATTCGCATGTAGTAGCAGCAGCATCTCATGTGGCTTTCCATTAATGTGTGTTGGGTGTCCATAAACATTGTTACTCAGGACGCTTATTGTGATATCGCTAAACTTTTTTAATAATTTTTCCTCTCCGGCAACTGCATTTACCGCATTTCGAACAGTGGGTGTATTGTTTCGAAAAATGGCCATTCGTGTTTGTAGACTAAAACGTCCTGAAATTTGTGTTGTGTTGGCCGATTCCTGTTTTGCCACCGCTGCTCCGTGCTGAGTTTACAAACTAACAGCAAACTGTCGTCCTGTCGGCTGCTAATTCGTCACGTTCAAACAATCGGCCAGAACCCTCGCTATATGTACCCCCCCTTGAGTCCACCTACGCCTCCCTCAAGTCCCCCCACACCCACTCAACCCCTAGATCCCCCCCTAAATCCCCCTAGACCCCTCCCTGGACCCCCAGCATTTGTGCTGCCATTTGTACCTCGTAATCCTGTTAACTGTAGTTCTAGCGAATGAATTGCATCCATCCTAGACATGGAATCGAGTGCAGGAAGTTACATTACCGGATGCATTATATCAGCACGAAAAGACCTGACCTTAACGTTGTTCAGTCACTTTGCATTTCGAGCCGTGTTCATGGTTAGTTCCGCCAGTTGTTACGAGATGCTCTAGTAGTAGCTTGAATCCTATATTCTAAGCGGAGTTGGTGAATTGTCAGGAGAGGGAGATTATCTACTTCCCTCTTAGCTCACTTTCGCACGCACACAACCAGCCGGCAGAGGCCGCCACCCGGCCGAGAGTGTCACAAAGTAACAACATAAATACAGTACTCATCAATAGGCTCTACGATTCACAATAATATGAGTATTAGGCCTGTAGCGCCAGTCCGCCAGTGCCACTGGCCTCGCCTGTCTAGGTCAGTGAATACCGGTACTGCACCGCCTGGTGCAGTAACCATCAGCTCCTACTCTACTCACGTACACGTACATATTATTTTATGTTGATTAGAAATAAATGTGATAAGATATCTCTCAAAGAAATATATTTTGAAAGTTATAGAACACTTCATGTTTTCGTTAGTATGATCATTGGCATTGCGCATTCCAACGTATGTTACAATCTGATCTGAATATAATATAATTGATCTGAATAAGTCGGTTTCGTCAATATTTTAACATGTTATCTAAATGTAAATAGTCAATAAGTTTATACTTTTTCTCAGTAATTATTCAAATATAATTAAAAGTAGGTATGTCCATCTGTCACTTTTGTTGATACTGTACATTTCAACCTTTTTTATTTATCAAATAGAGTAAGTTTAAAATATACTTTATTATCAAAAAAACTTATAAGATTTAAATCTGAATTGAACGGTTCTGCAACGTGACATACAGTTAGAAATTGATTCAGTCGGAAAAAATAAAATAGAAATAAATTGAAAAAGTATTAATTTATTTCAAGCGATGTTCAGTCAAAAAACATTTTTTATTTCACACAGATTTGTACAATATCGAAATAAACAAAACCCATTAACAATAATTTGATTTCCAAGTTGATTCCTATGTAAAAATAATAGATATGTAAATACAGTAAATATTCACATATAGAACCAAATTTAAATTTTTATATTTGGAACAAATTTTAAGACAAACCTAAAATGAGGGTATGGCTAGCCAGTTGTTGAGATAATGAGCCAGGAATTCATTGGATTTAATGTGATGCCCACAGAAAAAAAACTTGAAAAAGTATTTGTGTAAAATTACTTAAATTTTAAAACTATTTTACATACAATATTTCGAGTTTCGAGCTGAGAAAGAACTCTCTGAAGGGTTTGAGAGTTTACCTGAATGCTTTATTCTTAAATACTTGAATACTACTTTAAAATTCAACACTATTTTAAATACTTGAAAAGTAGTGCAGCATTTCAGCATTTCATTTGCACCACTTTTCAAGCATTTAAAGTAGTGTTTTAATTTTCAAGTTTTTAAAGTAGTATTAAGTATTTTGGTAGTGCAGCATTTCAGGTAAACTCTCCAAACCCTTCAGAGAGTTTTTTTTCCCAGCTCATGGAACAGTGAAAGATTGTATGTAAAATAATTCTTCAAAACTCAACATTCACGAATCCTTATAAATTACAGCTTAGTTTGGAATAATGGAATATGGAATTATGAAAACTTGAATAGGAATAATGTTCAAATATTATTTCCTGCATAAAATAGAAATAAAATTACAATCTGTCCCCAATGTAGAGCGATTTTCAATATTAGTGACTGGAAAAGAGGTGTCTTCACCAAGTAGCCTATAAGCTATTCTGAATCAAAGGGTAGATAATTATGATTGTAACTACAGTTTGAATAAAACTAAAACTTTTATGATAAAATTGGAAAATCGCTTTTCGAATTTCCTGCATTCAGCATACAATGAAAACGAGATATTTCTTGATTTGATTTAAAAAAAATTAGGTATCCTTAGTTCTAATCTACCTGTTACGTGAAAATTGTAGCCTATATATTTGTTCAGAGATTGCCAAACTTATCAGGATTCGATTGGTAAAGATTTTGCGGGAATAATGAACAGAAATTCAAAGTTATGTACCTATGTTTAACATAATTATAAGTTATTTTTGTGGAACTTGGGATGATTCGGCGCGGCGGAAGACGCGAAAGAAAGTCTCTCCGCCACAAAAAGCTATGAGCAGAATAAAGTTCAGTAACTTGAGACAAAACTCCTCGGACAATCTTCATGATCCGTGAAAGAGCAGTTTTCTACATCTCACCTTGGACAATAAATTGTTACTTGTTAGTGCATATACTGTACACACTCACACCGCACTCCACACTGGTTTTACGTGATTTCGGTTTTCTTTCCAGTATGAAAACGTTCAAGAAATTTCCACTGGAGTATTTTTTAATACAGTCTGTACATCATTAGCTTTGTTTTGATATGTTTTTTCTCGATTAATGTAAGAATGAACAAGTTATTCAATTCAATTCAATTCAAATATTCTTTATTCAACAAATGTACAGGTACATTGAATAACGTCATATGTAAAACAAACAATAATTTTGGACTATATCAAAGTTATTTGTTATTGAATATCATATTATAAATGTTTACCGAAAAGTCCATCAAAAAACTAGTAAGTGTTCAAGTGTTTACTTAATTAAAATTAACATCAAATTCTTGTAAAGAGTACAGCGCTAATTTTACCAGATATTCCTTTTAAATTTCTCATAAATATATGAGGATCCTTCAATTCTTGCAAACTGGTTGGTAGCTTCACAAAATATTATTCTTTCCTCTGTAAACGTTTTTTTAAAAAATAGATCCAATCTGTGTCTTTCTATAATACGACCGAATCGTGTATAGTGTATTATAATTCTGGGTACTATTTATTAAATTTGAACCATCATATTTTTTGAAAAAGACGATAACATAAAATATGTAGTGTCCATATATTGTTAAGATTCTTAGGTTGGAGAAAGATATCTTTCCAGAGTCAGTTCTATTGAGGTTTAGTATAATTCTTATTGCTCGTTTTGCTGTTTAAGAATTTTATCAAGATTTCTCTTAGTTGTACTTCCTTATATAATAAAGACCATATGCCAAATGCGCATGTGTGCATGGTATATTGACTTCAATGTTTTAATACTTCATAAATTGGACATTCGACGCAAAGTATATAGACCTGGGGATATTTTTATAACGTGATACATGACTGTCCCATGAAAGACTACTATCTATTAACGACCTAGAAAGTTAGTTTTGTCTTCTGTTTCTAAAGGGTGTTGTTTGTTGCTATATTTAGCACAATTCCTATTACTCTGCCTTGTCGAGAATGGGACACTATGGGCTTACTTGAGTTCAACAAAAGATTTCGGCTATTTAGATACTCATTAATATAGGAGAGGCCTATGGCAGATGGGAATTCCACGGCTTCAACTGATTTACCTGAGAATATTATGTTAGCATCATCCGCATACAGACATACAGAGGCGGGTTCTTGAACCAAATCAGGCAGACCCCTGATATAACATAGGAATAATAAAGGACCCAAAATGGATCCTTGAGGTACTCCATACTTTAATATTCTCAGGTCAGAGCGATAACTGTATTTGTAAAAATGATTATTTTTTTCTTCTGTATGCTCTATTTCGACAAACTGCTGTCTGCCAATCAAATAAGACGAGAACCACGCCTGCTCCTTATCACATACTCCTAACGCCTCTAACAGATATGTAACAAAACATTGTGTAGCACACTATCGAAGGGCACGTGACATATCTAAGAAAATGCCAACAACTTTCTCTCCTTTGTCTATAGCATTAATTATAGTATTTATGAAATCTACGCCTGCTGTGATTGTTGACTTTTTGGAGCGAAACCAGCTGTTCTTTTTGTCCAATAAATTGTTTGCTTCTAGGTTATTCCATTAATTGAATATATACCACACGTTCAATGATTTTTGAGAAAACTGATAACAACGCTATTGGCCTGTAACAACCAGGATCTTTGATATTACCTTTTTAAATGTTGGCATGACTCTAGCTATCTTTAGTTTGTTAGAAATTTTCCTGATATTAGAGATGAATTAATGATATGTGTTAATGGTTTTAAAATTGCTGGTAAGACTTTAACTACTGTTATTGGAATATCATCCGGTCCAGAAGATTGTTTGTTTTCAAATGAACTTACTATTTTATTTAATTGACACTCAGTAGTGGGTTTGAATCTAAATCTCAGTAAAGATTGAAAATTTAGTGAATTTGGTAAATTTACAGGTCTAGATTTATTAGGAATATCCGGTATAACAAAATTATCAATTGCCGTAACAAAAATCATTAAATATATTGCATACACTAACAAGATCCGTTGAGTGTGTGCCATTACTTATTTCACTTACATTTGAATTATTCGTTTTATTCTTACCCACCTCAGAATTTATAATTTTCAATGTTACTTTATTCTTATTTTTTGGAATCCAAAGATTTTTATCAAAAATACTTTTGTCTATTTTTTTTCGATCATCAGTTTGAGAACTTTTCTATTACTTTTTATTTGAATCTTTAAATCTTTTCTCTTACATTGTCTATGTAAATTCTAACTCTAATAATTCTCTTTTTATCAATTACCTCAGGACTCGTCCCGTTTGTATTGTTAGTTTCCTTCACATTTCTCAGGATCTTTGGAAAATTAATATTAAAATAATGTGAAAAAACTGAGATAAAGACATCGTATTTTTCATCCACTGGTGATTGATAAACCTCAAACCAATTCAGAAACGCTAACTCTCTATAGAACACTTCCAAATGACAGTTATCAAATCTACGACAAAATTTCTAAATTGGTTTGTCGAGGACCCCCACTCACACCCCGGATCTCGAGCAACTGAGCATCGTGATCCGATATGTGAATAATGATACTCGACGCATTTAAAACTATCATCAACTATGTTAGTAATGAAGTTATCTATGGCTGTTTCGGATGTGCTAGTGATTCTAGTAGGAAAATCAACCTTGTAAATCATATTATACATTTTCAGAACATTCATTAACTTATTATACGTGTTATTTTTTTCTAAAACATTGATATTTATGTCTCCTGCCACAATAACTTTTTTATACTTCTTACATAAAATTTCAAGTAGGATTTCTAACTTCTCTAAGAATGGATCCAAAAAGCAGTGCTGAGGTGTTCTATATAAGCAAGCTAGTACAAAATTAAAACCATCAAGTGAAAACTCAGTTAAACAACATTCAAACTCTTTTTCAGTTGTTATTATCTGAATAGCTGGCAGATTTACAGATTTACATTTAGGAAAAATTTTATTTTAATAGTTATCGAATTTACAAAAAAAATGGTACTTTTTTATGAACGATATGGGAAAGTTGTTTCAGTTTGGAAAGATACCTTTTTTGAATTTTTAAGAGAAGTTCATTAATTAAGAGTGTTCATTGATTTTAAGAGCAGTTACATTATTCCAAGCCCATGACATTGAATATTATGTTGAATAATTTTTGGCTATATATCTGAACAAACATATACGATTTTCACGTAAAATTCAATTTAGAACTAAGATAACCTATTTTTTTTTAATCAAATCACAAATAACTCGTTTTCTTGTAACAGATGACTGAGAATAGCACTGTATCTGTTCTCATTGACGTTCATAATCAGTAACGAGAGTCAGTTCTTTTCTATTATGTTATATAATCGTGGAACATTGAATCCAACAACCTATAATGTTTTCCATATCTCCCATTAGGAAAACTGGATGATTCAACTGAGGTGGAACACCCAGGGTCTCTCCATAAAAAGCCATACAACTTAATAATAACAATAATTGAATCCAATTATTCGATCCCGGCAACCTTCTATCCCGCCAAAAACCTCAATGAAATGGCTCAATTTTACATGTATACAATTTTAACCCTGAAGCATAACTTTTCATAACAGCACCTAATATCATTTTAAAATCAATTTAAATAAGCCCCAATTTCATACCAGAATTACTGTTAAAGGCCCAACAGATTGAGGTATAGCTCTTCAAAGTTCATCTATCTATGTTAATATAATACATAATAAGCTATTTCTTGCTAATTCTCGTGAAAATCATGTGCAATAGCAAAAAATCAAGTGAAATCATTACGAGAAATCGATTGAGATGCATTGATAGAAAAAATGGTTCTCAGTTCAAAGAAAACTAATGAACATATTTCTAGATCCGCCACTGGAAAGTATAGAATAAGAAGGGGTTCAGTTATATTTTCTTCTTCGCATATACCGTACAACTGATGTCAAAATGTTTACAGGACAATTCCAAGCACAAGCAGAGAATGTAGAAGGAGATAAAACAGAGCTTCTAAGAAATATTATATGAATAGACTAGCTGAGTAAAATGAATTGCAAACTGATTACAATCTGATTAGAGGGACTATTTATGATAAATTGTTGGAAAATATAATCCTACACACAATATCGTGTAACAACTTCTTTTCTATAGAACAAGAAGAAAAATTCAGCAATACATATACAACTTCAAGCTGATATTGATACGAGTTCGAGTGAACAAGTATATCGACACTACTCTGTAATAAATTAAATAACACATTAAACTATTAATGTGTTCATAAAATATACATTGTAATATATCAATTTGGAAATTTGTAAATGTACTAAAAGTTATATCTTAGACATTTTCTTGTTAAACGCTGGCATAAAAGTCCTTAGAAGAAAATGAAAATATATATGATCGTCAAATATCATACTATTTCAATCTGTTAAAGATAACATCCAAATTATAGCAGTTACAATTAAAATGAATATAAAATTATTTTGTGAGAGAATGACACAAGGAATCCATCGATATCCATTTCGTTCCGAAAATCCGATTAGAACTTGAGATATAGACGATTGTATAAATAAGAAAAGTACCATTCTTTGTAAATTCGATAACTTATTTATTTTGACATTAATCGAGAAAAAAACATATCAGAACAAAGCCAATGATGTACAGAATGTATAAAAAATACTCCAATGGAAAATTCTTTAAGCGTTTTGAAACTGGAAAGAAAACAGACAGAAAATTGACGACGCTTGCAATAGTACGTAAACAATAATATTAGCCTATAAATGGCTGAGATGAACAAGGCGAGAATAATCAGAGCTGACTGCAGTGTTCAGCTCTGAGCGTAGTGAAGGAGAAGTCTGCTGTGTTGATAGGAAGGCAGTGGTAGGGAGAAATTGAGAGTGTGTGTATGCGCTTTATCGCCCCTGCGCGTATGTGCACTGTACACACTCACATTGGACGCCACGCTGATTTTATGTGATTTTCTGTTTTCTATCCAGTTTCTAAACGCTTGAGAATTTTCCATTGGAGTATTTTTATACATTCTTGACATCATTGGCTTTGATCTGACATGTTTTTCTCGATTAATGCCAAAATAAATAAGTTATCGATTTTACAAAATGGTACTTTTTATTTATGAACGATATGGGAAATAAAATGTTTCAGCTCGGAAGATACATTTTTGAATTTTTAAGAGTAGTTCGGTTGATATAGTTGAAACCGTTCAAGAGCTGGAAAGCTAACAGGTTAGCACTTTAAAGCGCCATAGCTCGCTTATTAGACCACTTACAAATTTCAGGTGGCACTTTTTCTCACTCTTATAATGATCTTAACAAGTATGTTTAAAAATATTATCCAATTTAAATAAAAAAAAATTTCGACCGAACAGTGTTTCGATGAAACACCAGCTCGGTTTCCGAAAAGTAGTTGTGATTATTTTGTATCGAGTGAGTTGTTCTCTACTTCTCAGTTTACCAAATACATTTTCATCGTTGTAGTACATTACGTTTGTTTGTATGTTTCAAATTTGTCCAATGCCGTTAATTTCAAAAAATCAGCGATTACATCACACTGCATTTTCGTCCTATGCCATAAATTTCAAAATTAATGAATAATAAATAAAATGAATAATTTATTTCCCCAAAAAAAAAACAGTATCAAAATACAATGGAGTTTGGAAAAATAAATTGATATGCCACATCTGAGACAATGCTGTGCGGGGTCAAAACTTGGAGTCGTAGCTTAATAGTGGAAAGAAAAAACACTGTGCTTCTTTTGAATATACCATTAATATTAGGATAACTCATCCAGACGATTTATAACACCATAGAATAAATAACACCACAATAGAAAATCATCTATTTTCCCACACTACATTCCGTTTATTGATTACATGAGCATTACACTGTCCACATGGTATTTGTTGATGTATGGTGTTTGTTGATGCTTTTAAATAAATTTGAAAAACTTATCTATCAAGTATTAATGTCAGAAGAAATAATTCTGTGATTTGTTACAGAATTATTAATTAGACTCTTTATTCAGTGATTTGGATACATTGAAAGTACTCGTGACATGTGAGCAACCTGATTCATCCTCTCATACTTCATAGGTAGGGTTGTTAATCTCATCAATCTTTTGTGAATGAAAATGTTGCTTTTTCAATTACGTCCAATTCCTATCATAATTGTTGATACCTCGATACCTTAGATAAGACAATTTATTTGGTTAGCCCTTCTACAGTTATGTAGTATTACAGTTAGTACTAAGTTACTACAGTACTAAGTTGGTAGTAGAATACAGTAATGAATTTTAGTAATGAATCACCTCTCAGAAAATCAGCTCACAATCATCGCGTTGTAATTTTCTATGGCTTTCAAACAGTTATGACGTTTTAATTTGTACGAATGAATGTACGTATGGTTGTACGGAATCAGCAATCCTAATGAAGGCATTACAATCAGCAAAACCTAGTACAGTAGCACAAAAAGTTGGTTTATGTTAGGGTTTATCTATCCTAGTTACAAAAATAACAAGTAATAACCTCACATCTAGTCCCAATTTCCAACTGACTAGCTGCTTGTCCACCGTCTATTCTGACACACAAGTGATGCGCTGAACAGAGGATGCGTCGCTAATAAAAAATAATGGATAAACATCCCATAAATACATGAAACTGCGTGAAATCGGTCATACATGTACAGTAGCACAACGCACACTGAATGGGATGAGCAGATCAAGTCATTGTGAGAGAAAATGAGAGAGATAGATAGATAGATAGAGAGAGAGAGAGAGAGAGAGAGAGAGGGTGAGAGAGAGAGAGAGAGAGAGTGATGGTGTGAGGGTGGGAGAGAGTTGGGAACACGCATGGCGAGAGACGATCTGATAACAAATCAGCCAGCTCGCGGCTTTTGTTGCGGCGTAACGGAAACTGCGAGATAGATAAGAGAGAAAGAGAGAGGAAAATTGAAAGGGAGTGTGTGAGAGTAGGGGGGGGGTGATGGAAATGATGGCCTGAGCTTCATCCTACCCTCACTTGTCATTTGTCTATGTTGGGTGGAACAACTGGCTAAACAACACCGGCCAAACCCACCCACGAATTAATTACACGGCAGATTGATTCAACTTCACCTACTGATGGATCGCGGGCCTCCAGAACTATCTGCTCGAAACTTGTCCGGGGAATCGAACCAACTGACCGACCACTTCACAAGAGAGCGGCACAGCCTGCGTCAATCCGTCAATCTGCATTAACTCATCAACAATGATTGACTCTATCTAGGGCCTACACTAACTAATCAATAGTGTCCCTAATTAAATTGTTTTGCTTCTAGGTATTGTTAGAGCCGAATAAAACATAGAACTACATCCTGTTTGATCAGAGTAAGAATTCTCCGGCGAATTGAGCCTGTGAAGATAAATATCAGTAGTCTTTATCTGTAGTCAAAATTCAGTAGTCTTCAGTATCAGTAGTTTTTACCCTGGTCAAACAGCAGGCTTACATATAGACTTTTAACAGAGAGTGTAGAAGAATAACTTATAGTCTCAGTGTCTACCAAATGGTGAATCCTTGCAACGCTTGATATCTGAGAGTCCACTGTACCATTGAATATAATTATATCCTTTGGATATATATTCAAATTGGGATTTATTCCTATATCCTAAATAATATATATTCGATGGCTGTACTCATTCCATGGAGGATTGATTGCAGTTCATGCTGCTGGAGATGAGGCTTGTCAGTGGAAAATAAAATACTAGTCTGGAATCATTCTGAATGAAGATTCAAAGAAGTGAATTCAATTCACATAGTGGATTGTACTTTTATTTAGAAATAAATCTATACACCGACTGATGTCAACAGATGCATAATACATTCCAACTACTTTGATGAGAGTTGAGAGCTGTAAACAATAACCTTTGAACTGAAAGTAGCTAAAAAAAATCCCAACACATCAATGAACAAGTTTACAGTGGGCTCTTAACAAAAGACAAAGGAACTAAACACTCGGCTGCTTCTCGAAATGCAAAATAAGAGTGTTAACGGCCGAACTGTGCGTGTGTTCTAAATATTTCCACCAGATGTGTTTCTAATTTCAAAATAGTGATGAAGAAGTGCCGTGCTCTCCAGCTGAGGTCTCGGAGGTTGGAGCCAAAAAGACGATCGTACTATTTTCGGATTGGATTGAGTCACATCGGTTCTGCCACACACGTTTCTTTGTCAGAATGTTAGGAAACTCTTCAAAGCTTCCGTATTATTTTCACCTCGAGTATCCAGGTGTTGAATAATAATTTCAAGAGCTCCAATCTTCAACTGTCAATCAATCAAGGGGTTTGCGCAGATAATGAATTACTGATGGCGCCAAAAAGATAACTGTCTTCATGTTGAATCTGGCATTTAAAAAAATTGTCGCTCAAGAATGAGACTGTACACAGACCAACGCTATGAGTATGTTCTGTGGGCTCTGAATATTAATTAGAATGAGGGCGATTTTTTCCAGCATGCAGCTGCTTCTTAGCTTTCATGGTCAAGGACCAACGCATGTAAATTAACATGGGGGATAATTCGCAAATATTGTGGAGGAAACCTTGAGGATTTTTTCATCCGCATGAGGACAGCTTTGAATATTATTTAAGCATCTTTTTAGAAGTCTGTCAACTTTTGTCTCACAATGAATTGAGTCGACATCAATTTTTTCTTGATTTAATTTTATTAATTCATTTCAGTCTAGTAAATTCCTCTAAGAAGAAAACAAGGAACAGATCAAAGTCGACACATCACTTTTAAGCTATTTAGGAGCTCATTTAAGTCTCTTTGATCATCTGTAATGTATCATTTTATTCATCAACTATATTTTTATTCCTTCACAATTTAAATTGAAATTCGAGTAATTCATGATACTATGTAAAAAATTGTATAAATTGTAGAGTATTGCACAATAGTTCCTGTTGTAACGAATTGTCGAAAGATCGAGTAGAATCACTAGCAATAGCCTCAAGAATTTATTTCTTTGTCCGTATACAACTCTCAAGTAGAACTTACAAAACAACTAAGCTTGAAAACTTTTTTCTCGATCTAAGAATCAGCTTACTTCAGCCAAATTCAATCGATAAATACTGGGTATATTCTAGTTTTAGTATATAGTTTTAGTTTTAGTTTCTAGTTCTAGTTTTGGGTATATTCTCATAATATCTTATTGGGATGAGATTGAGAGTGAAGTGATAATATTTTGGACATTAATTTTCAAACTATTCATTGAAGCTGCTGTTAATTTTGTTTTCAACAAATCGTTTGTCACAACTCTTTTTTTTCAAAAAAATCTTTCAAGAGAGATTGAAAATATGTACAGTACATTGAAATTGTCAACAATATTGCAACTAGATCCACAATATGGGTGATGTGCATGTTGATATGTTCAGTTATTTGAAAAGAGCTGTGGCCTATAATTTCTAAAGCTGGTCTGAGATGTTGCAAGAGAAGTTTAGTGTTCTTTCAAGATCAGAATAGTCTTTTTTTGTGATGCACTTCCACTACCCATCTGAGATACGCGGACGGGGATAAATCGACGTTATTTAGAAAGCAAACACATTCAAACAGAAAGTACACAAGAGTATTGGACGGCGAGTGAAGAGATCAAAAGGACCCTCAAATAGAAGCAGGACATTAAATTGTTGGGATTGTGTATAGCTGTGCTACAAAAGAGAAAACCTCTAGCAGATGTTTCTAGATCAAAAGCACGTGATTGGACTTTGAAGTAGAAAATTCGTCAACAGGAATGACCGCAAACATTGTCTGTGTGTCTCTGCAATCATCAGTCACCACTTACTGCTCACTGTTTAAATGAAGCGCAGCCGTGTTTACATGTCTGCTTCCATCATTTTATGTCACCTAATGGCGTTCTACTGAATTTCAAGTTAATTTTAATATGGCAATATTTGAATTTAGACAAGAACTTCAATATTTGATCGTTATTAGATGATTACTCAATGATTTAATATTCCATTCAACTCAATGATGCAACATGACTTTTGTTTTTTTTGGTGTGAAAATCAGTGAGACTAATCCACTGAAAATTAATTTTCCTTATAATTCCTTACAGAAAAATAGTGATGACTATAGTTAACAAACGCCCATAGTTTGTCAATTATTCAATTTTCTTAGTTTAATTTAAATTTAATATCTATTTTATTTTCAATTTTTTTTTACATTTCTTAATGGATAATGATTACCTACATTGGTAATCTTACCACTACATTCAGTGAATGTAGATCCTCATCCAGACCAAAAATTCATTTCCCTCAAAATCCCCTTACAAAACAATGATGCAGCTCCTAGTTACGGTATCTATTATCCAATTTCGGTATCTCCTATAGGGAAATTCCAAGAAGATCAATGCTGCTTCAAAGTACGACAATGATAGTGTGCTTGTGAGAGTGACCTAAATTATTAATAGATCATCTCGGAGCCGAGAGTAGGTGTGTGGCGTGTGCGAGGAGAGACGAATTTCTGAGTGCACCTTTTTAGGGGGTTGGGGGGGTGGTAGGGGTTACCCGGCAGTCAACCGACACTGATTACGTCGGCTCCATTTAGCGGGCGAAACTTTTTCCTGTCGGAATCTTTCCCGAGTAGAAAATTGTTTTTGAAAGGTGCTGCTGGCCGAGATTTACTTGGTCTGTCGCTGCGAAAACGAAAGAGAAATATAATAATGAAGCCTGTTGGTGCCGTCAATAATAATGGGATTTTAAGAATGATGGAGTGCCCGTGGTTGAGTTGGGGAAGGGGTTGGGTGGGCGGTAGGGGGGTTAGTGAAAAGCGAGTAGGAAAAGTCCTGTGGAAAATCTTCGATCAGAGCGACGTTGCATGTCTCTGGCAACAGTTTCTTGTTGACCAACTTGGGTGACAGTCGACTTGCGGCCACAATTCCAACAATCACGACTGCCACACTAATTGTTAACCTTACTTGTGCCATGATGCAGAGCAGAGCAGTGAAGTTCGAATGGAGTTAGTGAAGTAATTAGTGGTTTAGAAACTGGCTTTGTGCGTTACGAATCTCCTTCGTTGCTACATAAATTATTGAATCGTTGCAATTCAAACGAGTTGGCGTATCGTTGCTGGGCAACTTTGTTTGCAGCCCATGCAAAATGTGGCCCAATTCTGATACAAACCAAAGATTTCCTCCGAACATGATACAGGTCGTGTTATTGAATTTAATTTTATGTTCTTATATTAATTACTCCTTTATAGTTTCACTTTTAAATGCCCTTCTGGATGAATCCTGACTTCTAAATCAAATTTATTCTTGATACCTGTGTGAATAAATCATCTTATATTTTTCAAAACAAGTAAAATATAATAAATTACACAAATTATAAATATGAAATAATCTACTTAAGCAAATGCAAGAAACTCGATGAAAGGATAGACACAGAGTCCAAAACGTCTAATATCGATATACGGTATTTATTTTGAGATATAGATGAAAATTGTGTAATGTGTCTAGTTTCGAATGATATATTTTTCAAATAAATGGAAAATAATGAATTAATTCAGTTTTAACTAAAGAAACTACCATTTTACTAGCTAATCTTCGTTCACTAGACATTCCAATTCTTCATGTAAAGTTGATGAAAATTATTGGGAATTCCCTGGGAAGTAGTTGTCACTGATGATTTAGGTATTAGCCTCGTGGATTGAGGAATTGTTTCCTTTGTTCACAAATTCCTATAAATTCTACGGAAAATGAATTAGCACTTTCGCTTTCCATTATAGTACATACTTGAAAGGTAATTTCGACATCTTACAAACTAGAACTACAATATGACATGTAGAACATCAACATACTTTAATGTGACTTGAATGTTGAGGCCAGGCATACTTAGCATTTAGAGATTTAAACAGGGATTTAGAGATTTTGAATTAATAGAACGATACTAATCCTACTATAAAGTTGTAGACTTTTAACATTTTTCCATCTTATTTTGTTACTGATGATTGTTGTGATAGACTCACCAAACTGTGATAGACTAGCATAGACTTACTCAATATGAAGAATGGAGAATCGATTATCTCTGATTCTAGTTCTTGATATTTTGAAGTGCAGAGTTAATAATTTTCCAGTTTAATGTTATGTATAACATAAATGAAGAATATATTGTAGGCGGAACTAAGGTTAATGATCAGCTTCCTAACAGAAGATCAAGTACAAAAGAAAATCAGCTGACTTTGGTACGTTACCGAAAAGTTTTGTCAAAATCTAACATTGTTATAAACAACGGTACACAGTTTACAAAGTGGGAATCACATTTGAACATGTCTTGCCTACAAGAAGGCTGTGCAAAACTCGTTTAGTGTGCTGTAACGTACTGGAGTTTTGGTTTGCCGCAGCTACTGTCTTAGCTGTCAAACAAAAATCTCTGGAGAACACACTCAAAGTTATTTCTATTTTATCGGAACGACAGATTCCCGAGGGCGATGACAAATTTGGTAACAATGAAAGATTCTATAAGAGGAAAATATAAATGACGGGGATGAGAAGTACTGTACTTGGAACTTGGCCAAAACAAGCTAACATTGTCATATGACATTATTTGTATGTAAAACCTGGTCTGCAAAACGGCATTCAGTTCTTAAATTGTTCGAGGGAAGATTTTTTAAAACAGTATACATTTAAGACTTTTCTTGAAATAGATAAGATAAGATAGATAAGATATGTATTTTTCCAAAGAACACAATACAGTACACACAGTACAAGAAAAGAAACAAAAACCAAAATCATATAATGTATTATATGATATTAGATATCTTGATAATAATACAGTTTTAATGTGTATAATTTAACTAATCCGATTTCCATTATTGAATCATTACCGATATGAAGATGAACATATTTTTGAAATAATTATTGGAATTGGGTACTGCTATTAAATATGTATTCCAATCGAAAGGATGATGATAGGCTACTACTAAATATTTTGACAATCGATTATGTGACCTCAAAATTTGATGCATTAAAACATTTCTGGAAATATTCAATTGCAATTGGAAATACCAAAGAAAGAATTTGTTAGCCGACTCAACAGTAATAAACATGAAATAGAATTATTATCCTTTGGCTTGTAATAGATGGATGGAGTATAATTATAGCTAACTTATTGCTAATGTGAAAATTGTATAATTTCTTTCAAATTTTTTTCAATTTTGATCCAATAATTATCAATTTTTAATAATAATTCATCAAATTTTAAAAATTTTCAAGTTCATTTGAATAAGATGAATTAGTTCCTGAGAATATTATTATACGGTCGTATACGTATATCATACGGCATAACGGTGGTATAACATTGCAATTCAGTGGTCAGTAATAAATTAATGTCTCAGACAAACATGAACCATTGTTTGAGGTTGGATTTCCCCGAAACATCCACATGTAATGAAAACAACAATTATGCTTTGAGCAAGGAGCAGCGGCTTATAGCTGAGCAACTCAAATACCTGCGAATGAAGTCTGAATATTATTGATATAAGATGGGGGCCAAGCATGTAAGAGGAGGCGTTTAAGAGGAATGTCAGGCTAAAATGTGGTAATTTGGCGGGAGAGTTGGTATCTGTCCCCGGGGCTTCGAAGATCACAGAACTGAGAGATCACTTCACCCGGGGGGATGTTGAAAGAAGAAGCAGTCTGGCAAGCAAGCACACGAACCTAGAGAAACTCACAACTTCACTTCAGATCACAACCGCATGCCCCTAACCACCTGCAATATCCCTTTGCACTGTTCTCTGTTGGAGCTTAGGCTTATCGCTCGCATCTACTTGAGCCAACCTTCTTCTCTTGTACATTGTACAGTGCTTTGCAATATAGCACTCGGGATTGGTGAGGGATCATGTTGCTCTCTACCAATAGAATTGGATGGGAAATCTAGCTGACGTGTAGAATTCATATCGTATAGATAATTGACTTTCATTTATATATTCTTAATAAAACTGCAGAACTCAGTTTTGTTCATATTTGTAAAAAGCTACTTGATTGATGGTTGTTGAATATTTGTCATGAAGAAAAGCTACCATCGATTTACGACAAAGGATGTGATAGTCTTGATTAAGACAGCAGCAACTTCCAGCTTCTCACACGTTTTGAGTTGTGAGCAAAGAGAAAAAAAGTAAAGGAAGAAGTCGTTCTTATATCTACACTCTCTGGGTGTGAGGCGTCAATTGTACACGTGTGACCTCGCCCTCTAGCGAGCGAGATGCGAATTAATTTTGTTGCCGGTCCACACATTCATTTATTTAAGACGGGACACGACACTAACGCACAGCCATAAGCTCGAGCTCTTATGAGCGCAGACGGCGAATTCCGCACCTTAAGTCCTTTTAACATCTCTTCTTCAGCTCTGGCCCTGTCTGAACTAGGTCTGTTCCCTGTTATGTATGTATGCTAGCCCTTATCGCACTGGCTTTTATTGCCACCCCGCCAGCTAGTGCAGCTCACTTGTCGCCAAGATATGGGTCAAATTCAACAACTTTTTTCTCATTATGCACCGTGCATTTGCATAGAAACGATAAAAACCAAGTCAGCCCAACCACCAACTGAGAGTGTAACGAGAAAACCTCGAAAAACTACTCGTACACAAACTATATCGCTTGCTCTCCGCTCCTTGCATGCATTTAGCAGAAATTACTCTATCTCTGGCTGCAATAAATTTATAAAAATGATGCTCGTTTATTTCATAGTACACAGTGGTTGAAATTTTAATTTAATATTTTGTGCCAATTACTTGGAACTGACGATTGGGTGATTTTCCATTTAATTTTACGCAGAAATTATCAAAAAACGATTTTTTATAAAGTTGTTCTCAGAAAATCATCCATTTCAATATTCTATGATTAAACATTAGAATTATTCATTTACATAACATCTCATTACATTAGAGAAATCTTTTGAAAAAATGTCATTACATCACAATATTTAAAAAATGGAGTTATCCATTTAAATTCCATAGATAAACATTGAAATCAAGTAATTGAATTTCCTTCTGAATGTGACGTTCGCCCTAAACTAAACTTATAAAATCACAGGGGTGAACCCAGAAACATTTTTCGGAGGGTGATATCCCCCTTTTCAATAAAAAATATAATATACATGAGTATATTATTCCATTTTATTCTATAATTTCGG
This sequence comes from Laodelphax striatellus, assembly GCA_017141395.1. Taxonomy (NCBI): domain Eukaryota; kingdom Metazoa; phylum Arthropoda; class Insecta; order Hemiptera; family Delphacidae; genus Laodelphax; species Laodelphax striatellus. Next base: position 50,538,509 of record CM029531.1, read on the forward strand.
GAGGAGGTATATATCCCTAAATCCCCCCTTGGGTTCGCCCCTGTAAAATCATAATTCTGAACTTTTGAAATCAGAGTAGAATGAATGAGATTGTCGGGCCTATTTGACATCTTGTTTTATTTATAGTCAATTTGTTGCATTTGGAATAGCAGCAAAACAGACGCTGTCTGTTGCGTTGCGCGGTAGGGACAGCATGCGTCGGACTGTAATTCTGTCGTTAAAATATACGACGTGTGATAATCACCATACCGAAATGGCCGGTTTAATGTTTATGCATGCAAAAAATCCAATAGACGTTCTAATTCAAATGGCAGCATACTTTGTAGTCGTCGCAATTGTTCACTGAAGCAGGTCGCCAAAGCAATTGGATTCAACCATGTTACGAATAAAATGCGCAAATAAACTGCGGAATCGTTTTTGAGGTTGGCTATCCCGGCCGCGGCTCGGTCTCTGCAAAGTGACGCGTTCATTCTAAATAAAGCAGAGCTTTAATGGCCAATGCTAATCTCCAGCAAGCAGAGATCGTTTCTCTTTCATGTGTAGTCTACCCTTCAATAACTGGCGACCATTGCTACTGCTACACATCCCACCGCCAAAGTACTCAGTCTTACTTTTGAAAATGTTGAATGAACTGTAGACACGTTATAAATGAGTGAACGGAATAACTGGATTCAAAACACTGCTGAAATACGTTATCAAGTATTCCACCAACATGACTAATTGTGTAATTTCAAAGTGAAAAGTTGGTTTCTGAATTCTGGGAGTCTCGCTTGTACAATACCAAATTGGAAAATATCTTTGAAATAAATTCAATTTTAAAGGTTAAATTTAATTTTAATGGTTTTATTGTGACTAATTTTGGAATACCAATTCAATTGATGTAATTTCAAAATGTTTATAACCCTAAATATGAATTTCTTAATAATTTTATTTCAATTCAATTTCTGATTTTATTCAGTTTCAACAAACCCTTATAGCCTCATAACACTACAGAAATATTTTTTTCATTTTTTTAGAGGGTGATGCCCACATTAGCTCAAGTCTTGTGCGTGGTTCGTGGAAGGGTGATGTTGAGAGATGTACTACTGCTGTTGATAATTAATACTACTGTTGATAATGGATAAGATGTTACTGTTGATAAGAGATGTACTACTGTTGATAATGGTAACTACTGCTTTAATAAAAACAAACAAATCTGGCGTTCTGTTGTACTAATACGCATAATGCATAAAAGGGGTGATAATTGAGCGAACATCTTTTTAGAGTGAGTCAGGGGAGCGGAAAATTGGCGGCTATCACACGTTGAAGGCGATTGTGACTTACTTGATGCATGTGCGATAAAGCTTTTACATGGTCAGTAGACTGTACAGTGTATGCAGTGTATACACATTGCAGTGCAGACATCATTAGCCCACTATCTAGCGCCACGCTCCGCCAAGGATGAAAACACCATGGTTCCACATGGTAGCGGCTCACAGCATAGCTGTATGATGGACGGGCTCCGTGTTTCTAATTGAATTAACCTAACAATATGTCAACGAGAGCTTGTCCGTCAGCACGAAATTAACGTAGGCCCGCCCTATGACATATTAATTTATCACAAACCAATTCTATTAGAACCACTCCGTGTGACGGTAAACAAAGTAATCAACATTCAAAATTTAATTACTGGCTGGGATCGGATTAGAATGAGTGATAACTGCAGATGGAGAAGTGAGAGTAATCCTTTAGGTGAGATGATAATGATTTGATAATAGGAAAAGATCCCCAGTGATCACAATAGAAAGATAATCAGTGTTTTGAATTATTCCATGAACAATATCAGTGATTCAAACGTCATTTGGAAGATAACTCACCAAATTTTTCCTTGTGCAGAAAAATCAATTCGCAAATCCCATGATTAATTTCTATTTTTATAAATGTAACGTAATGAAAAACGTCTATTCAAACTTAATGATAGTGAACATTTAATTGATAACAGCAGCGACAGTATAATTCAAAATTTGGTCATTGCATAGTATTATCATAAGAGGCAGAAGGGTCCCACCAAGAATAAGAAAAGAAGAAGATGAAGAATCAAAATTTGGTCATTGGATACTATAATCATATAGAAACCATAGAATAATATAAAGTAATAAGAAAGTGAATATTGTTAGAGTTGATTGAGTAAAAATAGAGTAAAATATAGAATAATGTCATAGACGAACCATAGCACCACATATATCATCGTTATTCTGTGGTACAGTATTATCCTCGCTGGCCCCATCTTTGTAAAGAATTCTTGCCATTTAATATTAGATACAAAATCTATTTCGTTGGGAGGGATATTCTCATAGAAAATTATTTCTCAATAAAATCATTCAACTTCTCCATTGGTCATCTCAAACGATTGAATTTATGTTTAGCTTGAAGTTGAAGATGTTATGAAGTGACGAGAGTTATGTACTGTGAACTGAGTCCCTAGTTAGCGCAATCGTTGTGTTCTGAAGTCAAAGAACCGTGAATGTGAAAAAAGATTGAATGTGAGGCAGATGTAAGTGGTGATAGAGAGAAGAAGAGAGAGAGAGAGAGAGCGAAAGTGAAGGAGGCGTGAGTGAGAGAGAGTGTGATGGAATGAATATGAGTCAGTTTTTATTGGACTTTTTGGCCGACAGCGGGGCAGTGGATGGATGAGATGTAGAGTGCGTGTGTGTGTGTATTTTTTATGGTGAGTGAGAGGGCGTAATTGAGAGAGATTGGTGAGTGAGAGAGGGGAGAGTGTTGAGGAAGTAGAGCAGGCTGGATGGCCGTAACTCTGCGGCAGAATTAACCAACTCGTTTGGTCACCCGGCCTCACCACCTGCTGTCTCTACCGCGCCAACAACATCCACCTTGCTCTGCCTTCAATGTTCTGAAGAATACGCAGCCACCTGCCAGACCTTGCTCTAGCTCTCAGCCAGTCATCACCCTTCCTTCCTACTCCCTTTTCTTCTTCTTCTTCTCCTCCCTTCTTCTTCTTCTTCTTCTTCTTCTTCTTCTTCTTCTTCTTCTTCTTCTGCCCCTTTGCCCGCCATACGTTGCTCGCTGCCATGTTGCCATGTCTCTCTCTCATCTCTGAACACCACCGATGCCCACCATAATCAAACTAGCTCAACATCGCTTTGTTCCGCATCAGGTAGCTTAGCATAGCAACTATCTATGATGTCAGTGTGTTATTATAGTTCAGTAAATTTCTTCGATAGGTAGAGACATCTACTAGTAATCAGTGCCTTACTGGCATTGACCTTAGAATTGACTGCTGAGGTTGGAGGTTCAACTAAAATTTAGCCCTTATTGGACTGATAAGGAAGCACTGTAGTTTAAAGTTAATTAATTGCAAATTGCACCTTATTCTTTGTATGAATAATAAATAGATTGGCGTTTATCCAATTCTGATTATCCCAAGAGATTCTAAAAATAAGTTACTCACCGTTTTATTTATTGGATATTTTTCATCTATTGACCCATCAAGTTCAAAAAATACAAAATATAGGCTTAAATACAATGGGAAGCTGGTTATTCTATGATTGAAAATCATAGAAATCATAGAATTGAAATTATTCAATTTCATGTTTTACTAAATTTGTGGAACCATGATTAATTTTTGTTTTAATTTTGAAGAAATAAATATTTAATTCAATCGCCATTTTATAGAAATTGTACAGTACAAAATTTCTCAATGTGCACTTGGCGATGAAACAAATAAGAATATTTATAGAAAAAATAATGGATAAAATACTTAAAATATGTGGCATTGTATATGACAAAATGTCTCTTATAATAGACTAATGGTTAACAAACGCTCCTGAAATCGTCGATTACTAACGACGTTTTTGGTAAAAGTCTCCCTCTTCAAGCCAAAAGCTAGCAACTGCAGGTGGGCAAGTGATTCGATTTTGGCAAGTGTTTTCCCGTGCGTGGCATTGGCCTTGCAGAGTGAGAGAGAGAGAATGAGTGTGAGTACGTTCAACAAGTCGGCCGGCTGCATATCGGCCGATTTGAACGGCGTCGCGACGTCCAAATGCGTCGACCTCATTACTCCAGCGTCCGTCCGATTTGAGGCGCTCGCTTGCCGTTTTAATTGTCCACTCGGATAAGCTCAATTTAATTCCCTGCATGAATCGTTCGCTCGCTCAGCCACTGGTCCAAACGTCTCTCTCTTTTTCTCTCTTTCTCTCTCCATCTCACTCACTCACTCTCTCTCTCTCAAGACGCGTCAACCTGTGCCACTTCAAAATCTCCTCAGCAGAATTACTGACGCTATTAAAACGTTTGGTACGATCGTTAAACGCTCCACCGAATCGCTATAGCGTCGTCCAACTGCCATCTCCCTCCTTTACTTATTCGTGACTACTGGAAAAAAATTATTGAAATTGGCGCCAGTGCTGTGGATTTTTCAAAATACTTCAACCTCTACTCTCTTTGCTTGCAATAGGAATTAGTTTCATTTATTTTTATTACTCGCTAGAGTTTTCTTTTCATCGAGATTGTGTTTGGTGGAAAATAATTCTGAATACTAGATTTCATTGACTGAATAAAATGAACTCTTGCTTTCTTATTTGTTTCATTAATATTGTGAGTGAAATCAGTGGAATTGATTGCATGGAAATGAACATTTATTCACTTTACCGATTCAACCAAATTCAATCAAAAACTCTAATGAGGCATTTTATGATTGTTCAACATATTTTTTAATAAAATGCTTGATTGCAGATCGAAATGATGTACTATTGCTCGTCATTAGAACGTCGTACTAAGTGATTACAGAATGGAATTTTAAAAAATCAGAACAAATAAAAATAGGGCAGAATTGGCTTTTTGAATGAATAAATGGAATCCAGTCATCAACATCTTTTTCGATTGATGATTAATTAAAAAATAATTTCTACCTAAAATTTATCTCATTTTCCTTTTTTATGTCATAATTCTTCTACGCTTTAACATTCGTATAATCTACCTATCTACCTACAGAATATCCATCAACAATGAATCCATCATCTATTAAATTGATTCCATCTATTTCTTTCAGTTGATCTATTTCTATGAGTTTTATTATTAAACTATCAAAATTTTACCAATGAACCGGTTTTTAGAAACATTCTCGTAAGATCCAGCAATATTGTGTGAGGAAACGACCTTGTTGACTACTATCTGTATATTATGGTGGTTGTTTATGGCAGATATGTGTACTTGTGTGCATGTGTGTGCTCGTGGGGTAGTTAGGGGTTGGTGGCAACGGTCTAGCCGACTTGTATGTGTAGGGAGAGACTCGGTTTCCTAGCCACGGTCGCTCTATGAGAACAGTTTACCTTATGTGCTAGTCCGGGACTCGGGAGCGGCGGGGCCGTATAAATATCCCATGGGAAACCGTATGTTTTGGATCGAGTGAACCGTAATGTCCAGCCCCCCTTCCGTATCTCCCCAGCTGTGTGTCTATTTCAACAGGCTTGTTGGGAAACCTAGGACCTCCCACAAGGCTCCAAACGGTAGCAGCTTCTCTTCCAGCAGGTCTTCAGAGACGATGAAATGAGGATACCTTGCCAATACTCTAGCTTACTCTTCGCATAATCCAAGTTCTCCTTTCAATAATAGGAAATTCATATTTAGGCAACAAGCTACAACTTGAAAAATTGTTAATATGATACTTGGTAAAAACTGGGAAATGATGGCCTGATGGGTGATATTTTTTGTTGGTAGTTTTTTAGACATAGAACTGTTTGTTGATTATAGCCTACAATTTTGTGCCACTTCACAGTTTGGCCACCCAAAATCACTGTGAACCCTTTTTATGTAAATCATTTTACAATGCAGTATTCAAAAGCCACCCTAGTTTTCTACCAGATGTCAACCCGTTCCTATTACATGACATAAAGTTTTTCCATGGGGATTCATAAAACTAACAACTAGCATTCACACCCTCTTAAACCCAGCTCTCTACCCTCCAATCCTATTTTGATTTTCACTTCCTTCCAATCATAAAAAATGTAAGTGATTTGTTGGCTTAAAAATGACTTACCAATGTATTACCAGTGTGTATGTTGTGTTTTCTAGTATCTAAACATCTCCATTATTATTTGCTAGTACTTCTGGGAAAGGGTCTGGTCTCCATTTCTGTCGTATCATTCTTCTTACTGTAGTTTCTTTAGACCTGTCGTCTCCTACGTTTCTGTATGTCGCTCCCATTCCTATTTTCTTTCATCATAATTCTTTATGTTTTATGAATCACATTTCTCTATTCCAATTTGTCATATTATTTAGGCTACATTGCAATAATTGATATTATAGACAGAGTACGTTGTACTACTTGATTTTTGTTTCATTATTTTTTTGCCAAGGGTTGAAAAGTGATATTTGAGAATACTATTTGTCACTCATCTAAATCACCTTTCGTTCCCCCTTTCATACTGGATTTATTAAAACTGCTGAGCTCTACAGCATTTCATTCAAATAAAAATAGCCCATGGCCATACCGATGTTAATTATTTATTTTTGTCCTTAGCAGACAAACATTGCTCATTACTGAACCTGGGTGCTCTCAATTTGTATCTGAATCACATATCCATGCATCATACTACATGAGTGCATGTTGATAATATATTGTTTGAGTGGCTGTATGACATTTCCGTAATCAGAGCGCGCTCTGTATGACAAATTTCGCAATTATTCTGCAATTATAATCGTTGATTGAACGTATTATTTGTGCGCAACATTGTCGTCAACGCAGACAAGTGACCAGTCGGTCGGTCAGGTCAGCCGGCGTTAATTAATACTGGCCGCGCTTCAAAGGCTAGTGCAAACAGCATTAGGAATCCTATCGTTGTTTGCACATTTGTTATCAATGTTGGTGATTCCTATCCATTTTCATGTGACCCACTCCTCACGGTTCACCTCAGCCCTGTTCATCAGCTCTATTAAGCAATACTTTATACATCATCTACTCCGTTTGTAGTGGCAAATTTGTTTTCATCATCTAGGGCCGTATTTATGAACGTTCCTTGAGGGTTCCTTTCCGAAAGGGCGCCTTGAAAAGCGTTTAATGAATGAAAAATCAGCTGATTTCATTCATGTAACGCTTTTCAAGAGTCCCTTTCGGAAAGGAACCCTCAAGGAACGTTCATAAATACGGCCCCTAGTTCCTAAGCTTTCCTAGAATCTAGAAAACTATCGAAATCAACGTTTTCAATCATGTAATAAAAACAATAAAATCAGCGGCCTACTGCAGTTTGTCTTTTGCCTATTGCCTAGTTTATTTCATATTTCATCAAATATGACAATAATATTGTGACTCCCGTAATTAATGGTTAACCGATTCATTTGTTTCTCCAACGTTGCTTCTGTTGAATTGTTCCAAAATTATGTAATTACCCAAATCGTGCAAGCAATCTATTTTTAACTGATTTTAAAAAAAATTCCAACTTTTTTAAGCAACGTATGAAATGAATCAAATATATAATTTACTAATTTGTCAACATGAGTTGATTACCACGTGAACATGTAATAAAAACATATTATCACATTTGTCAAATACAGTAATCTGTTTTCGTGAATATTTTAAAATCAATTTTCTTTCTATAATCCTTTGATGTAACCAAAACCATGGACTGAAACTGAGATATTCTCCACTGTGCTGAAACTAAAAAAAATTCAGTTTGTAAAAACGTGCTCCGTTAATTTCCATCCTTTTGCAACAAACACATTCGAACACAGCTCATCATTGTGTAATATTTTTTGTGACTCCCATCATCATAACTCCTGATACTTGTTTTATTAATCATGCAAAGAAACATGATTTGACATTTGTTGTTAGATACCGGCAGTAATGAATAAAACAAACCTTCTTCAAACTGTGATGCTGGTTAACGTTTTTTCGTAAAAACTCAGTTTTTTACCAAACATAAAGCACCACATTTGTCAGATCATTTTGCGTGGCCAGTTGTAATGTGCTTAATAAATGCTGTTTTCAGATACATTACATATTCATATACGATGAAAAAGTTCCCCTATACCCACCCGTATACACATCTACGACATCCATTCGGTTCCATAAGGTTCTTGTATTTGAAATATGTAATTACAAACATTATGCTTAACTCGCCATATTTCCCGTGATATTCACTATTTAATGCCAGCAGTTTGTGTATTTCTCAAGCAGAATGTGGAGAGAAAAAGTCCTCTGCATATAAATTCTGAACAACAGTGTTTTAGTAGTATTTTTGTAAGTGCTTGTAGCTCTCACATTGGCATTTTTCCAACGTAAATTGAGTATGTTTAATCCATCATTTCATTGCTACCTGTTTCTTCCAGCGGATGGAATTGCATAAATAATGGATTCCGAATGATTTGAGTTTGAAATTATTCATTTTCAAAAATAAAAGAAATAACCCAAGAAGAAGAAGAAGAAGAAGAAGGAGAAACAGCTCTTGGAAGAATAAAATTAAGACGAAGAAGAAGAAGAAGGAGAAGCAGCTTTTGGAAGAGTAAAATTAAGACGAAGAAGAATATGAAGGAGAATGACAAGTGGAAGGGGACGAAGAGACTTGAGAAGGAAAAGGAGAACAAAGAAAAAGAAGTAGAAAATTATATATATAAAACATACAATTAATCCGTATCATGCAGAGGAATTCATTTTTTTATGATGAGTTGGAATTTTGGAAAAGATATGAAACTTTCTATTATTCTCTAGATTGACTTTTATTCTCAAATTTTCAGGTTGTTTCTGAGGAAGGAAAATATGTGTCATATATTTCTATGAACAAGCTATCAAAAAATTGAAGATAGTTAGAAATGAATAATTTTAATGAGAAAGGGTTTTTGTATTTATTTCAATCTGTGTTGAAGAATTTGATTTCGATATCGCCCTCTAAAGGAAGTAATCAATCAATAAAATAGATCACGTGACCTTTTCTGTAAATGCAAAGTTTTTGTGCGGCGTCTTGGTAGATTTCGTCCGCCTTCGATCGGCTGCTGGAAGTTTCTCAGAGGGAACAAAAAGCAGTTTCCGTAATGGATTAAAGGTCATTCGAACTCAATATTCGTAGTGTTTCTCACTTGAAAAGATGAATGGCTGAATATTTCTCTCGATCGGTTTTTCCGGCGTCGCCTCCAAGCAACAATTCTTCAGTTCGGTTCTGCGCATGCGCACTGCTCTTCGTCCCAATTAGCTCTTCCGAACTCGCCGGAAACAAATTCAGCCGCTTGTTTTCGGAATCATCCAATTAATGAGCGTAGAAACGATGGGAAAGTTTTTTCTTTCTGTGAACAGAAATTATAGTAGGAGAATCTTTTAGGCTGTCTACTGTGCGGTAGCGGTTCCATGTTCACGTTTTCTTCGCTGCCCTTGAGAAGATCCGGTCACTACCTTATGCCGGAGAGTACCTACCACCCATTCACAACATGTGCACACTCACTTGATCTGATATCCAAAATATCCAATACAGGTGCTGCAGTATTTTAATGTGTAAGTTCTTTTTCCATTAGAGCTGTCCAGGCTACATTGTTTTTCAGCCTTGTTGACACGTTATCCAAGATATACTTCCATACTGATGCTAAAGTATTTTAAATAAATCCATTTTTATTAGAGTACTCCAGGCTACACTACACTTGTTGATAACCTGATAAGTTATCCAATATTTATATCTTCCAATACTGATGCTGTAGTATTTTAAGGTGAGAGTTTTTCATCAGTTGAGCTTTCCAGGCTACATTACTCCTTTGCGTTGTTGACACCTTTTAAAAAGTCAAGTACGGATGCAGTATTTTATTGTGTGAGTTTTTCTTCAATAGAGCTCTCCAGGCTCCACTGTTTCACCTTGTTCATACGTTGCCAGTCGACTCACGCTAGTCGAATAGTTTCTAGAAAGTTTAGAAATGGAAATTCTTTCAAATTCTTCAAATGGTATTATAAGTGGCATTTGACTTGTCTGTTGCCAGTCGATTAATTAATGAGAATTTATTGTCATTTTTTTTAGAATAAAAGCTAATTTCAATAAAATTATGCTATAATGCTCCTTAGAATACTGTACATCCACATTAATTTTGTGTGTTGAACATCAAACCGTTAATATACTTTTCACCCACACTATATTTGATTAATAATCATTGAAACGGTTTGACTTATGGATGTGCGGTTTTCGCCATTTATTTTGTCTCATGTATCGCATGGCCACCTTCATATTTAAAAATTGAACTTACATTCAAAATGACGGACGAGATTTGTAAAGACAGAAGAATAGTAGTTTAAATTTGAGGAGGATACTCAATCTCATCTACCGTCAAATTACGTTTGTATGTGAAATATTGAGCAGTTTTCATACTTTTCACCCACTCTGTGTAATATCATAGCCCCCTTTAAACTACAATGTAGTTTAATGTAGTTTAAAGGGGGCTATGGTAATATTCGAGCATCCACAGGTTATCAAGATAAAAATGGGAATTTTTTCTCCAAATATTATATTTTATTATTTCCGTATGAAATATTCAATGAACGTTTGCTGTATAAATCAATACAGCATTCTATTAACCTAATGCTGGAACCATTAGTTGGCTGTGATGCTGGAATGGAAATAGCATTTCATCCATAAAGCTCGCAGTGAATTATTCGTTATTATTGCCAGGCTTTCTAAGCGTTTATTCGCGGCCATTTTTCTACTATAAATCGTGCTGAATGCGAAAAGAGAGC